>JAQMYL010000001.1:33623992-33637590 GCA_030014365.1 Clarias pachynema | reverse complement strand
ACAGCATCACCCGGGAATCGAACCAGCGATCTCCAGATGATAGGGCGAGCACTTTACCACTGCGCCACTCGGAGGCCTACTACTACATTTTCTAATCTGTGAAGAAGAATACTATGATCAATGGTGTCAAAAGCTGCACTCAGGTCAAGTAATACAAGCATAGTTACACAACCCTGATCAGAGGCCAATAGGAGGTCATTTACTACTTTAACGAGTGCTGTACAGTTCATGTATGCTATTTCTATGTAGATATGAACATAGCTGCTCTGCTACTATCTTTTCCAGAATCTTAGAGACAAAGGGGAGGTTTGATATCGGCCAGTAATGGACAACTGACAGGGGTCGAGGTAGATGTTGTCGGCTGTCGTGGATCGGGTCAGTAGACGTGTGCGGGTGTCGAGGATTGGGTTAAAAGATGGTAATGCTTACGCTAACTGATGTGTACAGATGTTCTTTAGATGTGTGCCTTTCGAGGATCGGGTTAGTAGATGTTTATAGACTGTGGGGATATGGTTGGTAGACGTGTGCGGCTGTCAAGGATCAGGTTAGTAGACGTGTGCGGCTGTCGAGGATTAGGTTAGTAGACGTGTGCGGCTGTCGAGGATCAGGTTAGTAGACATGTGATTTTTCGAGGAACGGGTAAGTAGATGTTTTCGGCTGTCGAGGATCGGGTTAATAGACGTGTGCAGGCGTCAAGGATCAGGTTAAAAGTTGCTAATGCTTACGCTAACTGACGTGTACAGATGATCTTTTGTTCGGTATTCATGTGTACATATGTGTTCAGTTACTGTTGTTGAGGAGTATGTTAAAGATGCTGACTGAAGAAGACTGTTGACATCCGTAAGCATCTGTTTAAAATCTCAAGCAGATCACAGTGCGGGTTGTGTAACAGCTCATCTCACAGTGCTTTATTCCTCTTATTCTAGTACTTCCTCATTATTACATTTCACAGTTTATCAGAGTCGAGAGTTCTGCAGATGCATGGTATTAATAGATGGACGTTTATTATAGGTTCTTATGCGCTCGCCTTGCACAGTCATGCCGTTCACATGTCAGAAGGCGCTCCATCTACTTTAGGGCTGTTATGTAATGTGAAGTCTGAGCCGTGAGAGTTGATCTCAGCTGTTAAGTGCCAAAAGACGAGCGCTCTCTCCCACCTAAACTGTTCTCGTCTCTCTCTAGCAGGTCCTTCTGCAGCAGAACGAGTATGAGCGAATTTCTGCTCCCGTATCTGCTGCTGTGTTGCGTATGAAACCTGACTGACTGTTAGGATTAATAGTCTGTCTCACTGTGCTTACGTATATCAGACGTGTTTCCTGACGTGATGCTTGATACAGTAAGAAAGATCATCCATCTTCTTATCTTATGTTTTATCCCTTGTGGGCGTGGCTTATCCAGGCTATTGTTATTCTTTGATGAGAAATGATGGGAGTAAACCTGTGAATCGTGAACGGACGTAATGTTCGAACGTACAGTACAGTTATGTAACTAATAAACAGACAGTGATGTGATTGTTGCCATGGTGAATTTCTTTATAAGGGAAGTCATTTATTTAATATTTAATTAAAAAGGAAGGAGTCTCCAGTGTCAGAGTAAGTGTTTTGATATAGTTAAGACTTAAAATAATATGACTGATTTTTATTTTTTATTTTTTATTTTCCCCTACTCTATTTCTCTGATTCCAGTCTTTGTGCGGTTGCTCGGTTACGGTCTCTACGATAGATGGGAAAACGTGCAATATGAAGATCACGGAGGTCATCAAACCAGGGATGAGGAAGACCGTAGCGGGGCAGGGCCTGCCCTTCCCCAAGAACCCCGAGCAAAGAGGAGATCTCATAGTGGAGTTTGACGTGAACTTTCCCGACAGTCTGCCGTCCAACGCCAAGGACGTGCTGAAGCGCCATTTACCCGCCTCATGAAGGGAACGCGACTAGAACTCCACGACGACGCCCGCCAGCTCTCCCAATCAAGCACTCGGACAAATCCCCGCTATGAACCCTTAAAAAAAACTATGTGCAATTCAAGTTTTTTAATCTAGTAGTCAGCATTTGTGCTTTTTTAAAATATATATATATATATATATATTATATATTATATGTTGCATGCCCAAATTAGGTCATAAACGTGCAAGTGCAATCTTCATGTCTGAAAGTAAACATCAGATTTGACTCCTTTGCCCGTAGCCTGCGTTGTTTTCATTTTTATCTGAACGTATGACGCTGGAGTAACGCGTGTGCCGATAATTGATTATGACGTTACGGTATGATGCACAATATCATTACCACGGACAGCGCCGGATATTTCAGTGATTAATTAGCTTAAAGGCGAATCTCAAACACATTTAACACGCAAAACACAAGCTGCATTTAGGTTTCATTCGTCTCGTAGATAATATTTAATTCTTATTGATCCGTTAAACTTAATAATAATAATAATACATTTTATTTATAATGCACTTTATATTTGAAACAACTTCGTAAATTTCTATTTGCTTTGCTCAAAACATTTAACATAATTGAGAAGTTGATATAGCAGATATTAATTTATTTTTTTTAATAGCAGGGAGTTCATTTTTGTTTTACCAAAATGCAGAAACATTTGCAGTATTTCCCCTTATGTTTCAATTATGTAGCAAAAAAAGTTAAATTAGTTTAAAAATAGTTTAATTGGTTAATTTCAATCAAGTAAAAGTGAAGGAGCAACATCGCTTGGTACCCTTTTGTTTCGCCGTTTGGGAAATAATATATATGTAGCGTGATTAACACTGTTACTTTAACTTACTTTTTTCCATCTCCAGATGTTGAGTGTGGTGCTGTCACGTGACATGTCATATCTCCACTAGGGGGCACCATATACCTCTATTTACCTGCAGATTGGAACAGGTGTGTAACGTTTCCGGAAGCTTCAGCTCACAATAATCACTTTATCATGAGAAAAATGTGAATCCCCCGAAATGTACTGTCATGCTCACCTGGTGAAAAGAATCACAAGAACAGAAAATTCAGCTATGCTGAAGTCCAGCAGTATAAGTGATACAGTGATATATTAATACAGCGATGATGAGCATGGTGGGCTTGGTCATGTGTCAGTGCTTGTGTCTGTAACTCCTTTTAACATGCTGAACTACAGCTTTGGATACTGCGGATTTACTGCTTTTTTTTTTTCATCGTCATTGATATCAGTGTATCATGAGGATCAGGATATATATTGTGGCAGTGTGTTGGGGATCCTAAAGAGGATGAGACTAGGGATGAACGATGTTTAGAGTCGTGTTAGATCAGTGCTGTAACTCTGCTGCCAGACACAGCGCTGTTTCTATTACACAATGTTTATTTACGCAATACTGTTTGGCCTTCTTCATCTGTTTGTTCAGTCGTTCATCCCTGATTGTTTGTTCTGTTGGGCATTAACACGCCTCAGGAAAAAAAAAACACATTTCCATATAAATATATTCCATTCATTCATTTATGCATTACTTATGAAAAGTCAATTAAAAATACATGAATCTATCTATCTATCTATCTGTCTATCATCCATCCATCCATCCACCCATCTATCTATTTACTCTGTCTGTCTAGCTAACTATGTATCTATCTATATCTGTCTGTCTGTCGTTATCCATCTATCTATCTATCTATCTAGCTATCTGTATGTCTCCTCAGCCTAGCTAGCCATGTATCTTTTATCTGTCTATCGAACTATCTGTCCATCCAACCAAGCATCAATCGATTTGTCTGTCTGTCTAGCTAGCTAGCTATGTATCTATCTTTATCTGTCTATTTATCTATCCATCCAAACATACTTGTATCTATCTGTCCATCCATCCATTTGTCTGTCTGTCTATCCCTATCTATCCACCCATCTATCTATTTACTCTGTCTAGCTAGCTACTGTATGTATCTATCTATATCTGTCTGTCTGTCGTTATCCATCTGTGTCTATCTATCTATCTATCTATCTATCTCCTCAGCCTAGCTAGCCATGTATCTTTTATCTGTCTATCGAACTATTTGTCCATCCAACCAAGCATCGATCTATTTGTCTGTCTGTCTAGCTAGCTAGTTATGTATCTATCTTTTTTATCTGTCTATTTATCTATCGATCCAAACATACTGTACTTGAATCCATCCATCTGTCTGTCTGTCTGTCTGTCTGTCTATCCCTATCCTCCCGAGACCTATATGAGGACATGACATTTTCTCATATATATATATATATATATATATATATATACAGTATATATAGCTATATGACAATGAAGTTATGAGAAAATGTCATGTCCTCATATGGGTCTCAGGAGGATAGGGATAGACAGACAGACAGATGGATGGATGGACAGATAGATTCAAGTATGTTTGGACGGATATGTCCTTGTACCATCCTCATATGTGCTATTACATATGGTATAACTCCTTCAGCCAAACTTCTTCCTGGTTTAAGACGTTGATTAAATGTGTAGTTATCAGCTAGGAATAAGGAGAAGCAGTCAGTAGACATCACAGCGTACACAACAGTAGAGTCCGGGTCTCAGGAGGAGATACACATACGAGTTGTATTTCTTCTGGCGCGCGTGTGTGTGTTTGTTTGTGCAGACGCGGCTCACCTGACGCAGGTAAATGAGTTTCTGTATGACGTATTTGCGCCGCTCAGTGTGTCTGTGTGCGCATGCGCACTCGGCGCTGTCGGAGCGGAGTTCACAGGTTTAAGGAGGAAGCGCGCGTTCTGTTTATTAACAGATTTAGATCTTGGTTTGTTTTTGTTTATCTCTGAGATTTCCGGTTTCACCGCGTAAGAACTTTTCTCTTCTGGATTAAATAAACTAAAATAATAAAAAACACACTCAGGTCGTTGACTTTATTGCTGTAGTCAGGCTCGCGCTTTCCGTACCTGCCACGCGCGGATTTATCGCCCCCCCCCGCCTCCTTCTCCCTCACTCCCCCCCACCCCCTTCCTTCGCTCCCGGTTCCCCGGCTTCCCGGTGAGGCGCGAGCGCGATGCCGTTGGGCCTGCGGAGAAAGAAGAAGTCGCGGGAGAGCTCGAGCCTGGTGGAGAATGAGGAGATCAGTGGCGGCGGCGGAGGAAAAGGGAAAGGGGGAAGCGGCGGAGCGCACGCGGGGAAGAGCCCTGCGGTGAACGGAGCAGGGCTCGCGCCGCCACCCGCCAACCTGCGACCCAAGCTCGTGTTCCACACGCAGCTCGCGCACGGCAGCCCCACCGGCCGCATCGAGGGATTCAGCAACGTCAAGGAGCTGTACAGCAAAATCGCAGAGGCGTTCAATCTCAGCGCGTCCGAGGTAACACACACACACACACACACACACACACACAATAATAATAATAAAAGTCAATTAATCAATCCATTGATTGATTGGGTGCTTCAAAAATGGGCGCAAAGTATTCACAACTGTAGAAAGAAAAAAACAAATTAATAAAAAAACAGGTGCGAACAGGTGCATGAGCATACCTGTAGAGACAAAGTGATATACAGGTTATTGTGACCTTTTGAAGTGCACTTTGAAGAGTTACAAATGTTACACTCTCTACTCAAGGTTCTAGAATATCGAGGTAGTTTACACGTTACTCTACATCCCAGGTACGACAGAGGGCATGCACACACTAATCACTAATCACCCTTTTTACATTTCACCTGGAAATGTGCATAAAGTGCACAACCAAGCGGTCCTCATCAAGCTCACTCTTGAACTCGAGTACCCTTTCTTCCAGACTCTTGTGCGCACAAGTGTCATTTTCCTAGATGGTATTTCAGACAAGGCTGCTGTAGGTGTGCCCCGGTGTTTCCTCCTGGTTCTTTTCATCCAAACTATGTGCAGAACGTCGAACAGCGAGGTGTGGACGAGGCTCGGTGGTGCTGCTTTATGAATCCTGATATTAGTCTTTGGTTTGGTCTTGTTTTTCACCACACACACACACACATGATGCAGTTCTGTCGGTTAAAAAGTTTAATAAACACCATAATGCACATTTTTGTCATTTGGTGATTCTATTGTAACCAAACCTACAGCAGATGTGATGTCATGTGAAATATCAATTAAAAATTTTATTTGTCACATACACAGTCATACACAGTACAATATGCAGTGAAATGCTTATGCAATAAGCATTTTACTGGAAAAAAGGAAAGGGCAAATGTTACACTGAAAGAAAATATTACAGATTTTATTTATTTTTAAACATTATCCATGTAATGATGTAAGGGGGGTGCGGTATAGAGTAAAGTTTGCACACAAGCGATTATTCATTCTGGATGAAACCAGTCGAGCAGGTCATCAGTCGTCAATGGGTGAGGTGAGGTGCCAAAACTTTACTGGAAGGGAAGCAGCATGACGTGGTGATTATTAGTCATTTATTAACCAGTCGAGCGTCACAAAGCACAGACAGTGTGAGTTATCTGGAAACGACTTGTACGAGTTATACACTGGCGATACTGAGAACTGAATGGACTCAAAATAAAGATTATTTATTTTATACACATAAAAAAAAGTGTACTGACCTGTTCATGAATGATATGAAATTTACAAAAGATAGAGTTCCACCCTAGCCTCAAGGAATACTCCACTTTAGCAAGTTTCGCTAGTTTTTCTAACACAGAGAGAACTAGCAGAACAGGACAAAGGCTAGCAGAATGTTAAAAATAAACAAATAAATAAAAAATCGCCACACAAAACCGACACATCTTAAGTCAACATTTACAAAAACACACGAACACACACAACGTTAGCTAACTTATTAAGCGAACTCAGACTCACCATAGCCAACTAAGTAATTGATTTAGCTTAATGTTAATTACCTCACGTGTGCTAAGATGATCGATGTGTAAAAGCCTTTTTAGCTAGCAAGTAACCTCCACTAGCTAGCTATTCTGAGGTGTAAAAGACACTGAGTGATTTGATAACAAATCAGATTAGATGTGAATCACAAAAAAAAAAATGTTTTAAAGCGAACGTTATGAGTGAGAACTGTTGAGACTTTTGCGTTGCAGGATCTCATTTCTTCTCATTATCGATTGCTAGCAAGCTGTGACAATCGAGAACTAGCTAAACCTAAAAAGCCACACAAGGTACAGCTAAAACTTGATTTTTTAATTCAACATTTAACTAATATTAGTATATATATTTCACTTTAACATTAGGTTAAGCTGTTCTATTTCTTTTTACAGGTAATCAAGTTACTAGTAAGCTAGAAGATTTCAGCTGCATTAAAAAAAATTTTTTGTACATTTACTTTGCACAATAACAAACTTTAATGTAATCTAATCTAGCAAACGATTATATGATTGCCAATAAGGCTGATTTGGCAAACTGGTTTGCATGTGCTGTTTGTGCTAGTTAATTTGATGCTAGTTAAACCAGTTTTCAAGCAAGGAAACGTTCCTAGAAAGCTATTTTCTTTATGCCCCCCAGAATGATACACAGAATACTCTCTGGACTCGTGATTATGGATCGTAATAATGAGGTGGATATATGATACGATTAAGTCATGTACTATATAATTTTTGTGTATTTCTGGTGTGTTCGAGTCTTTGATTCTCACGGTTTAACAGGAAGCTGCTTTGCTAAATGACCACTGTATCGCCGCCTCTGGGCATTTACAGGAAATCCCTCGCGTCCTCAGACATTTATCGACAATTAACTTTTTTTTTTAAACAAGTCGTATTTTTACGTTGATTGAACAGTTAATGATCTGGAACTTCAGGGAAACAAGTTCTAGCTAGATTAGATTAGATTACATTAAACTTTATGTCCAGCATTCAAGTCAGACCAGGACTTACAGAAGACTTTGAGCTCAGGTGGCTCAGAGACCGCTGCGGTTATTCCTGTGAACGTTGAGCGAGTGGAACTTCTGATCTTTGAAAAATGATGTCACTAACTGTGCACACACCAGCACCACTTGCACGGCTCGGCTGGGAGTTATCGCCACATCGCCTGTACAGTCCTGACCTCGCTCCACATGTTTGGGAACACCATTAAGAGGCCAGGGGTTCAGACATGAATCAGTCTGAGCATGGCTCCAGCTTCCTAAGAAAACTTTCTTTGATGGTATCCAAGCACAAGTGAAACACTGGGATAAGTGCATTAGTGTCGTAACAGGTTATTCTATAGAGAAATAAAGGGAGTTTTTCCTTTATCTCATAACTTTATTAACTATGTTATTCTACACAATCAAAAGTCCCCCTTCAAATCGAACTGCCCCTAAAAAAAAAAGGTTGTGGCTTCCTTGCTTGTCGCTAAGTTTATGAGTCTATGCTAGAGTGCCGTGGTGGGTGATTTGACTTTACTGCACTGGGCAAAGTCTGTGCATGAGGATCGTCGCTGAAACAATGAGGCGCGTGTCCCAGCGCTCTGTGTGACTTTGCTCAGCATAACTGGCGGCTCATTTGTTTATAGTTTGAATGAATTGGACTGCGTCAGACATCTTGTGTACTTTAGCTTCAGAAGCAGGACGTGAGGAAACCTGTTCAAGTTTGGCAACTGACAATGTTATGAGGTGAAAATGACAAACCCGAACCCTTATTTATCATGCTGATGGGAGTTGGGCTTGGGCTTAAACTGAGGTCATATTGTGAGGGAAAGCACGCTGAGTTTTGACTTCGTTGTTGATTCCAAAGTAATACAAATCATGTACTTAGTTGCAGGAACACTTTCTCTGAGGCCGGTGGTTAATGCAGTGGTTTGAGTTTCCTCCTCAGGCCTCAGCTCTTACCCGGACCGAAACAAAATCTCCAGCTCCCCCTGCCCGCGCGCATATCTTACTTTTGGCTCTTTTGTTCCTCAGCTGAGTGGAATGTATTCGAACTCTCGGTTAAAGACAAGGTTTCGGTGTCTCGTGTAGCTCTCGCTTATTGTATTGATGTTAAAGACTTAACGCCTTCCTGTGTGGCGGTTCATGTTCTCATGTGGTGTGGGATTAGGACAGATTTCCTTTTATGTGTACATGCTTTTATGAGCTTTTTAAATCATTTTAATTCTCTGGTAAGATCAGTAACATAATTTTGATTGAGGGGATTAAAAAAATACTAGAAGTCACGCTGCCGTTTGAGTTATCTAAATTCATGCTGCTTTCTAAATGAAGCAGGACTGCCATGAGTTGTGCCTAAAGAACCCCCACCAGGTTGAACACTGGCAAAATAATAAAATATAATAATAAAAAAATATATATAGTTGCAAGCAATGATGAGGGGGCCCAAGCACCCTGCGCCATCGTCTCCCGGGTGCACCACACAAACGGTATGATTTTTGAGTATGCTGTCATGCAACTAAAGGGGACATCTACAATTATGTCTTGATGGTATTGCTATAAGTGGGGGAATTTTATATTAAGACCTCCAAAAAGCCGCAAATGCTGGGCCAACAATGGGATGTCACTCAATATGATGTTGCACAGAAAATTATTAACCACTTTTCAGCATAGGTTTAAGGCATCGTCACAGCAGACCTGTTTGAGATATCAAAAATCCCTTCGCAATTTTGCATTCTCAATGTCTTGAGATCACCCGTTCGGTGGCGATTGTGTATATTACCTAGGAAAAGTGTATCAAAAACCTTTGGGTGCGTTTTGCAAACGACCCAAAATAACCGACTGCCTGTTGAGTTGAGCCTATGACATGGAGTGCGAAAGTTGTTCAGCTCAATGAGCTCTAAATGTGTGTCATCATTGTTATGATGTCATAGATCTTGGGCCCTAATTAAAATTTGATAAAAAAAATTTTAATTGTAGGCTTTAGGGGCCAGTCAAAGGAGTTTGTTTAAAAATAACCAAATTAATGCTAGTTGTGCAATGTTTAAAATGCATACGGGAAACACCACCAACATTTGGTCGTTTCATATTTCAGTCTGAAGATAATCCACGTCAAAACAAAAGAAATCCGACCTTTAGACTTGCCCTACAAAAATCTGGTGACGCAACTATTTTAAACAACATGGTTATGATGAACGAAACCCCTCCCCAAAGCTGACATGTGACCTCGAATGCTTTTAGCGAGAAAACACATTTAACACATTAAAAGCTTTCAAATTGATCAGATTTGTAAAACTGCCTTGAGCGCGGAACATCACTTGAAATTGGTGTTCAAATGTGAGCTAATTTGCATATTAAAATTATGATGTAATACGGATATTGGGTTTCAGTCCGGCCAAGCGTAACTGTGTGTGTGTGTGTGTGTGTGTGTGTGTGTGTGTGTGTGGTTCAAACCTTTTATCAGGATACAAGAGTTATACGAATGCAATGTGGAAACGCAGTTTGTAATTCTACAGAGAAACAGATAAATGACTTTTTAAAATTTTTATTTAAGCTTTTCCGTCAATTAATCAAACTGCTAAAAATGACATTATGACTTTATATTGTTTGTTCTTGGACTAATTTTAAGCTTAGGCTAAAATACCAAACGGAATTAACGGTGAACCTTGTCTATAATTAACAAGTCCTCAGGCTAATGATTGTCTGTGATTTACTGCTGATGCGCGTTCCTACCTGCTCGAACTCCACACCCGCGGTCACGTTATAAACAGTCTCATTTAATCAGCAGTCTTTCCTATGCGAAGCCTCATGTCAGAATCAGCATTTTAACCCAGTTAATGTTTAAAAAGCCCAACCTGGCTGCTGGCTTAACGAGTTTCGGCTGATTTTCGTGACCAAGATAAAGAGGTTGCCTGGGGGATTTCGAAAGGCAAGGTTTAGGCTTGTGCCATATTTATGTGTGAGTTACAATGAAACATTGAATCACCCGGAACCAACAGCATTAACGAGGCAGGAGAATGTTCATTTCCACCGTTTGAGGTTTAACAAGTCGGAAGTGCCGAGTGCAAATCCTCAGCTAGAGGTGGATTTGTAGTTGAGCTGCGGTAGTTAAGTAGGAAAAAGTTTGGGATATTCTTAAGCGATACCTCGCACTAGTGTACTCCGATGTTAAACTGTCGAGCTGGCTGGATGTTCCCTAGCAGGGTTTATTAGCATCAAAAGATTACAGATCGCTTTAAAAGTAAAATATTCAATTCTATCCTGGAGAGAGAATAAACGTCAACTTCTCAGACAACGTTTAACAAACAGTACGATACAAGGAAAGAACACTCGAGCTCATGGACAGATCCTTGATTTATGCTGTTAAATAGGAATCGGACAAACCAGGGATCACCTGATATGATATTATCACGATATCCAGGTGCCGATGCGATCTGTATTGCAATTCCGTGATAAATGTCCCGATCCAATATTATATTTTTTATTTATTTATTTTAGATTTTTGTTACAATTCTAAACAAAATTAGCAAATAAATGAGGATGGGTTCCCTGTTGAGTCTGGTTCCTTTCAAGGTTTCTTCCTATTACCATCTCAGGGAGGTTTTCCTTCCCACTGTCGCCGTCGTCCTCAGCTTGCTCATCACGGACAGTCTTATCATTTTGATTCATACACATTCAAATTTCATACAAACTTAAATAATTCTTTTGATTGTGTAAAGCTGCTTTGCGACAATGCCAGTAACTATAAAAATAAAATTGAATTAAAAAATTTGCTCTCACCACACAGGATGCTATGCTGCATGGCAGTGTGTGAATAGTTTACAGCACACCACCTGAAGGATTATAGAGGTACTGCAACATTTTACAGCCTCAAATACGAACATTTTATATATACAAATAAAAAATCGGTTTTTGGAGTCGCTGTGGTGATGCATGAAACCAAATTTTCCCCATATCTACTGTTAACTAGCTAATTAATGTTAACCTGACTTTAGCTACCACTTCTATTTCATGCCGAATCAAAACATGGCTGGAGAGCTGTGCGATTAAATTCGTATGATTTTTTTTTTCAATGTCTTGTCAGTTTTCAGTTCAGAATTTGAAAATGTATATATGACAGTTTTGTATACAGAAAATGAAAAAACATGTTTGTCATCCATAAAGTACTTGCAGAATGTTACTACTACTACTTCTTTTGAGCTAGTGTGCACTTGGTGCAATATCGCCATCTACTAGACTGGAGTGTTGGAGCGGAAAACTGAAAGGGGAAAAGAAACCCCCCAAAAAACATTATCGCGATGTACAAGACATGACATTTAAACAAATAAACACAGCGTCTCTTGGTTATTAGATACTTTCACTTTTTTTTTTTTTTTTAATGCGTCAAAATCCGTAATAAAGCTGCTTGAGAGAAATCGTACAAATTCAACTGCAATGTTTTTAAATCAGATCGAGAGTCTGACTCTGATTCTCAGCTTTAACTGGGAGCAAACTGGAGCTTTTCCTCGCTTGGTTTGTTAGATAATAAGTTACAGATTTCTCAAAGGAAGGATAGCTTGTAACTGTTTAAAAAGCTGGAGCAACTCGGAGTGCAACGTCCAAGCCGTCGTCCTCGTCGGTAGTTCAGACACTGTACAGATGTGGAATTAATATTAACTACCATGAGTCACTGAAATCTGCGTTGTTACGAATTATGAAAGAAAAAATATATTCATCCACTTGTACACGATTTTGAAAGGAAGTGTGGGTGGGGGGGGGGAGCCTTGGCCTTCATGAGCCATGAGTGTGTGTCTGTGTGATTTAGATAGTTATAGATAGGTGAGTGTGTGTGTGTGTGAGAGAGAGAGAGAGAGAGAGAGAGAACTGCAGCTTTTTCGACTATGGCTGGTGCGTCAGGACGGAGGAGGAACACACTGTGCTCTCAAGACGTGTCCGTGAGAGGCAGCGTGATGTCAGTGGCAGCCCTGGCAACGGCTCTGTGGGCGTCTGTGAATTTGCCACACATAACTGTGTGTGTGTGTATAAAAAGTGTGTGTTTACTGAGTCCTTCCATTCTAAAATCCCCCCAACCCTTGCTTTCATTTAATCCAGGGCTCTTTATTCTCTCTCTGGTAACCAGGGGCAACGTGCTTATGAGTTATTGTGTGTGTGTGTGTTTGTGTGTGTCAGCTGATGTGTGTCCACAAAGCTTGCAGTACACAAAGGCCATTAAACAGGCCAGAGTTGTTTTTTTTTTTTTAAAAGCATCTCTGCCTTGAAATGGTGCCCTGATTAATGCCTACATTCCTTTTATTTTCCTCTTTATGACCCCCCACCCCCCACATACACACACACACACACATTCCATGTCTTGTTCGTCCAAAGGTTAAAGAGAATCTTAAAGATTGTTCACAGGACACGAGCCAAACAAGGTGTTGAAAAAGCAGCCCGTTTTTGGCCGCTCCCAACGTATTAATAGCTCACGATCACGTATCACCGCCACGTATTTATAGAGAGACGAGCGACGTGCAAAACGTCCGGACGGTCCCTTAAACCTTTCAGGTTGCCCTTTTTTATTTGTTTATCATCCAAGACAAAAAATATCCTTGTTGGGGCCTCCGAGTGGCGCAGTGGGTTAAAGCACTCGCCCTATCATATGGGATCGCAGGTTCGAATCCCGGTGATGCTGTAACCTCTAACAGCCGGAGGCACAGAGAGAGCTAAATTGGCAGAGCTCTCTCGGGGGGGGGATGAGAGGTATTAGTGCTCCCACATTAATTGCATGGGTCTACGCCATTCGGGGCGTCTGCGAGCTCGCGCACGCGGAGGGAGCGGATAGCGCTGTCCTCGAGTGTGTTACGACG
>JAQMYL010000001.1:33584654-33599509 GCA_030014365.1 Clarias pachynema | reverse complement strand
ACTATAGAATCATGACTATAATTAGACAGTAGTGGCACAAATACAACTACAACTAGACCTCAATGTTTATAAAATTAAGAATTATAATTATAGAAATACTTGTATGATCATGAAGTTATAGAATTTAGCTACAGTTATAGAATAACCAGAACGATAGCATTATAGCTTTACAATTACAAAAATAGAACTATAATGATATAATAACTAGCGTTATAGAATCATAACTATAATTAGAATTCCGTCAGGGATTTTCATAACTTTCTGCAGTATGTTGCGTCTCCTATAGATGTCATGTTCAGAATAAGGTTTTTTGGGTTCATACGGCCAAGGATCTTTTAGCTTTAGCGTGGGCATGCATGAAAGCTTACAGCGTGACTGACTGATACCGAACACATCCACACAAAACTTGGAACACATGAAAAGAGACACGCGTGTCTAGTTAAGATGAGTTTTAAACGCTGCTTCAGACTGGAGGGTGGTCACAGGGAGCAGGCACCTTTCCTTTTAGACATGTGTCTCTGCTGACTGTGCGCATGCCTAAGGGGACATGAAGCAACAAATAAATGGATTTTCTTTGTGGTCATTAGGATTCAATTTTATTCAGGTTGAATATTTTAAGTAAAGATTTGATTTGGTTGATCTTCATCTTTCAGGGGCTTACTGACCTGGTCAGGTCTTCCACGTCTACCAGCATGGCGTCCTGCTCCACATGTAGCTCGTCTCTCAGGAGCAGCAGCTGGACGAGTTCCTCGTTTAGACCTGGAGGAGAAATCACAAAAGCATATTCATACTTTACCTTTAACAGCGCCTTAGTGATCATGTAGTATTTTTTTTTACAGCAGTAGAGCAATTACATTCCTTTGACTGTGTTTTACTACAGTCGGGGCCAAAAGTTTGGAAAATGACACAAATATTAATTTTCACAAAGTCTGCTGCTTCAGTGTTTTTAGATCTTTTTGTCAGTTGTTACTCTCGTATACTAAAGTATAATTACAAGCATTTCATGAGTGTCAAAGGCTTTTATTGACAATTACATTAGGTTTATGGAAAGAGTCATTATTTGCAGTGTTGAACCCTTCTTTTCAAGATCTCTTCAATTCACCCTGGCATGCTATCAATCAACGTCTGGGCCACATCCTAACTGATGGCGGCCCATGCTAACATAATCAGTGCTCGGAGTTTGTCTAGAATTCGTGGGGTTTTGTTTGTTCATTCGCCTCTTGAGGATTGACAACAAGAAGTTCGCAATAGGATTAAGGTCTGGTGAGATTCCTGACCATAGAACCAAAATGTTCATGTTTTGTTCCTCGAGCCGCTCAGTTATCACTTTCGCCTTATAGTGAGGAGCTCCATCATGCTGGAAAAGGCATTGTTCATCACCAAACTGTTCTTGGATGGTTGGGAAAGTTGCTCTCTGAAGATGTTTTTGTACCATTCTTTATTCAATGGCTGTGTTCTTACTCAAAATTGTGAGTGATTCCACTCCCTCGACTGAGAAGCGACCACACACACAAATGGTTTGCTGTTGCTTTACTGTTGACATGACACAGGACTCATGGTAGTGCTCACCTCTTCTTCTCTTTTCTTCTTCTTCTTTTTTCGGGAAGCCCCAAACAATCTGAAGAGGGATTCATCAGAGGAAATGACTTTACCCCAGTCCTTAGCAGTCCAATCCTTGTACCGTTTGCGGAATATCAATCAGTCTGTCCCTGATGTTTTTCCAGGAGTGAGGCGGCTTCTTTGCTGCCCTTGTTGAAATGTATGAAGATGTGCGCTACCATCAGTCCTGTGCAAAAAATTCCTCAGAGATCAACTCCTCCCAACCATCCAAGAATAGTTTGGTAAGGAACAATGCCTTTTCCAGCATCAGTGGCGGCTACAAGGGGCGTAGAGGCGCCTTAAAGTTAGGCACTTTACTTTAACATGTAATTATTACCATAATAAATATTTATTTTAATAATGAAATTAAGTGATTTAGTCACAATATTCTTCTGTATTTCTTAATACAATTTATTTACAATAAAAAAATAAAAAAAACTGTATTACGTTCATTTGTGTTCGTGTTCTGAGCTCTACTTGGATTTCTTCAAATCATCCTTGGGGCGCAGCACAACAATCAATATTGTTTTTAAATAATTGGGCTCATGTGATTGGACCATTCTCAACGAGTCTTATTAACGGTCAGCAGATTGTTAGTTAATGTATTGAATAGTGATTGACGTGGATAAATATGAGAGAAAATTCCTTGCTAAATTACCTCTTCGCAAGGCGATCGGATGAAGAAAGAAAAAAAAGCTAAAGAGCTTGGACCAGATCGACCTGATCTTCTAATTAAGAAGCAGTCATGTGATTGCGGCCGAGCTTACACTCTGTGCTTTTCCAGCACTTCTTATGACAAGCGGAGCTGGCTGACTGGATGCGATGTGAGTGCCTTTATACTAGTAGTAATGATGCTTAATCACCTGATAAATGGCTATCTACAGACGATTATTGAAAGTTTAATTTTAATTTTGTTTGTGCCCCCCCCAAAATTTTGCACCAGCCACCACTGTCCAGCATGATGGAGCAAAAGTGATAACTAAGTGGCTCGGGAAACAAAACATCAAAATTTTGGGTCCATGGCCAGGAAACTCCCCATTAACATCTGACAAAAAGACCTAAAAACATTGAACCAGCAGACTTTGTGAAGATTAATATTTGTGTCATTCTCAAATCTTTTGCGAGTACATTACTACTGTCAGCTTTCTATAGACGTATGGATACGTCCTATAGCTGTCTTAGTACGATGCTGTTAGATTAAATCATTTATTCCTGAATTTTTAAATTTAAATCATGTGAACTAAGATCTGCTTTGCAGTGGATGAACTGTGACCTCACCCTGTATCTGTGAGTGGAGGTCGTTGGTGATGACCTGTAACTGACCCAGACTCATGTCTCTCAGGTCCACAGGCCTCAGGCTCCTCTTCATCAGACTCTCGCTGATGTGTGGCATGTGCGGCAACTGTCACAACGACCCATCAACACATTCTTAGACGATAATTATTACAGGTATAAGTACACGATAATCATCAACAGTGATTGAACAGTGTAAGATACGTCTGCATCACACGCATGCAGGTCTATGCTAATTGAGACTGAAAACTGAAGTGTGTTAGTGGTGCAAGTCCCCACTGTGCCTCTCTCGCTTTGAGTTATTAATAATCTCATTCATTAAAAATGGTACAGTTTTTTTTATTGTTAAAACCCCCACAGTGTTAGGATTCGGGACTGCCCTTGACGGTGCATTTTATCAGATTTAATCAAACACCGAAACTCAGTAGTGTTAAAGAGACAGGAGCGTTAAGGTGTGATTTTGTCGCTAGGCCCTGATGGTGCTGGATTAGCAGGAACTCATTTGAATGCTTCAGTTTCACAAGTGAATGATGTGAAATTTCTTTATTGAGAGTTTCAGGTTTGTCATTTTCAACATTATCTCAGTTCCTGAGTACTTATTCATTTTGGCGTTATTGTGTGCTCACTTGACGTCCCTTAAAATTCTTAAAAATAAAAAATGCAAGTACCAATAAACAAAATATCCTGAAAGTTCTTGGGATCTTGGATTCAATTTTCTTTTCTAGAGCTTCAATAGCTTGCCATTGTAACATTCAAATCAGCAAATGTCCATATGCATAAGTGTGTGTGTGTCACTGACCAGATCGGCCACCGGAGACCTGCGGTGTAGTTGCACATGTCTCTCCACCTGCACTTGCATGCGTGCCATGGGCCGAGCCAGAGCCAGAGCCCCGCGTGCTTCATCCTCAAGCCGCCGCTGCAGCCGCCAAAACTCCCCGTCCTCTTCCTCTTCCTCACCAGTGTCCCGGTCCGACAGAGACGAGCTCTGCTTACTCTGCACAGAAAAATTATAAAAAGTATATAAACAGTCTCCATGGCCCAATTAGGTTTGCTTTTACAATGTTTTCTCATAATGTCCAATCATTTTGGACTTTTACCTGTAGCAATACTTAAAACACATTTTTCTTAAACAATAAATATGATTTAAAGTTTCATGATTACTGCTTGTCTGAACTATAGAGTTAAAAAGAAGACCAATAACAACATTCAAAGAAGGACATCTCCATCTCTGGTCAGTCATTTCTTATAGGAAGATAAAAATAAAGCGCAGGTACCACAGGAGACAAGGGTGTGTCGAGGCTGGTCTCTGTCCTGCTGTCCTCCGCATCGCTGTCCTTATCACTGCTGCTGTCATTCACAAAGCACACCTGCAGGTTCACGCCATCCTGAAACCTAAACCACGACAAAAACCTCTCAAATCTCAACATGTTTTATTGCCTTTAAAATTTTTTACTGTTGCATATTTTTGAGGGAAAATGTTCTGTTGTCCATGATACCGATATTTCTCTAGCTCACATAATGATTTCTGATGAAATATTTTATTTTTTCCTGTAAACATGATTCGTATTGGATATTTTCTTTGAACACTTTAAACAATTTGCCCGGGTCATTCTACAGAAATAGTGAAAAGTGTTGTTATTCGGGTTTGCTGATGCCAAAATCAATTAAATGAACACAGAAAAACCATTACTTGTACATGTTCAGAAAATATAGTATGTACTGTACTTCAATCATGAAATTCATTTTCTTACTTTGATGTTCAATATTTAAATGTAGCATTTGTTTTTTTTAAAAAGGCCAAGTTCAAGGAAATATCTTGTCACTTTGATCATGCATCAAAGTGGGACTGTATACTTTTCATGAAACAATAATTGATTACAATGAATAATATGGAATAAATATTAGCCGTCCCAAACTACAGTACCTTGCAAAAGTATTCATACCCCTTGAACTTTTCCACATTTTGTCACATTACAAAGTAAATGTATTTTATTGGGTTTTATGTGATAGACCAACACAAAGTGGCACATCATTGTTAAAAATTTTTTGTTTGTATTCGGCCCCCCGGAGTCAATACTTAGTAGAATCAGCTTTCGGTGCAATTACTGCTGCAGGTCTTTTGGGGTCTGTCTCTACCAGCTCTGCACATCCAGAGAGTGAAATTTTTGCCCATTCTTCTCTGCAAGATAAATTCTTTTTCACTCAATAAAAAACTACCTTTGTGGTTGTAACGTGACAAAATGTGGAAGAGTTCATGGGGTATGAATACTTTTGCAAAGCATTACTGTTGCACAAAAAGAGTGCTATTTTTAAATATATTTAATAATTTGAAATTGTTCCTGGACAAATGGAAAAGGTATCTCAGATGTTTGTCTTCAGTTGTTCAGAAACATCATCATTTATTTTGGAATTTGATGCTAAATATTTTTATATATTGTATGAAAATAATTTATATGAAATATATGATATATGATATATATGATTTCGACATAGCTGAAAACCATGTGGCCATTTTGTAAATAGTTACAATTTTTCTGTAAATTGGCATTGGTGTTACCAGGAAGAGAAGTAACATGTTAATAAATGTATAAAAAGAAAGTATAAAACTGCACTTTTTGTGGATTCATAGTTTAAAAGTTTAAAATATAACTATAGGTTATTTAATAGCAATTTCACTTTTCTGTAGAATCTGTAGAATTTAAACAACGACCCCACATAAATGCCACAAAACGCGTTATTTGCTGTTAGCGCCATGCTAACACCTCAGGATTTGAATTCACGAGCGTTAACCTGACTGTTTCCATGGAAACTGATCACTCCTTTGAAGTACACCCAAGCAGGAAGCACGAGAATTAATATGACAATGGTGATGATGAAATGATGATGTAAAAGCGATTAAAACTGTCCCTTAGGCACATTTATAACAGATTTCACATCATAATAACGTTTGATAACAAAATATTGTGTTTTCTATGTAATTATAAAATCATTAGTTCCAAGTGAGTGAAGCGTTCTTGTGCCCTCTTGTGGCGAAAAGTATACTAAATAAAAAGAGGCCAGTGGCGGCCATTGTATTTATTCCTATTGTTCAACCGTGGTAGGACCTCTGGTCACACACACCTTTACATAATACAGGCAATATGGGAACGCCAATTAGCCTAATCTTTGGAATCTTTAAGTTTTTGGACTGTGGGAGAAAACTGGAGTACACAGAGGAAACCCGCCAAGCACGAGGAGAACATGCAAACTCCATGCACACAGACCCAGGGAGGGACTCGAACCCAAACCCTGGAGGTGCCAGGCGACAGTGCTAACCACTAAGCACTGTGCTGAAACATAAACAGCTTCTATGCTCTAGTTATATATATATATTATCTTAACTATAGTCTTCAATTTTATTTTAATCAACTCATTAATAAATAACTTAATTAAGCCTGTATCAAACTTGCTTATATTAAGAATTGCACTTGAGGGAGAGTATATTTATGTATAATAGTTTTTTGTTGTTTTTATAATTCAGTTTGACCCGAACTTGGCATTAAAGGTGCTGATAGCAATTTTTAAAACTGATCCCAGGCTTCTAATACTCATATAGGAACAAATATGGATTAAAATAAATGTGATTTGCAGCGCTGTAATGCAATGGATGGCATTTCTTTCTTACATTTTTTTTTTTTTTTGTATTTTAATATTTTCTAGAAGTTTCTTTTTTTTCTTCAGATTTCCAGGCCAGAAAAAAGTAAGCTGTTAGCTTGGCATCTTTTCTTTCATATCTAAATTATAAGACATACTTTTGCTTTTTTTTAATCAACAGAGGTGATCTGTGATTTCAGTTTAAAATCTGTTTTAAACTGCAATTTGCTTTGCAGCCAGCAGAGGGCTGTAAAAATGACAATCTGCTTCTTTAAGTCGAATGGTGATGAAGATCATCAGAGCAAATAGGAGATACATTGTTAGATAATCAGAGCATATACAGTACACGACACAGACCGTGGGGACGGGCAGCTGCTGCCGGAGAAGAAAACAGGCCCGTCGTCATAGAAACTGCCGAGGGCCAGTTTCTGTCTGATGGACTCTCTCTCAATCCTCTGGGCCTGCAAACAACATAATTATTTTTATTTTAAATCCAAATGTAAAAGGATTAAATTCAATTTAAACCAGGTATCTGAAATCAGCGATTGCATGCTTAGTGACCATCATTAGCACTGGAGTTATTAGGTTAAAGTAGCTGAGAAATTTCAGGCAAAATGTGAAATGCTATCATAGCAGCACTATATTAACATTAAAGTCAATTTAATAAGTCAAGTAAAATGCTTGTCACACGCTTGTCCCAAGAAACCAATAAGAGTTTCTTGTGGAGGAAAACCTATACACTGTTATAAAGTGCTGACACTGAAGACTCCTTCCATACATGTTATATAAATGTCACATTATATAAAATCACCATTTTGGACGATAGAAATGATTAGGACTGTTGTCAGTTGTTATCTCATGCTATAAAAAACAAATGCTTCAAAAACCTTCTGGCCAATCAGAATCCAAAATTCAACACTAGAGGTGTGGCCACATTTACATATTTATGGTATTGTCATAATGGAACTTTAATATAACTGTTCAGTAATAATTCTGATTACAAATTTTGGGAGGGGACACGTCGAAGGTGGACAGAGCGATGACATCTGAATTTAAAAAAAAAATTTAATTAAAAAGGGTTATCAAAAATGTCAGCCTTGATTCCATACTCGCGTCTATACCACTGTATCCTGTATTCAGGGTCGCACGGGGCCTGGAGACTATCCCAGGAGACTTAGGGTATGAGGCGGGGTACACCCTAGACGGGGTGCCAATCCATTGCAGGGGAAACATTACAGGAATGCCAATCAGCATGTGTTGAGACTGTGGGAGGAAACCCACCAAGCACGGGGAGAACATGCACACTCCACGCACACAGACCCCGGGGTGAGAATCAGACAAACCCGCCCTGTCTTGATTGAGTTAATTTCATAGATGAATAAGAATGTCCTCCCACCGCATCATCAGCAGCTGGACATGGACATGACTTACAGTATTTTCATGATCAGCATCACAGCTCCAGGGTGAAACTCAATCAACAGACACCAAACCTTTCCAACGTTTACAACTATGATCAGGATATTCAGAAAGCAAGAATTAAGAAAATTATACATTTTAATCTGTACATTGCATCATTTTTGGATGACCTTATATATCATCCGAAATACACCCCGCCCCGCCCCGCCTCCTTCTTGTGTTGTGGCTCGGACCTGGTAGAATCACCCTGCCATGAATAAGCAAAATCTCAGGGCGGCTTCTGATCTGTGATGTAACACCCACCATCAGTCCGTCACGCTTTCTGACGCATTCTATGACTGAGCTAACAGCTAACTGCTAATCTGGTGCTCTTAACCTGAGAGAACACCAGGATAATCAGGACGAGATCAGAGAACAGCTACCTTAAACCTGCAGACTGCATTCTGTCCTAGCATCATTCGCACTATAAGGGTTTTAATAAGGCGATGGAATACAGATAAGAATCTAAAGATAAATAAATAGTAATGGCACCCAGTCCAGGAACATAAATATTACCCACACACACACATATATATATATATATATATAAATCATACGAGGGATTAAAAGCATCATCTCACCTGGTAAACACATTTCTCCTGATGCACCATCGTTCAGAGCATGGCCGAGCGCACAAGCAGCCACCCTGCTTTCCACTGCGGTGTGTGAGAGGCTTCCTGAAGACACACACACCACACACTCACACACACACACACACACACACAGTGATGGGAGGAGGAAGAGTGATACTGCTCTCAGGCACTCAGGCATGGAGAGAGAGAGAGCGAATAGCACTAGAAGAACATTTCTAACAAATCCGTCCATTATGTTATACAGTAAGGGTATCATATATAGGGGATAACAATTGGTGTATGCTGTTATAGGATAATAATCACACATGCAAAGATAAAAGCTGTCACCATCCTGAGGTTGATTCTTTTCCATCAACAGCACATCACGACTGTTTTTTTAAAAATTTGTTTTGTTTTGTTTAAAGGGTGCCAATAATTTTGCACTGGACTCCATATCGAAACAATAGATAGACAAATTGGTATCTAAAATGACCGAAAGATACAGTGCTGTGAAAAAGTATTTGTCCCCTTCCTATTAAGATTAAATTACTTGAGTAAATACAAAATAAGGTTTTTACATGTTGATTTCAACCTAAATATAATAACTGGTTGTGACATCCTTGGCGGAAACAACTGTGATCAGTAGTTTGTGATGACTGAGCATGAGTCATTCACTCATCCCCAGGAGGAAATTTGACCCACTCTTCTTTCTTTTCTTTAATTCAGACATATTGGAGGGTTTTGGCCACAGCATCTCAATCAGATCTAAGGCTGGACTTAACTGACTAGGCCACTCCAAAACCTAATTTCGTCTTTTTGAGCCCTTCAGAGGTGGACTTGCTGGTGTGTTTCAGATCATTGTCCTGCTGCGTAACCTAAGCGTGCTTGAGCTCGAAACCATGAACGGATGGCCGGACATTCTCTTTAAGGATTTTCTGGTAGAGCGCAGAATTCATGGTTCCATCAATTATGGCAAGTCGTCCAGGTCGTTAAGTTGCAAATCAGCCCCAGACCATCACGCTACCACCACCATGTGTGAATGCTGGTTCTTTTTATGAAGCGCTGTGTTTGTTTACACCAGATGTAACCCCCAAAAACGTTAAACTTTTGTCTCATCAGTCCACAGAATATTAGCCCAAAAGTCTTGGAGATAATCAAGATGTTTTTTTGGCAAATGTGAGATTAGCCTTTGTGTTCTTTTTGGTCAGCAGTGGCTTTCATCTTGGAACTCTGCGATGGATGCCATTTCACCCAGTCTCTTTCTCTCTTTCTTATTGTCTCTTTCTTATTGTTGAATCACGAACACTGACCTTAACTGAGGCGAGTGAGAACAGCAGTTTCTTAGATGTTCTTCTTTTATGAGCCCCTGGATGAGTCATCATTGTGCTCTTGGAGTAATTTTGGTTGTCCAAGACGCTCCTGGGAGGGTTCACCACTGTTCTAAGTTTTTCTCCATTTTTGGATAATGACTCTCACCGTGGTTCACTGGAGTCCCAAAGCCTTTTTAACCTTTTCCAGACTGATACATGTCAATTACTTTGGTCACATGCATCATTTAAATGTGACAAATATGCAAAAAAATAAAACATCAGACAGTTTTTCACAGCACTGTAGATAGATAGATAGATAGATAGATAGATAGATAGATAGATAGATAGATAGATAGATAGATATCATGTAGCAATATCAGGCCTCTGTGTGTTTTTTAGGCTTCATCTTTGAAAGCCTCCCACAATGCCATGAGTCACTATTTGTACTTTGCTCCTTTGATGTGGCCGGCTGCCAGGCCTCCTGCGGACGCTGATATTACACACAAACACGGACATGTCTGCATTTCAGTATCCATGGATACCATCAACACACTGCATACAGCCATGATGGAGAGAGTGAAGTGAAGGATTTGTCCATCTCCGTCTGACTCCTGATTCAGATAAGACCTTCACGAGACCCCTCTCTCTCTTTCCCTCTGGCTCTGTCTCTCTGTCTCTGTCTACTCTTGGTAAATGGACAGTCTCCCAGGGGAAGGAATATACAAACCCATTAGTGAGTACAAGATCTTAATTTTAACCTTGAAATAGAAAGACAGTAGTTTAGAGTCATGTGACCATGTCGTACTTTCTTTCTATAGTGCACTAAAATAGCACCACGAAATACAACTTAAACTCACTGTAACACTTAAAAACTAGTATTAAAATCAATATTGCATGCAGAGCTTATGACATATGCATTCTTCATGACAACTGATAGATTTTAGCTAAATAAATGCTATGTTGATGCAAAAGTTTGCACACTCTTACGTGAAAATAGAGAAGAGAAGATGCAGGAATGCAATTTCGCTGACTGACATAATTAATAATAAATAACATACATAATTATTAAGTGGTGCATATTAAAATAATTTTTAAATCCATGAACTACTTTTAATTGTCCCCTCAGCACTAAAGACTCCATGACATGCACCTTTTGTTTGTATATTTACTGTACATGCACCTAACGCTTACGTTATTACATTAGAAAGAAACTACGTGTAATATTAATATTAATGATAAAACCAGTGTCCATGTTTAACATGACACTCGTTGGATTACAAGTCAAGAAACACGAGTAGTAAAGGGTTAACACACTACGTAAGTTATATTTTTTTAAAAGAAAGAAAATGACACGTGATAGCATTTCCGTCCGGGTTTCCAGGACGCTCTGACAGTAGGATCAATTTTCAAAGAGTAGGCGGGGCTAAACAATTGACAGTGGGGTTGCCAAGGCAACATAAACAACCGGAGGCTGTTGAGAATGTGTTGGAGAGGAGGGGTTTGGGTTGGGTTGTCAAAGAAGGATATGTCTTCACTTTAATTCTCAATTTAACTGTTGTTAGTGTTAAATAGCATTTCATTGGAAAATGTCATTTACACCCAACAACAGACCATGACAGGTTTCTGTTTTCATCTAACAGGACATTTTTAAAAATATATTTTAAGGATAATAAAGATACAAGTTTGCCTATGTAACTTGCCTATAAACTTGCCTAAAGGTCCTATGTGGCTCCAAACTTGTTAGACCTTAAAAGAATACACTCAGTGTAGTTCCCCTTTCCAGGGGAGGTTAATTAAGGGGTGCCAATAATTTAAAAAAGGACCATTTTTAAGAAAGATGTTTACATCTTTAGAAGAGACAATTTTCTTCACACACATTTTTGATCCACTCCAACAGCCACTCTAATCCTTAAATGGCACTGTACATCATAGACTGTCACTACACTTTTCCCCTACTTGCAGAAACCAAAAATATTTTAGTCTGATTATTTGCAATAAAACCAGAATTTAACAAACAAAGGTCTGATTTCAGCATAAAAAACAAAGCTCTGGCAACCCTCTTTCATTAACTGTCCTCTAATCCATCTCTACTGAAGATGTTCATAGAGCAGCGTGATCCTTGCCCCAATGGGCGTCTGTAGCTGATTTGTCCACTTTTGACCACTAGGTGTGATAAATCCGGATTGTGCAGTTTCTAAAAGCCGCCCTAAACAATGGAACTTTGGCTGATTTTTGTTATTTCTTAAAACCATCAGTCACTTCAAAGAGGTAATTAGTTTGTTGCTGGAGTGTGTAGAGTGAATAAGGTCTTTATCAAATCGAATAGTTGTTGAACAGCTGGTTTATGGTGATGCCCCTATCCTACTAATGTTATATGTTCAAAACAGGTTAGACGAGAGAAGAAGCTGGTTACTGGAATCTTCTTGTTTTTTGCAAAACAAGGAACCTCTCTAATGACACTTGTTTTTGCCTCCTTTTGAGGATTTGGTGGAAAAGTGACATTGCGTTGTCACTAAACAGATTCATCTCCCGCACTGCTACAGCCTTTTTAACCATTTTGTTCTTCATGAGGGCTGTTGTTCCAATACAGTTACTAAAGAACAGTCACCAAAAAAAAATGCTTTAGGCGCACATACACATGCTCACAATGTTATAATAAACAGTACACATGCACACGGATGTTGACTATACAAGTGACGCGTGCACACTGAGACTGAATATGGAAGACAATTACCCACAATCCCGCAGCGCAAGAGAGAGAAGAACAATTGTTTCAGTTGTGATCATGTGATGCTCGGCAGACACAGTGTGTACGTACTACACATATCAAGACCACGCTCGTTTATCAAGTAAAAATGTATTTAGAAATATTGCTTGTCTTGCAAAACGCTCGCAGACCCCAAGTTACTTACAATCCAAGATTCCACTGTATTATTATTGTCTTTACCAGACTTTGGGATCAGGGTGATTAAAGCTAGTTTCATACTTGTCATTAATACTTTCTTCCCTACACACTCTTTTAATGCATTGAAAAATTTCTTACATCCTTCAAAAAAAAAATTTGGTGACTTTTGAAATAGCTTTTGAAATAGCTGCATCTAAATCTCAAACTCTGATTTACACAGATCTATCTAAACTCTTTTCAGATACTCATGTTGAATTTTAACTGCAATTCCACTTTTTTTCTCCCCTGATTGTTTAATTCGGATTTATTGCAGCATTTGTATATCTCTCTTAGTAAATTTTCATATTCTCTTTTTTTCTTATTCAGTTTCTTGGAGTACCAAATAAAAAAAATCTTAAATCCTAAATTAAATAAATTCTCATTTTTAAATTGTTCCTCATTCTCAATATCCTGTGTTAATTCTCTAATCTTGTTGCAGTATTCTTCATTTTCTAATAATCTGGCATTAATTAGGTTGGGCTGTGCCACATTGCCTCCAGGGCCTGGGTTTGATTCCCCCTTTGGGGTGTTCCTAAATTGTCCGTAGTGTGTGAATGAGTGTGTGAATGTTGACCGGAGGTTCTACCACAGTTGTAAAATGGAAATAAACACATTGGTCACCATTTATTTCACATAATTACTACATTAATATCACTAGACTTAAACCTAGTGTCGTGACATTGCAGGGATGGACGAGCAGCCAGTGTGTGTGTGTGTGTGTGTGTGTGTGTGTGGATATAAGCGACTCATTTCTCTGGTGGTCTTGTTGAACAGATGGAGACGAAGGAAGAACCTGATTGCAGTTTCCATGGAGTGCTGAGATACAGAAGAGAGTCTGAATGCAGAAAAATGAATCCTCTGGTAGCGCACTCGCCGTGTACTTAAACACAATCACACAAGCAGCGCGTGATCGTGTTGATGTATTAGTAGGGATTCACTCAACTGATTTATTTAAGAGTCGTTCCAAAAGAGATTTATGTGCAATATACACTAATAAAATATCCTTTTTTAAAATGAATAATGAATAATGTGAACTTTTCCAGCCCCCGTCTGCTAGTGACCACACGGTCTGGTGTGAGTTTTGTGGCGCGAAAGCAAAGCCTCAGCTCGATTTTTCAAAGACCACAAATCCAGAGGTAGGTTTTAAAGGTTCCCTCGGGCATCTTTCACCAGCTTCCTAACACTAGCTATCATTTCAAAGCTACTGTTGAAAATTCTAAAAAAAAAAAAAAAAAGATCTGGACACATTTGTGGAACCTGTGGAAATAAGAGCTCTGTTCATTATTAATTATTAGTTACTTTTAATGAGCGTTTTAGACTGTTGGATAAAATGTAACTCGGTAATTTGTGTTCAAGTTTCTACCCATAAGGACAGATAGAACGTAGATAGCTGGCATTGGTTATGTAGAAAATGTGCACTTCTGTTTTCATTTTTTATCATCTGAGCATTTCAGATCTATTTTCAACATCTTTTATAGTTAAATACTTTGTTTCTTGACGTATCCACCCAAACTATTTCTTTGCTCATCCTGCAGGATTTCTGCTGCGCTCAGTACATGGAGATGTTCAGGAAGTTGGAGCAGCAGTGGCACTCGCTGCATGAGAACTCTGATGAATCCTCGCAGGAAAACAACTCCAACACGGAGAAAGTGCAGGACAACAGAGACAAAGCGAGATCTCAAGTCGTGTAATTATCACCTGGATCACACACTAAAAAGGCCAGGGTTCAGCAGGAATGGGAAGGGAATGTCACGAAAATGAAAGTAAGAGCATATCCATACTGTATGTGACGAGAACTAAACAGCTGTGTCACTATTTGTTAGTGAGACCCATCAGGAAATTGGACTTTGGAGTGATGGAATAAGGTCATGTGACCTGATGAGTCCAGATTGAGCCTATTCCAGAGTGTCAGGGTAAGAAGGGAAGCGCATGAAGCGATGCTCCCATCATGCATAGTGTCCACTGTACAAGCCCTCTGGAGACAGTGTTATGATCTGGGGTTGATCAGTTACTCAGGTCGAGACTCAGCAACGTTATGTGGCAATAAAA
>JAQMYL010000001.1:33556653-33570067 GCA_030014365.1 Clarias pachynema | reverse complement strand
ACTCAAATTATTCGTTCCACAGCCCAAAAAATAAATACATAAAAATAATTAACACAAAATATAAAGTAAAAATAAAAAAATGAACCTGCACTTTACCTTTAAAAAAAAAAAAAAAAAAGTAAAAATAAATCCCGACAGATAAGTGTTTCTGTTTGTACGGGCAGGCAGTGTGTTTGTGTGTGTGTGTGTGTGTGAATCTAAAGTAAGCTCCCCTCTCCCCCCTTCTTGTCTTACACAGTTACCCTTCCTCCCCTCTTTTCACAGAACACTGTTTTATTGGAAAAATAAACAAGAAATCTCTAATGACACTCGATTGAGTGACACACTAACAGAATCACTGCTGTAAAGTAAAAATAAAACAAATTAACCTGCACTTTAACTTTAAAAGGAATCGCGACAGAGCAGTGTTTCTGTGTAGAGCAGAGAGAGTGTTTGTGTCTGTGAAGGCGAAAGTAGGAGGGGTCTGTGTGTGTTTGTGTGGCATGTTGTCTAATGACTCGCGCACTGTACACACGCATACAGACACAAAATAAAATGTTTTACACGCACACACGTGTTCAAACCTCGCAACCCGAGGTTTCACTGTGTAGATATAGATATAGAGAGAGAGAATATATTTTTTTAGATGTTGTTCAGTGAATACAGATGTTTGGTGTTTTTGTTGATATTTCCTAAATTGTCAAGAGGCCAGGAAAGCTGGGTGACGTCCTCAGGGGGACGGGGAGGCATGGTGATGTTCTCAGGAGGACACAGGATCCAGGGTGATGATTTCTGAAGGAAACAGAGGTGAGGGAAGGTTTTGAGGAGGAGAAAGAGCTAGAAGAGTGATGTCAGCTTTCCTCGGCACGGGCTTGACAGAAGAGTCCATCTCTTGGTCCTTTGGGTTGAGCTGGTGCTGGCGTGGATGTTTGTAGTGATTTTGAGGTGAAGCCTTGATTACGTGTCGAGGCTTCCCAGCTAATAGTTTCACCAAAAGGTTCATTTTATAAAGCTTCATTCAATGGCTCATAGTTACTGCCATCTAGTGGACAAGTTTTGTGCAGCAACTAGATCCTAACAGCCAAAAGATTTTGTCTGCATTTTCCTTCTTTATATATTATATTAGACATAAATGTGAAGTTCTTTGTGAGATGCAAAAAAATATATATATATAATGATGATTCAGTCACGTGATTCCGGCAAGCGCGAGGCATTGTTTGTCGTTGGTCACGTGACTCTCAGGCCCCCGAGACACGCCCCCTTCTGCTTGATACAAGATTCCGTCAGAGTGACGTCACTAGATATTTGGTGTATAATAACAAATACTGTACTTATTAAAGTTTTGATTTGTTTACTTTTTACTTTTGGTAAGTAATAGTAAATAGGTAAGTAATACATAAGCTGACATCTATTATTTAAAAAAATTATTAAACACCACCAATGTTTATCAGAATCTTCTTTAGAAAAAAAAAAATAAAATCATCCAGCATCAGCAATGCAGCAAGACAACAACAAAGGCCAGCGATGTTAGAGGAGGAATGGAGAAGATCTGTTGAATTGATTTAAGCAAAACTGGACCTTCTATAAAATAAAGTCTTGTTTGAAGCAGCTGCCAAATGCACTCGTACAACTTGTACATACTCTGACCCCAGATATGAATCTCTCTCTCTCTCTCTCTCTCTCTCTCTCTCTCTCTGACACTGGAAAAGGAAAATCATCAAACTGCAGTCAGGACATGATTTCAGAGTCCAAACATCCCCTCGTGTCCTGTTTATAAACCTGTCAGCTTCTCAGATCTGCCGTTATACAGCTGTAGATCTTCTCTGTCCATATTCTACAGTATTTCGCACAATGAAGGTTATAATGGTGCAGCAGCGCCGTCTAGCGGCCAGTGGAAGAACCGCAGCCGCGGTGACGTCAGAGTTCCAACGGTCGACATGTTTTGAATGAGGTCATTGATCTCAGATTTCTGTCAATTATTAAATAGTTTTCTTTAGTTTTTGTAGGAACAATCTGAGGAAGAAATATTTGTGCATAAAATATGTTTTTCTTTCTTTCTTTTTTTTTTTTAAATACTTCTACTACTTAGAAGTTAAGTAAATGTAATAAGCTTACATAGTTGCATATATTCACAGTTTTTGGTATTTATATAAAAAGAAATACATGTTTACTGTAAGATTTACAGTATACAGTACATACATGATTAAATATGACCGTTTAATTAATACTTTTATTTAAAGCACAGTGGCTTAGTGTTTAGCACTCTCGCCTTGCACCTCCAGGGTCCGGGTTCAAGTCCGGGCCAGGTTTGATTACCGCCTCTGGGTGCGTCTTTGAAAATGTGCATGTTCTCCCCGTGCTTGATGGGTTTCATCCAGGTACACCGGTTTCCTCCCACAGTCAAAAGACATGTAGATTAGACTAATTGACGTTACCAGATTGCCCATAGTGTGTGAATAAGTGTGTGTGTGCCCTGCTATGTAGTGGCAGCCTGTTCAGGATGTACCCCACCTAACGCTTTTAGTCTGCTGGGATAGGGTCCAGGCCCCCATGACCCTGAATACAGGATAAAGCGGTATAGATGATGAATGAGTGAGTGAATTAAGACCTTATTTAAAATATTAGTTTAAACCTATATTCATGTTATCATTTTTCATATGTATTCATTTAATTTAATTAATTAACATTTGACAAATGTAAAAAAAAAAAAAGAGATAAAAACAGGTACTAATTTTTAAAAAAATGCAAAAAATATATAACACAAATTCATGATTTTTTTATGTTTTATTAAACAGATTTGCACTCCTTTTCAGCAAACACGATTAAATACTGAGTTAAATTTCAGTTCTGTTAAAGAGGCGGTCAGGTTTATGTTTCTCTGCTCCAGAATAAAACTTTCTATTTTCGTGAATATTTTGTTTTGTCTTGGCATTGATGAATCTGCAGATTACTAAAGAATTACTGGCGCCCCTTATTAAAATTCATTCATTCATTTATTTTCATTTCATCACACTGGCAGCAGGCTGTGAAGGTCATGATCCCCAGATGTTCCCAAGCCAGCTGTAAGATATAATTCTCATGAGTCTGCCCCGGGGTCTCCGTTAATCCAGCGAGACTTGTGTGAAACAGTTTTAGAGCAAACCAACCAGGCAGGAAAAAGTCATTTCAACTTTCTTTTCTCAGTTTGGGAGAGCAGCACTTACCAGTTAAATTTCCACATTTATATTTTCATCATTTGTGAAATACTGTATGAATAATCAAATAGTAAAATATTAGATAATAAGTCTTAGGATTAGGATAATTCAAATACGTCAGAATTTTGAGATAGGAAAAAAAAAATGTTGAGACATTAGCTCAAAGATTTGAGATACTGCAGCAAAATTAAGAGATGAGTCCGAAGTTTGAGATAAGTTGAAGTATTGTCAAAGTCAATTATGATTAAATTAAATTAAACATTAGGAAAACTTTTTGACTTAAAACAAACATTTTGAGATAATTTTAAGAAAAATAAGTCAAACCTTTAAGAAAACTCTTTTTAAAGACAGTTCACAAAGTTGAAAGTTTGACAGATGATATATATATAAAATTCATAAAAAATTTTAAGATGTCAGACTTTTGAGCTAATAAGTAAAATTTTAAGATTAAAAAGTGAAAAATGTGAGAAAAATTTGAAATAACATTTGACAAATCAATTAATGATAATTCACAGATCAAGATATTTAATTGAAAAAATGAACCTTTATAAAAGGTTATAAAAGGTTGTTAAACCTTTATAGCGCACTATAATAAATACTCAGAACCTCAAGAGTCTTTTTTTACTTTTGTGATTTTTTTCAAAATTATTCATTGTCATTTTTATGTTGCAAGTCAAGGTCAGTGAAGTTACCATATATGATTTCTCACATCATTAGGGTAAAAATCTATATATTTAAAGAAAAAATTTAACATAGAAAAATGTGCAAAAATACAGAAACACCTATTCTATACAAATATGTTTTTTCCTTGTTTTTTCTCTTATTGCTTTGCCTGATTATGCAATAAGTTAAGATTTTCAGGTGAGTCACAATTCCAAATTATACACTAAAATTTTGAGATAAGACTTTTGATATTAACAAGTTATATTTGTGCTATTGCCAAAAAAAAAGCAAAAAATTTAAATGCTATTACGTTTAACTGGCAATAATGAACTTCCATTTACTTGAGGTCACGTGTAAATGACTGCCAGCCAATAGTCAAAGATGAGTTCTAAAGCCTTTCCTTAATGTCTGTGGGAGCCTTTGAAGACAAATTTTTAAAAGTGACATGTTTAGAAATGCACTTCAGCTTAAAACATTTGTGTCGTTACTAACTTGTCCCCATCTCTACTCGAACGTCCCCTCGAAGAGAAAATGAAAACAATTACACAGAGATCAAGTGCCATGTTTTTTATTGTGCAAACAGGAAACTATGGTTATGAGCAGTGCTGCTGTGGAGAGGAATTCGTGTCACATTGAGACGCAATCATTACAATGAAGAAGAACCACATGAAGACCTGCAATGCATGTGAGACATTATGTTGCATTAATTAAATGCCGGAAAGGAGACAAAATTAAAAGTAAAGCCATTATGCATTATGCTCATGTTATTTGAACGTTTTCCTGAAAAACAGTTGAAGGACAGAATGCTAAATGTTTGCCCGAACTGCATCCAAGTTGTATTGTATTTTTTGGTGAAATGCTTTAAACATACTACAACAAAATATAATTATTGCCCTTTACCAAATTTGGGATGTTTACAAAAGTCCTACCCCATTTAATCCTTAATTTCTACTATGAAGTGATGCACTAAGCCTCAATTTAAACAAAAGGAATCCCTCATTTAATTGAAAATATCCAGGAAAAGTTAGAAAAGTCTCTGTTTTATAAAAAATATGCCTTCAACAATAATTACATTTGTAAAAAACTTTGAAAATGTATACTTGATCCAAAGCTAGTTTCTTAAACATGCACCGATTTTTTGCATAAAACCCAGAATCACACATTATTTTGATAACAAAAAACAATGAAATTACCTGATTATCATCTAATTAATTCCTTCTTTCGTTCATCTTCAGTTACTGCTTTATCCCAATCAGGGTCATGGTGCCTCAAGAGGCTAGCCCGGGAACAAAAGACGCTAGGTGGATAGATGTCATTTGGGGACACTGCCTTATTTAAAAGTAATTCATGCACTGCATAATGATTGCTTTTCAATGCGGAATGTCTTCCATTCCATATGCTACAATTAGTCAGTGTCTGCAAAACCATCCCTGAAGGTGCACTCTGATATGAGCGCGATTTCAGCAGAGTTATTAGTAGCTGGTCAGCTGCTGTTAGTAAGCGTATTTGGCTTTATTATGAGGCTCGGGTAAAATAGTTGGCTTCTGATGCAACAGGCACTGGTCACATAAAGTAAAGTAAAAGGTCCATTCTCAGGGCTCCTCAATCGTCATTCCATAGTGGCATCAGCGAAGAGAAGAAAGCCAGAAAAGGTACTGTCATCTTCACTGCTGGAGTAAATTCCATTCCAGTCCCGCAGCGTCTCCAGCCACACCTGATCACCGGCGGACAGTCGGATCAGGGCCATGTTGGAGGCCTGGTCGATGTCCTGGCCATAGAGCGAGTCACGAGTGCGCAGTTTACGGACTCCGTTCACTACCAGAGCGGCCCGTAAAGGACGACTGCGGACGGTGATGTAGTAGGAAAACACGTAGACGCCTCCATAAGTGCAATTGAACTTGCTGATGTAGGGATCCCAGTGTCCCTCCTCATTGTAGATGACTTTGTCAAATTTGACTGGGTGGCCCGGAGGAGGGAAGGACCTGCTAGGGAAGAGTCCTACACTAAAAGCTGAGCGCTTTTGAATAAATGGTTCTCCTTTTGAGCCCTTCATTCCTCTTTGGCCACGTACCCCTTTCATACCTCGCATTCCTTTCATCCCGTGCATCCCTCTTTGCCCTGGTGGTCCAGGTGGCCCTCTTTTACCTGGCTCTCCCTGTGGACCTGGAGAGCCTGTATCTCCCTTTTGGCCCATTACTCCAGGAGGTCCATCTGTGCCGTTAAGTCCTGGCTTGCCCAGGTCTCCCTTAGGTCCTGAAGGCCCAGGTTCACCTTTGTTACCTTTTTCCCCCTTCTCCACCATAGCTCGTTCTCCCATTTCTCCCTTTTCACCCTTTAGCCCCTTCATTCCATCTCGTCCAGCAAGTCCCATCGGTCCTTGAAAGCCCATTTCACCCTTTTCTCCCTTGCTCCCATTTTGTCCAGGTTCCCCTTTGTTCCCTAGGTCACCTTTCAATCCAGGCAAACCAATATCGCCTTTGTCTCCTTTAAGACCTGGTTCACCTGGAGACATTAAAAGAGAAGTTAAAACCGACTTACCTGTGGCAGTAAGTCAATTTTACTCTAATGAGTGATAGTTTTTGCAGGACAACGAACCTTTATCTCCCGGTTTGCCATTAGAACCTGGTATTCCTGGAATCCCTTTCTCTCCCGCTTGTCCTGGATCACCTGAAGGAAGAATAGGTATGTCATTAAAACCTTTTATAGCTATGCAACAACAATGACCTGCTCACTGGTTCCTGATCAAAAACAGGCTACATGGTAGTCATTATAATCCATCTAAGTGGGAATAGTTGGATGATGAAAGACAAAGTGATGATGAAAGACAAATACTTACTTCACCAAGAACAGTCTTCATTATTACCACCAATTCTATCTTTGGAAACTCCCTATTCTAGATTACGCTATCACCATAGAATGCTGTGGTCTGTTTCGTTGTGACTTTTTATTGTCCTAGTCTGTCCAGACATTAATAAGTCTCTATAATGATACCATTACAAAACACGGACATTAGCCTTCTGGCTTGTACTGGTGCCATTAAGATGTCTAAAAGCATCATAGATTCACTAGGGTAGAATTTTACTAAATAAATTTGGACCAATTTGGAACCACTAGCTTTAGATTAGCCTTCACCGACCCTTTTCTCCCTGTTGTCCTGGAGTTCCAGAAGGTCCTGCTGGTCCTGTTGCTCCCTGAGGTCCCATCTCCCCCTTCTGCCCTAGAACACCTGACATGGACAGACATAAAAACGCATGGAAAAACATACCAGAATGGGCAATCAAATATAGCAGTTACTCAAAATCTAAATAATTATCAGCTTAAGCTCCTTACTCCAACCTTAATATAGGGGCAATACTGTACACTCTGTGTGGACCAAAAAAATCTAAACACAATATATTCCATCTAAATATTTACTCAATATTTATCGCTGAAATGGATGATTTGGGAGTGCCGGTCTTCTGGAATGTTCACCACCTCTAGCTTTCATCTCAGCCTCTACACTGTATCTTTCATTTCCTCTGTCTGACCTGGCGACCCCTTCTCTCCGATGGGTCCTGGAGGGCCCCTCTCTGGTGGACAGCACTCACAGAAGTTGAAGAAGCACTCGTTGTAGTCCAGAGTGTAGTTCCGGGGACCCATTCCGGGTGGCAACATGGCCTCCGTGTGGTAGTCAGGTGAATATGCCTCACTGGAGTAGGTGCTGCTCTCGGTGGACGACGAGTATGAATCCGTGATGGACTCTGTGGTCTCATAAGGCATGGCACTGCTGGAAGGGATGGGAGCCATGGTGGTGGTGAAGCGGACTCCCAGGCGGGTAGGCGACGAGGAAGTGGGTTCCCCGTTTTGAGGGGGCTTCTTAGTAGGCTTAGCCCAGAGTCGCTCTGGACTCCTGGAAGTTGACACCTCGGCCGCTGCTAACACCATTGGAGCCATCACCAGGATGGCCAGGCGGAGTGAACCGGCCATTTTATTGATGACGATGATGAGTAGCAGCTTATAAACTACAGGGCATAAAAGTAGAGAAACACAATGTATGTGGAAATGAGGATACCCAATTCAATTCTACAAAACCTTCAGGAAACCTTCATATATACTTCCAGTCCAACCTTCTTATAACCTGCTGAATACATATTTGATACTTTTTCTTTTTGTGATAAATCAAAATATGATTTCTGCAACTTTTCAGCTTCACAATTTCACAGTTGCCTGATACGATGTTTTTAAATTTTTTTATATATATATAGCTTTTTAGCAACGTTTTTTTCACTTAAACATTTAGTTTCTTCTATTATATTGATATGTGGCTGATTTGGCAGACTTGTTGCTGAGAACAACAATTGAGAATTAGTTCAAATGTCTCAAAATAGCACATTTCTAGCAGCTAAATGGTGACAAGTGTTGTTATCTGTAGTTATGTAGATATATATTTCTATAACCGGTGCACAGTGTATCGTAAAATAGCAATTCATTATTCACACAGTTGTCATTTTTATCCCAAAAAATTTAATTACCAGACGGGTCTCGTGTGCTCTTTTGCTGATTGTGATTAAACTTGGAATAAAGAAGAAAACGAGACCTCGCTTACCTCTGTCGGTTCGCTTCTTCAGGAGTCTTCTTCTCCGTCGTCCTTCTAACCTGAGAGGGAACAACATCGCAGCCACCGCCTTTTAACAGCCTGGGCCTCTGCATTCCCTTGGGCCTGTCCAACAACAGCCTGTTCAGCTTCAGTGCCATGTGGCATGTCCTTGGCATGGTTTCGAGGGTACGATACCTGAGGAGAGGAGGCTAATGTGATGTTTTCGAGATCATATCGTATCAATCAGCCCCATTCCCAGGAATCCTTTGGCGAAGAACAAGTAGTGCATAAATTTTCACTCGTGCACGTAAACACATGCATTAACACACTCACTTATTAAAAGATTAATATTTTCTAGACGACTGCTACCATCATTATAGGTGGTACAAAAGTTTGTGCACCCTTTGGACAAAATGAAGCACATTTAAAGCTATGAAGAGCAGAAGAAATCCGAATATCAGTCAATTTGGTTTGTTTTTCATACTGAACATTATATACATTATATAAAATATTCTCAAAATAATAACATATCTTGCTTTCGTCTGATCTACTGTATACAGATATCATATATGGCCTTCGTAGAATAAGGACTGACATCACTATTTTCTTGTACAATTTACATATTGTTGGATTACATAAAACTCATATTCATTTATTAAAATTGGACTTTAATTTTTTGTAAATAATGTCATAGATAATTTGGAGAATAGAAATGCATTTTCCTTGTGTTTCCGTTCAAAATCCAAAACTTTTGCATTTGTTATTGTAGAAAATTATTCTTTAAAAAAAATCTAAATAGTAAGCAAGAGGTTGAATGAGTCACGGTTTTCCCAAGGATCAAAGAGATTTAGGAACTTGGGGGATTTCACTGTAGGCTCGACCCTGTACACTGGGGAGCGTATGGTCTCGCACCTAACACCCCTTCAAACAGCACCACGGAACGCAAGCCCCCCACCAGAAGGTCTATTTTTTCACGCGCACACAATCGACTTCTGAGAATAGTAAATAAGGAAAAATTCCTAAATGAAACCCAGGGTCAAGACTTCCTGGAGAGGCTCCCTCTCCGTTTGGCAGAAGCTCAAAGGGAAGCTCAATAATCAAAGCCAACCAGAGACTGGACCGCAAACCCAAGCTGTGGCAACATTTCTGAAGCCCACCTAAAGGAAATTTAGCACTGGTGACTTTTAGGCTCCAGCAGGGTTACAGTAAGGGTAAATCGCTCATTTCAGGTGGTGGATAATGTTCTTACACGTCTAGGACTTCATATCTGACTTCAAATCTGATCCATATCAGAAAGACACTCTGGGGTGTGTATGCTAGCCATGCAACACACCTTAAGTGAAATAATGCACAGATTGTTATTTATAAATGATATTTAGACTGTTAAGTCTATATAACACTTATATAAGTCTGATAAATTAAACCCTGCATGCAATGACATTTTCTCTAAGATCATTTAACATAATGGAAGGAGTCTCCAATACCAGTGCTTCAAACCTGCAGTGCTTCAATGTTTTTTGGTAAAAAAAAAAAAAATCATTTGGTATTTCCCCCTATCGTATTAATAAATATAGATGCCGTATAGCTGCTATAACATGAGTGATAACAGCAATATGTAAACTTGTCTCATGGACATTTCACAACATTAACTTTAAGAATGAATTTATAAAGTACAAATAAATACAACTTTATAATCATTGGTAATTTTCTGTCTTTAAATAGTAAACTCAGAGGAATAAAATCCAGCTTGAGTTCAATATAAAAATACAAACGCACGAACAGACACACGCTCGGTGCTCTCACTTCAGTCCATGGCTCCCCTCCCATTAATTCAGTAGACACAAGGGCGCCATTTGAGAGGACAGAGCGGTTACCTGAGCTTCAGATACCTGCTATCTCTCCCCACAGGCTCATACAGAGGCCATGCGTTAACTTCAAGAGGCTCAAGCAGCCTGGGAAGAAAAACATGGATTTGGTGTCATGTGATCAGTGCAAGATCTTTTACATACATACGTCTTCTTTTATGTAATCAGTGCTCCATCAAAATGAATATTAACATACAATATGTGCCATTATTGGTCATGTTTAATAGGTTTTTAAAAAATATTTAAAAAATAAATGTATAATGGAATGGAATGATTTTGAAGAATATTTCATCAAGTGAGAATATGAATGAGAATATTTAATAATATAAAAGTTAGCTTTTTATTATTTCTTACCTTGGAGTTTTTGTAACTTTTGCACATTTACAATGATGAATCATCATTTGTATATTTTCTAAAAATTAAAAAAGGGCTGTTGAACATCAGTTTATAATTATAGAATTAATAACGACAGTTTAAATAACTACATTTTAAATAGTAATTTAATACTTATAAATATTATGCCTTCAGACAATTGATGAAATGATGTTTTAAAATGTTATAGGCTACATTTAAAATATCGTTACAAATAAAATTTTAAAAATGTAAAAAAAAATTTTTTTAAAAAGAATAATAAAATAATAATTTTATTAAATCTAATCTAATCAAAAATGGGTACTATTAATTTAATTTCATTTAGTTTAATTTTATTATTATTATTATTATTATTGTTGTTGTTGTTGTTATTTTTTTATGACATTCTCAGTCACTTCACTTAAATTTGAGGTGTTAATTTTATTTTACATAAATTAAATGCATTACTCTTTCTAAGTTAACAACGTTTATGTGTATTTATACGAAAATCAACTCTTTTTTCTATGAACAAACAGTTTTCTTTGCTTTAGCTTTTCTTCCCAGTAAAGACCTCATGATGAAACACCACATGGGACAGCGTCATTGGGTGACTGACTATGGAAAGCCAAATGGTTCAGAAATTGAGCAAATACAGGCTGATAGTGGAGTAAGCACTTGTTTTCAAAACTGTTTGTCCCTAGATTATTTATGAACAGTAACTGTGAATATATTTGAGCCTAATTTTATTTTAAAAATATTTTATTTTATTGCACGTAAAAAACACAGGTCTCCTGGGCTTATGAGAGCGCAGCATCCGCCGCTCCGCCGTTCTACACGTGATGTAATACTTCAGTCATTTCTTCCTGAGAGCGCTAACATCCAATTTTGTATGACAGCGCAATTTTGTATAAATGTATAATGTGTTCCAATTAAATTTAGTATAAGAATGTAAATCAGATTTTGATGAGAAATTTTATATTTCATTGTAATCTACTTTATGCATTTTCTCAAATAATGTAACGAATACAGTCTGTGAAGTGGACTTTTTAATAAATTCGCACTGACAGACAGTAAATCTAGGGACGTGTCACGACCTGTTACTGATAAACTTTGGAGTTGGGCTAAAAGGAAATCAACCACAGACATTACTTTTGCTTTGTTCATATTTTATTTACAACCTTTTTTTATTTTTTGCCACATGTTTTTATTGTTGTTACTGTTGCTAGTCTGGAACATGGACAATCACACTGCTGCTGACACATAACATCATGTCATTCTATACCTCGAGTTTCAGTCATATCTTTCCCCTTCTGTATTTTTATATTTTAATACACCACAGTTTACACTAGCATTTTGTACTTTCTGTAAATCCTGTGTGATTTTTTTTTTTTATTCTGTCATTCATTGATTCATCTTCTGTACGGTTTATGCTGTTTACAGAGTCCCTTATCTCAGGAGACATATGACATGAGGTGGGGTGCACACACACACACACACACACACACACACACACACACACACACTACATGCAAATTTGGAGTGCCAAATAGCTTAATTTGCATGTATTTGTTCCTGGAGGAAACCCACCAAGCAGGAGAACATGCAAACTCCATGCTCACAGACCCCGAGGCAGTAATCAAACCCAGACCCTGGAGGTGTGAGGACACAGTGTTAACCACTACACCTTTGTGCTTTTGATTTTGTAAATTAGTACATTTCAGCTTCATATATAATATTAATATTCATTAATATATATTTAATTGCATTATATATTCTGTAATTCAATAACAAAAAATCTTTGTAATGAAATCTTTCTATTTTAGGCCACAGACAGTCATTTCACTGCACTGTGTGTGGTTGTGTACAGGACTAATACGGAATTTAAATTTGAATTTCATTTGATTATTGAAAGACATAGACCATACATGCTTCTCAAAATGTATGTTACATGTGTAAGTATGTATGTAGAGAAAAATGAAAATGAAAAGAGAAGAAAAGAAAAGAAAGTCACTATAGCAAATAGAATGTGTTGTATAAACATTGAAATAATTGAACACAGACAAGGCTGATTCTGTGTAGGTACACGCCCATCTTTGGCGGAAAACGCTAATGAGTATTAATAAGTATGCAACTGCAATGGTCATGTGACAAGGTGTCAAAACAAAGAAGATGTCAGGAACCCAAAAAGCTTGTGTCTTTTTTGCGAGCCGGCTCTGTGTGTCCACCAAGATGGTTGATCTCAGTGCCACGGAAGGGAGGTTGGGCCTAATTGAGTCCACACTTCTTTCATTGCACATAAGACACGTGATGCTCTCTGCAGAACTCTGCACACATGGAACACCTATGTTACATGTACAAATTCTTTAAATCTGACACTATCTGCACTTTTACACTTTACAGTCTTTTTGCACTACTGCCACACTGCTGCTCTCGGTCTTGCACCTTATATTTCACTTAGATGTTTACGAGATATTTACTTTGTTCATTTATATCTATTTATTTCAGGTACAATGCTGTAATCTTTATACGAAAATCTGTTTCTGTATTGCACTGACTGCTGATATTCTTATACAAACGTTTTATATTGCATTGACAATGGAAACACTTGAGAGAGCAGAGAAACGGTATTTCGATAAAAATCATTGAACCTTGGACCTAATTAGTATACTTAAAATACAGCCTGCTCAAAATTTTCAAAAATGATATATATATTCAATTCAATTCAATTTTATTTATATAGCGCTTTTAACAATGGTCATTGTCTCAAAGCAGCTTCACAATGAAAG
>JAQMYL010000001.1:33485784-33495931 GCA_030014365.1 Clarias pachynema | reverse complement strand
CAGATCTTCATCAGGCAATGCAGGTGTTCATCTGAATCTAAAGGTGATCATTTAGCATTTCAGATGTTTATCTGAATATAAAAAGTGTTCATTTGGCGGTCCAGATGTTTCTCTGAATCTAAAAAGGTGTTCATTTGGCGGTCCAGATGTTTCTCTGAATCTAAAAAGGTGTTCATTTGGCGGTCCAGATGTTTATCTGAATCTAAAGCAGTTCATTAGGCGGTCCAGATGTTTCTCCTTGAATCTAAAAGGTGTTCATATGGCGGTCCAGATGTTTATCTGAATCTAAAAAGGTGTTTGTTCATGATGGCGTTCTGGCAGTCCAGATGTTTATCCAGATGTTTATCTGAATCTAAAAAGGTGTTCATTAGGCGTTCCAGATGTTTATCTGAATCTAAAAAGGTGTTCATTTGGCGGTCCAGATGTTTATCTGAATCTAAAAAGGTGTTCATCTGGCGGTCCAGATGTTTATCTGAATCTAAAAAGGTGTTTGTTCATGATGGCGTTCTGGCAGTCCAGATGTTTATCCAGATGTTTATCTGAATCTAAAAAGGTGTTCATTAGGCGTTCCAGATGTTTATCTGAATCTAAAAAGGTGTTCATTTGGCGGTCCAGATGTTTATCTGAATCTAAAAAGGTGTTCATCTGGCGGTCCAGATGTTTATCTGAATCTAAAAAGGTGTTCATTAGGCGGTCCAGATGTTTCTCTTTGAATCTAAAAGCAGTTCATTAGGCGGTCCAGATGTTTATCTGAATCTAAAGAGGTGTTCATCTGGCGGTCCAGATGTTTATCTGAATCTAAGAAGGTGTTCATCTGGCGGTCCAGATGTTTCTCTCGAATGTAAAGGTGTTTATTCATCACTCCAGATGTTTATCTGTCTCTAAAGGTGTTTGTCTACCTCTAGCTGTCCTGAAGAGCAGGACATGTGTCTCGAGCAGGATTGACCTGACCCTGCCGGTGTTCCTCTAGCTCTAAACACTTGAACATGTCCTCTCCTCTGTGTGTGTGTGTGTGTGTGTATACAGTCCACTGTGCAGGTGTTTAGAGGCGGCTCTGATCAAACCCAGGGTGTTAAATCGCCGGGTGCACGCGACACATGGAGGACACACAGTTACCATGGAGCTGTCGATCATAAACACATCACTAGCGCGATTAGCATTAGCGCCGTCAGTGTTGTTTGTACAAGAAAACAAACACTAAAGACATGAATCCAGCCGCCATAGACGCCTCGAGCTGTCTGACTATGATGAGGTGTAAAAGTCACAGCTGTCATGATGTCCAGACCCTCAGACACCAGCTAGCTGCCCCTCACTCCGGCTAGGAAGGTGTACAAGCCTCACCTGTTCCGCCGCTCATGAGACGCGATTATCGGCCATTCCGTGTGTCCGAGCTCCCGGTTAGCACTTAATCAATAGAGTGCTGGAAACACCCGTTTTCCTCGTTTATTATCTTGCAATTTAGCTTCCCAGCAGCCCGATTCAGACTGAATGTTTATGTTTCGGTCAAGATGGCGAAAAGATCAGCTGTGACGCTTTATTTTTTCCCACACCTATATTCCGAAAGACACGCCTCCTATCTCAGTTTAAAGCCCTCTGGATCGGAATGCGGGTGGGAATAAAAAAAACAAGGGGCGTCCCAGACGTGGACGTACAGCAAAGTGACTGTAGGGGGCGCGCGAGCACTACTACTAATATGAATATCTGTTAAAACAACTACGGGCTGTAGAGGGCGCTATAACACTACAACTAATACTAATCAACTACTTTTCACTCAACATTTTGACTAAATACAGTAATTCTTATATATTAAGTAATGTTTTTATTTTTTATTTTTTATTTTTATATAGGCCTCCATCATCATTCTTGTTTCTACTCATGCAAACTATAATTCATAACTAAATATATAACTAGGAACTCAGCATTAAATATTTTACTAAGTGCACAAATAATTTCACTTTTTTTTTTTTCAGGAACGTCAATAAGTATAAATTTAAATAGTCCAAAAAAATAAAATAAAAAAATAAAAAAATAAACAAATTCATAAATTAATGATTTTCAGTAATAACGTACATACAATAATATAGCTGATTTGGACGCATCAGTGACTTTGATTAGCACTGTCGCCTTCACCTCCTCCCTCTGTGTGCATGGAGTTTGCATGTTCTCGCCGGTTTTCTCCCCAGTCCAAAGACGTGCGGATTGACGTTCCCAAATTGCCCCTTGCGTGTGAATGAGTGTGTGAGTATGTGTATGTGTGCGTGTGATGGATTGGCAACATATCTAGTGTGTACCCCACCTTGTGCGCTCCTGGTGATCCTGTATAGACTATAGTCAGCACAGGGTCAAGAGTTTTATTTATATGCCTCAGGGTCTGTGTACATTGAGTTTGCATGCTCCTCCTGTGCTTGGTGGTTTTCCTCTGCGTACTCCGGTTTCCTCCCGCTCTCCAAAGACATGTAAATTAGGCTAATTGGCGTTCCCAAATTTCCTGCTGCGTGTGCCCTGCAGTAGTTTGGCAACATGTCATATATATATATATATATATATACTGTATATACAACAAAAATCTTTACTATTTCTTTCAAAAGTTTATATATTTATTTATGAAGGAACCAGTTTCAACACTCATCCAACTAATTTGGGTGAGATCGACGATGATATATTTTTCACAATCTGAAGGTATGGAAAATGAACATGGAAAGTTTGGTATTTACGATGTCAAACCATATTTTAAAAAATGTTAAGTATATTTTTATTTGTTTGCTCATTCATTCATTCATTCATACATATGCAAGGTTTTTAATGTAAATAAAAATGAATACTGTAAAACCACATTTGTCTTCTATGTCTATTTGACTGTTCTGATGTATAAACGTTTTGAGCTTTGTATATATCTATTCCTACAGTTAACCCTTTCCCACAGAACTCCAGAGGAGTAGAAAATTGTCTTATCATCTATTTGAGCCAGGACACTGTTGGGTTTCTGTGTGTAGAGTATCGTGACTCTGTGCTTAGCTGCTGCTGAGCAGGGTGGTGGGTATTAATTGCTTCAGGTTTAATCAGTCATTTGTTTTTGATGTCTTGGGGTGTGAGAAGGCCTTGGATGAGTCCAGGCCTGTCTGTACTGAGATAACAGCAGAGAGCTGGGAGAACCACAGGAGCTGCACAGCAGGTAAATATGACAGCATGGTAGGAACAAAACAGTCATGTTGTCATGCTTACTGGATATGTTATAATCAGTAAGTGCAGCTTTTCTCTCGCTTACGAAAGTTAATTACGAAAAAAGAAACATGCAACTTCTTGTTAATAGAAAAAATTTTGTTTGACATTATATGGTATTGGTTTCCACTGGAGTGGTGGATAAATATTAGCAAATGTACCTAGGTCACGGCAAGATTTTGAATCTACTGTCATTTCATCTTATTACAATCAATGGAAAAGAGAGGATATAGAAAAAACTATGTTTATGCCATATTTACACTAAGTTGTACTTCTTTCGTCGTCAGCCGAATACCCTCCCTGTTTGGTAATCGGAGAGTGAATCACAGATGAAAAATGGAAAAAGTAGATCGGTTAAAGATTACTTTAAGTTTTGTCTAAAGATGAGCTAATCCCAGTAAAAATATTCAGTTTAGCTTTTCTAATTAATATCTATTAGTGCAGGTGTTTGTTTACATTGAACAAGTAGATTATTAGTATCTTATTTTAAAGTAGATTATTAAATCCGGCACATAAATGTTCATAACATCGCTTTTACTCAACATTTTGATTTCATTTATGCTGCAGGTTAAACTTCAGACAGATATCTAAGTACTGCAAAAGTTTAAATAAATTCTGTCCAGCCAGCTTTGTGTGATGCTATGACAAACTCTGGCTGGACAGACATACAGACATACAGACAGACAATTTCCTATTTCTCCTCTGTCCTGAAGATGTTAGGAGACGTAAGGTTACAGCTTCACCGCTGATACTGAAGACTCCTTTCTCAAACACTAAATAAAATTTTCATTACAAAAAAATTTAAATGCAATCAGAGCATCAATCTGTTTAGACAGAGATTCAATCACATCCCTTTTAAACCTAAACCTGTATAATGTAATCCTCTGACACAGAGTTTTTTTCCCTCTTGTCATGCTTACACAGAATCTGACAGGGTTCCAAGATTGCAATAAATTCCCACGAGTGCTATTCTGACTGTGTGGTGGTAGTTGTGTGATTTCCCCTTGATCAGATGAGGATGTGGTGAGGAGCTGAAAATGAAAGGGTCTGCCTTGTGATCAGACATGAGGGTTGTGTTAATACTGCGACATGCTGCATGCAGTGTATTAGTATGAAGTTAGATTGCAAAACGGAATACCTCAGCATATTAATGATTCTAGAGCTAATAATAATTTTTGTTCCATCCATTTTTATTAGGCAAGATTATATGGAGTGTCAACTGTACAAGCCTGATGTAGTACAAACTGTTACTATAGAAACTTACAGTAAACCTGTGATTTGCAACTGCCAAAGCTCATGTTAGGGGGAAATGAAGCAAAACATTGTCAGCTGTTGTTGTGGAGGAGACTTTGGAATTTTTAATGAAATAATTAGAACTGGCAGTCGCTCCTTTATGTTCATACTACAACTTATTTTACCATTTCTTTCCAATCTGAACAAGATTTCAAGCATCTCCTCATGCTTTGTGTTGATAAAGCCATTGAAAAAAAATGATCTCAATCTACTCACTAATTATTCCTGTGTTTCTGTGTTTGAAGCGGTCAACCCTTGAACCGGCTGCTTTGGGTGTTTTTTTCTTTTTTTTTTTTAATGAAAGCAGCCAGCTGGGTTTTAATATGTGCTCTTTGTTTCCAGACCCTTCTTATCAGTGCCCTCAATGCCGTTCCCATGGAAACGAGATGGACAGACAAAGCAAGGCGAAACACGGGACGAGTGAGGAAGGACACAAAATGTGCAAATGTGCAAGTGACAGATACTCCTGCTTCAGTGCCCAAAACATACAGGACTTTATGCAAGAGCCATAGTTGTGTAAAATCCTCAAACATGAGGAGGTGAGAAGGAAACAGATCTTTGAAATGATTAAATGATTACATGAAGGTGTGGTTATGTATAAAGAGTCATCTTGGATGACAAATGATCTAAGAATCAGCTACCCTTCATTCTATCACTTTCCTTTAGCTCATGAAAATTTACTCGCTTAAATATGGCCAGGGGTTTGCTCCATAAGTATTTGATGGCATTTCACTTTCAGCTGGGTTTGGATCACTGGCATCTGTTTTGTCTGTCTCCATCGTTCTTGTGAATTTAGTGCATTTGTTCTCCACGCCCATCAATCAACCAGTGCAGTGGTTTCCAGGGCGCACTTTTATTATTATTTTAAAATTTTCATTCATTTATTTTTTACTCAGTAGCGCATATGATTTAAAATGTAGCGAAGTACAATACTTCAAACAAAACATACTTAAGTAAAGTAAAATTACAGATATTAGAAACTACTTTAAAAAGTAGAAGTACACAAAAAAACTACTCAATTACAGTAACGTAAGTAAATGTAATTCGTTACTTTCAACCTCTGGTGTATACCAAACTTTCCCCAGAACTTACATCTAGTTGAATGTTATTGGGAAATTTGAGTATTTTGACAAAATCATGAGGAACCAGCAGAAACCCCTGTGGATCACCATGATGATTAAAGTATGGCAATAGTATGGGCCTGTTTTGTGTGTACATACCAAACTTTGCCAGGAACTAGATATCTACTTAAATTTAAGGATTTGACATGAAACATCAACAAGTTAACAACATTTCCTACTTCCTGAAGTGACGCATCTTTCTTAACAAAGCTATAACAAATATCGTGCTTGTTAGTCATCTATTTGAAAACAGATGTGGACACGTGACAGCTTGAGTTTTATACTGGTTCATATTATTATTATTATTATTATCAGCATTATTTTCATTAATGTTCAAGAGATATGATGATGGTCTTGTTGGAACTGAGGTACATACATTTAATCACCTCATATTCAATTAATTCATGTCAGTCATGTAAAGCTGATTAGGAGCTGGTAGGAGTTACGGCCTAACATGAGACGTGGCTCTTATTCAGCTCTTTTCAAGGTGTTTACTCAAAAACAAGAGCTCATATCGAGGTACTGGATATTATCAGACGGGTTTGTTTTTACTTTATCGCTTCCTTGGCATTATGACAAATCTGCAAGAGGACAGAAAATGTGCAAAGTCATGCTAGACTAGGCAGAACAGAGTCCTTCATTCAATCTTCCACTGTGTACTGGATCTTGAAGAGGATCAGGGAGGAGGAAGTCTCGCGAGATTTCAGCGTGGCTATATAAACGCGCGCGACCGCGGATTTGTGGGTTTTCCTGACTTCACCTAACAGAACGCAGAGGACCGAAGGTAGGATCCAAATAAACGTAAAAAATGAATAATCATCATATAAAGAAATATTTTTAGATACTTGGTTTGGGGGTTAAAACGTTGCTTTTACATGTACTTTGCAATTTAGCAAAGTTTTCGCTTCTAATTTAAGTCATGCATTAACACTATCTATTTTCTTATATATATTAAAATATGCTAGCACATTTAATAATGAATATTCATCTGCATTAAAAAAAAAAAATATATGGCGGATTTGTTTTTTGTAGCATAACTTGTTGAATAGATGCCGGATCCTAAACAGCTCTATTATCGACTCCGTAGTGCACTAATCACAGCGTGGAACGTGTTAGGTGTAGTGCGCAGAGGTAGGGATTAGAGACCTATTTGGAACGCAGCCATAAAAGGAAACTACTGTATTCGGAAAAAGGGTTACTGTTGGCTAATTCAAAAGGTCGGTTTCTAATATTCTCCCCTGCATAAGACATGATTAAATTATGCTTTAATAAATGATGAAATAAAATATTAAAATGAATGAATGACTGTAGTAAGGAGTATTCGTGCTGTTACCTGGACTTTGCCTCGAGCAAAATGTTGCGACATTGAGGAAGTGATAAGCCCGGATTTGAGCTCCGAAAGTTTATTGTATGATAACTGATTTTCATAATTACTTTAATGTGTTTAATAATGCACGTTATTGTGTTTTTGTTATCTCATCTTTAACACACACTCCTGATAACGATGACCATTTATCTCTTATTCACTACACTTTGTTTTTGTTCCTCTTTGCAGTTCAATCCAAGATGTCAGCTGGTAAAGCACAGATTGGCAAACCTGCCCCTGACTTCACTGCCAAGGCCGTGATGCCTGATGGCCAGTTTAAGGATCTGAAGCTGTCGGACTATCGAGGTACGCCGGCTTATTTTCAAATTATATGAAATACTGGGAGCACGGTGACTTGGTGTTTTATCAACTCCAGGGTCCGGGTTCGATTCCTGTCTCGGAGTCTGTGTGCATGGAGATTGCATGTTCTCCCCATGCTTGGTGGTTTTCCTCGAGGTACTCTGGTTTCCTCCAAAGACCAGCAGATTTGGCTAATTGTGTTCCCAAACAGTAGTGTGTGAATGCGCATGTGAATGTTGACCGGAGGTCCAACCACAGGTGTAAAAATTTGAATAAGTGTAATGGTCATCACTGGACTCCAATGGTCACTGTTGAACTACAAAGTTTCCTAAATGAATGGATGGATATCTAAGTACTATAATTTGTAAGACCGTCGATGTTGAGAGCAACCTCTTCTTTCTTTCATTTCCTTCTTTTTTTTTCTTCAGGAAAGTACATCGTTTTCTTCTTCTACCCCCTGGACTTCACCTTCGTCTGTCCCACCGAGATCATCGCCTTCAGCGACGCAGCAGAAGAATTCAAAAAGATCAACTGTGAGGTCATCGGTGCGTCTGTAGACTCGCACTTCTGCCATCTGGCCTGGTGAGCGAACCCGCAACGATCCGGAATTGCTAAGAAGATATGTGTATATTAAACCTTCCCTTCCATATGCGTTTTAGGATAAACACCCCCAGGAAGCAAGGTGGCCTGGGACATATGAAGGTCCCTCTGGTGGCCGACACCAAACGGACCATCTCTCAAGACTACGGTGTACTGAAGGAGGACGAAGGCATCGCTTACAGGTGTGTTTGAAGTTCCTGATGAGATGTAGGACAAATCTGAAATAAAAATAACTAAACTCTGTTAATAGTTCATGTAAGTTTGTGAAACATCACTGTAATAAGGTGGAAGTGGGAGGGTGTAGCGTAGTGAGTCACATGACACAGAATGATTGGTATCAAGGTGGGCAGTAGGTCTATGGTACGTTCACTAAAGATGCATCCTGATCATTTCTTCTCAGAGGTCTCTTCATCATCGACGATAAAGGCATCCTGAGGCAGATCACCATTAACGACCTGCCGGTCGGTCGCTCGATCGACGAGACGCTGCGTCTGGTGCAGGCCTTTCAGTTTACAGATAAACACGGAGAAGGTGAGTGATTGGGAGGTGCAGTTAATGGCTTTTAAACATTAATCTTATTGGAAGGATCTAGTACTAAGTAATGAGTTATAAAGCTTTCTATTAGGCTGAACTGTCATTGTATCCTGATTATTAATCATTTAATCCTTAATAAAGTAATTGACCTTTACCCTCGTATTGTTTTTCAGTTTGCCCAGCCGGCTGGAAGCCCGGAAAAGACACGATCAAGCCCGATGTCCAAAAGAGCAAAGATTTCTTCTCCAAACAAAACTAAGCGGACGAGACTCTGCAGTGTAGTCTAACCAGCCCCACACTGGCACTTATACCGAACCTCAGTAACAATTACGACTCTGTTAAGCTTAAAATAAGTGTGTAGGATTGTAATTGTTGTTTATGTTGTGTGACGTCGTGAGAAATATGATGCCTATGTAGAAGACCACTATTTTGTATGTTTATACCTTCTCATGTTTCCTTTGTGAAATAAAAAAGGAAAATGACAGAGCGGCTTTGAGAGCCTTGTCTTTTATTCTGCTTTCTGGTTTTAGTAAGAAGAGATTTTGTAACAGGGAAAGAGAGGAACTTGGAGAAACCGTTGCGAGAAAAAGATTTTGTAACAGAATTCAGCTTTAAAAAGCTTGATGCTAAAGCATAACATTTAGGATAAAATTTGTGAAATGTGTAGTCTTCCAAAAAAAAAACTAAAAATACACTACTCATTTACACACAAAATACACAAATATTCAGATTTTCAGTTATAGAATAAGAATAACCTGTGTATTTATGATTTGGATAATAACTTGGTTACAACTGAAGCAGACAGGTCGGTTTTTGAATAAGTATGAAGTGTTTAACAAGTTTGAAGTAAACTAATAAAAAAAAAAACTATAATTAATGTTTGATTATCCCTTAGAAGTGCACTTATTGATGGGTACTAGGAAACATCTCATATTGATGCTAATGTTCTCCATTGTAAACTATCCCTATCACCTATTTAGGTACTCTGGTATTACAGTGGAACAAAAAAGAAATAACATTTTCTGTGTATTGATATTCAACTCCTCAAATATCAAATAGTCACATTCCAATATGATATACAATACAATATATTTTACAATTGCAACATTAAGTCCAGACTTTGACTAGGCCACTCCAAAACCATAACCTAGTTTTTTGTTTGTCTTGGGGATAATCAAAATGTTTTTTGGCAAATGTAAGAGGAGTCTTTGAGTTCTTTATGAATTCTGATATGGATTACATTTTGCCCCTTCATTTTTGCCCAGGGCAATAACTTTTTCACATAGCGCCAGGTAGGTTTGGACAGCTTTTTTCCATTAATAAATAAAATCTTCTAAGAGATAGGAGGAAACCAGCAAACCCAGAGTAAACCCATACAAACATGGTAGAACATGTAAAACCCCACACAGACAGTAACCCTGGGGTTGTGAGGTGGGAATGATACCTGCTGTATTTTAAATCCTATTGAGATGACCTTAAACAGGCCAATCGTGCTTGAAAACCCTCCAGTGTGCCTGAATTAAAACAATTCTGCACAGAAGAGTGGGCCAAAATTCCTCCACAGTGATTTAAAAGACTCATTGCCAGTTATAGCAGTTGACAGTTAACTGATTGCAGTTGTTGCCACCTATGGTATTTACAGTGGAACCTCGGATTACGAGTAACGCGGTTTGCGAGTGTTCCGCAAGACGAGCAAAGATTTGTAATAAATTTT
>JAQMYL010000001.1:33444081-33461648 GCA_030014365.1 Clarias pachynema | reverse complement strand
AATTACAGATTTTAAAAACTACTTTAAAAAGTAGAAGTACACAAAAAATCTACTCAATTACAGTAATGCGAGTAAATTTAATTCATTACTTTCCACCTCTGAAGTTCAGTAGGTTATGTACAGGAAACAGAATTGAGCGATTCGTTCTCAATGACTCTTCTACTCCGAGTCGTTCAGTCTTTTATCACGTGACTCCCATAGACGCTATGCGGTGCAATAGATTCAAAAGAACGAACAACTCGGACCAGAAGATATGAGAGGTAAGCTGCTCATTCTGTTTATTATAATATCTCCTTAGCTGCATTATAATATAGCTGGAACTATAGCCATAATCTGTGTATGTAGACGTGTTGGGGGTCTGTTTATTGAACATGCAACATTTTATTTTATTTCTGATAAAAATAACAAAATGAACTAAATGACTAAAAAAAAAAAAAGATTCATTCATTTTGATGAACAAGATTCAAAGAACCGAGTCACTAAAATGATTCAAACTTCCCATCACTAATATATATTGTTTCGAGACTAGTTTTGCAACACATACAACAAATGGCAGCAGAAGGTGGAACGGCCACAATCACAGGGAGCACCGACCTTTATAAGTCAGCATGCCAAAAGACAACTGGTGGTATTTGCCATTTTATCATGGAGATCAAGTTAGAGCAAAGAATGAATGTAAAATTCTGAGTGGAACTGAACAAATCTGCCACGGGGATGGCTGACATGATTCTGCAGGTTTACGGCGACACTGCAGTGAAGTGGAAAAACATCACTGGAAGATGACGAGAGATCAGGAAGACCTTTAACAAGCTCAACTCTCGTTGTTGGTGTGTCGTATGGAACAGTCCAGACAATCCTCACGTGTGATTTGAATGTGCGTCGTGTTGCTGCCGAGTTCGTCCCCAGGCTGCTGATCCGAAGCAGAAAGAACATCACGTCAAAGTCTGCCAAGAACTCTGTCAGCATTCTGTGGATGACCCGTCCTTCACGTCGAGGATCATTACTGGTGATGAAACTTGGGTGTACGGGTACGACCCTGAGACGAAACAACAGTCTTCACAGTGGAAGAGCCCGTCATCTCCACGACTGAGAAAGGCGAGGCAGGTCCGCAGTTCGACTGAGTGCTGGAAGGCAAACAAAAAAAAGTATTCATTAGCAGATTAAGAATTGGACAAGACATCAGTAGCAGAGGGGACTCTGGGAGGAATGCCATGAAAGTGAGACTGTCGAGCAGGAAATATGTCCAGGAGAGGCAGATATGGTGTCACAGCTTCAAAAACTAGGGAGAGTAAAAGGCAATGTTTAAAGTGTTTTAGAATGGGGAGTCGCTGATCAGGGTAGGAAGCATTTAATATTTTTTTTTATATAGAAAGACTGAAGTGGAAAGTCATTTTTAAAGGATGGAAGCTGAGGAGAGAGTGAGATCTAAGGTGGCAGTGATGCAACTTACAGAACTCCAATTAAAGGCACAGAGTGGTACTGAGTGTGTGACAGAGTGTGTGGAAGCACATGAACAGTTCGAGACATAATCAGGACAAGACAAGATCGGAGAAGGATGCATTAGATGACAATCAGCTTTAAGTGGTTGGGAAGATGAGAGAGCGTGAGAGCTACAGTTGGCGATAAAGTGACTTACTGGATTCCAACCAACGATAAATAACAAAGTAGAATAAGAAGAACTCGGATGTATTCACACACACACACACAAACACACTTTTGACTGAACTAGATACAACTGGTGGGATTATTTATTTATTTTTTAAGGCATTTTTTTCTTCATCACGCAGTGACATGTACGAACCGCTTTCTCTTGCAGATATACTAAAGGACACGATCACACCGTATAACGTAAGTTGAAACACAATCTTTGACTGCATGTAACGTAACGCACTTCAGTATCTATACGTCCATGTTTAAGACCCAGAAAATTTGGACTTGTTCCAGTTTGTGGGACGGGATTTTTGCACTCCTGTGCCTACGGTTGAGTGCATAAAGAGAGAGCACACCCACAGGTGGACATGACAAAACATTTTTAGAAGTATATTTTTTAAAATGTTGATATTTTATTACATTTTATTCTAGTAATTTCTTTAAAGTCCTACAGTTTTTTTTCCTGTACATTGTGATCATAAAATCCATAAACACAAAATATTCTTTAAGACTCCTAATTAACTAATTGGATCAAGTCTATTGAGATTTGACGTTGTTTAGGCTTTTCATGAACTCCCATAATAAACCTTAACAGGGATGCAGACATTTGAGAATTTCAATAAAGATAATACCCGACTGAGGTTCTGTTTGTTTTCACCCAGGAATGAAGAGAAATGCTAAATGTTGCTGTAGTTATTAAATAATTTCTAATTTATAATAGCTTATTGATGATAAGTCAAGAGTTGAAGGAGTCAGATATTATCCACAGCTGCCTCTAACGTGAGTTTTCTTTAAGGCGGAGGACAGCGAGAGGTTTAAGACAATGGTGCAGTTCGAGTGTCGAGGCCTTGAGCCGGTCGACTTCCAACCACAGGCGAGAATGAAGTTTCTCTTTGCGACTTAATTTCCTCCATTCGCACTCCAGATCGGGACTAACCTCCATGCTGTTACTTTTTTTTTCTTCTTAGGCTGGATTTGCCGCTAAGGGTGCAGAGACGACCACACAGTTTCCTGAAGTCAACCTTCTGGAGAAAGTTAGTTCTCGTTTATACTTTGCACACATTGAGAACATCCAGTAGACCGTGAATAAATAATACATTGTCCTGTTTTAGGACTGGACGGACTACGACGAGAAGGCTGGCGAGTCGGTGGGCATCTACGAAGTCACGCATCAGTTTATCAAGTGTTGAGACATTGGGGCTGGAGATCCCATACAAGGAAAAAGGCACCTTGTACAAAGAACATTCATAAAATTCAACAGCAACAACAAAAATGCTTTCATCGTCATCATTGTTTAATATGTAAATGAACGTGTTTGGGAATAGAGGCAGAAACAATTCACTACATCAAAGATGACCAGTGCCTCAGAGGTGAAGGTTTGTACTTAAATAAAGTTATGAAAGAATTGCTTTTTGGTTTGTTTGGTTTCATCTGAATAAAGGACAATATTTTACTGTATGAGTGTTTAGAGCAAGTAGATATAAAGCTTCTCATGGGGGAGTCGTGTCTTTTTCATGAGTGCCAACAACATGGAACCAGAACAGTTTGATTTCGTTATACAAAGCTGTCACCATCAGTATCGCAGAAACATGATTAAAAATCCTGAACATTTATGAGGAGCTTATCGACTACCTTAGACTCAAGAAGTTACTTGGATGTGTAGTAAAACGAGGCAGAAGTCCAATTGACATGACTCAACTTCCAGGTTCTCAAGTGCCTTTAGGAGCTAACAGTTAAACCTGGCTATTATGTGGTGATATCATAAAGTTTGTTGGCTGCTGACCCGGGAGCAGAAGGAACATTGCGTCCAGGTCTGCCAAGAACTTCCGTCAGCGTGTCGAGGATGACTCGTCCTCCATGTCGGGGATTGTTAAAGAAATTGGGTGTATGGTTACGACCCTGAGAAGAACCGACAGTCTCTAATGAGGAAAAACGAAAAAGGCGAGGCAGGTCCGCAGCTTGACCATGTGCGTGCTCATCAACTTTTTCGACATTTGCGACATTGTGCATCTCAGAGGCCAGACCATCAATAGAGAATTCCACAGCTAGGTTTTAAGGCATCTGAGGGAGGATGTACTGCAAAAAAAAACAGAGCTAATCTCAAAACCTTTTGATGCCATCTCGTATCACTTAGGTCTGAGGTGATTCAACCCCCCCCATACATATACATGTACATGAAGATCAGTACAAACAATCAAATAAACAATACATAGAGACATAGAGTCTTGTAGAGTTTCTATTTCTGTCTAGATTGCTTTTGAATACAGGAAATTTAGAGCCAGTAAATTTATGTTTATTAAAATATTTAGCTAGTAGTAAACAAATTAATTGTGTAGTATTTTCCCATCTTGTCTTCTGAGTAGGCAAAAAATCCAAAGAAAACATCTTTAAAACAGAAAGAAAAAGTCAATTTTAACATAAGTTTGTGTGTAGGAACACTGCCCAAAACAAGTGAAAACGACACGGATGGACGAATAACATTTGCGTATTCATTTGTATGTTATTTTGTTTACTTTATTCGTTGAAAGATACTTTTGAGGCAGGGACTATACTTCCTGGGTAATTTCCTGGGGTAAAGGTAAAGCAGACAAGAGAATCTGCTTATCTTTGTAACATTATAATTACAGAGTAGGAGAAAATGTAATTGGGGATAATATTCCAGAGAGAGGAGGGATTAAATCAGAACACCACACACGACTAAACCATTTTTGCACATTTGCACACACCCTGAACATTTCTATTTCAGTTTTCACATTGCACATTTATGGACATATACACATTCATGCATATTTGCACACTTTTTAAATTTTTTATTTTTATTTTTAAGATTTGTTCTTATCTTCTAGAGCTATATTTTCTATATCTAAGGTTTTTCTATATTTAATTTTTTATTTTATTCCACAATAAATTTTTTACTGATAATTTTCTTTTTTAAGGTCACAGGCATAAGTATAAGCATTTCACTGCATGCTGTGTACGTGACAAATAAAATTTGAATTTGGATTATTAATAAAATTCCTAAACCAATTGATTTTAAAGGTGCTGTTTAAGGTAGTAAAATCTAGAAAATCCATTCCATCTTTTTTATTGGATTCATCAGCACTGATTTTCTAATAAAGTATTTTTTGTGTGTTTTTTGTGATTTTCTAATAAAGTTTTTTGCTTTTGTTTTTTTTTGGCTTGTTTTTACCACAAATAAAATTGTTTAACATAATATCAGCGTTCTTTAAGGTACCTTCATCCACCTCCAGAAAGAGCTGCGTAAGTCTGAAGTTGTTCTGTAAGTTTGATGAATTAACTTCAACCGAATCAATAATTCACTGTGTGGAATCGACTCTGAATCTCCAGAGTCGACTCCTCCTTTACAAAGCGCGGATAATATACATAAAAAAGATTCGAATCTTCGGCGTCAGTATGCTCTGGAGTCGGTTTGTTAGTGCCACTTTTAGCAGGAGTCTCTCTCTCAGTAAGGTGAACTATTTCATGACCATGGCTCCCGCGAGGAATAAAGTGTTCGTTGTTGGCGTCGGGATGACGAAGGTAAAAACAAATGATCATAACGCTGAATTATTTTTGATAAATAACGTTAAGCTGGTTAACATCCGTTTATTCGCGCGCATGCTACATGCTAGGTGCTAGGTTAGCTTGTCTGGAGTTGCAGAGCTGATAGTTGTTGCAACCTTGAACCGACTTATTTTACACTTTATAAATGTAATTAAACGTTTGTAACTGCATTATATATATTTACTTAAGATTTAAGAAGCTGTCAGTGAACTGTCATGTTTGTAAAAAGCAGTGTTTGTAGATATTTGACCTTATAAGGTTAACAATTTGGATGATTCCAGAAAATAAAAGCTGTCTAATGTTTTGTGATTATTTTCCCCCTTTAAATCAGTTTTTTAAAGATCTTGTATTTGTTGTGGAATAACTTTTCATCTGCGTACAGAGTTCAAGGTTGATCTTGCACAATAGTAGGTGAGAGTTCATGGAGTTTAAAGTTCACTGGTCCATCATTTCATCATCATTTACTTCTTTATCTTTGTTATCATTGGCAGGGTTGCCAGATCTGTGCACCCGTAGGAATTGATATCACTATTTTATAATATTATTTTTAAACCGAAACATTTATTGCATTCAAGTTAGAAAAGAAACATTCTGTCTACACAGGCTTTTCAACACTTGTAACAAAATCACTTTTCCTTATTTTAAGAGGAGGTATCAAAAAGTTTCACGTGCCACAGATCCGGTCGCTTTCGCCTTGCGCCCCCCCCTTAAAAACCTGCCAGTAGAAATCACTATTTGGCCCCTGGACACGAATTCTCAGAAATGTCAGAAAAGACGGTGAGCAGTGACGTTGATGGAACTTGCCCACCTTTTTCGGTCGTTCTTCATCCATGGAGACTGTTGCTTCCTATCAGGGTCGTACCTGTGCACCCAAGATCCGTCACCTGTGAGGATCCTTGATGTGAAGGACTGGTCATCCACGGCACGCTTGGCAGACTTATGAAGGTCGGTGCTCCATGTGACTGCGTGTGGTGTCTACACGGTGTTTACCACGCGCTTGAACGAATGCCATCAACTGTGTTGAGGATTTTCCCTATATTCACCATCAGGACACAACTTTACAGTTATTTTCTATCATCGAGCTTCCGGACTTATTCCCGCCTCATTGGTGCCCCCCCCCCCCCACACACACACACACACACACATATCCACTATACCGGACTGTAGACATTTTATACATTCACTATTGTGTATAATTGTAAATATTGGTATCTGGTGCACTGCAGTGTAGCTACTTCCGCGATTTCTTCACATCCATGAATGTTTGTACAACCGTTTGGAAATTCGTAACTGGAATGTTTGTAAGTCGGGGACTCACCAGTGTAAACGTAATCCACGTTTTATCCTCTCTTATGTCTGCAGTTTGATAAGCCAGGTGCGAGAGATGGAGATTATCCAGAAATGGCCAAAGAAGCAGGTATGATTTTGGCTCTTTCTTTCTTTCTTTCTTTCTTTCTTTGTTGTTGTGGATAATTTAACCCATATAAATTAATGTCTTTATTAACTTCTGTCTTTTCAGGACAGAAAGCATTGGCTGATGCAGGAGTACCCTACTCTGCTGTCGAGCAGGCGTGTGTGGGTTATGTTTACGGTACAAATATCTTCGATTTCTTAATTGTAATATCATTCATTCAGTCAAAAGAAAAAAACTATAGCTCTGGATATAAAAAAAAAAGCACTGCAATTTACTCCAGAAAACTTCTGGAATGTCATCAAGAGGAAGATGGATGGTCACAAAGCTGAGCTGTTTGCTTTTTTGCAAAAAGAGTGGTATAAAGTTACCCAACAGCAAAGTGAAAAACTGGTGGAGAGACAAAACACATAATAGTTGTGATTGCGAGTTAAATCGCATTTATATTTCTTAATGCTATTTATCCGAAGCATTAACACAGTTTGTTTACAAATTATTTGCATTTTGTTTTATTAGAGTTATTAAAGCTTTGCAAATACTGCAGGGTCTTGTGGTATTTTGATGTGTTTTGATGTCATTACATTTAAACACTCTAAATAACAATAGTTATATTTTGAATTTAGTAGAAATTGTCACAAAAGCAGTTTACAAAAAAATTAAACAAAACTTGTTTTGTCTCACTAATATATGCACCTGTAAGAAATAAAAACATAAGAAACTGAGTATTTTGCAGTGGTCTCTTATTTATAAATGTTTTTCCAGAGCTGTATATACAGTGTGTATAAACTTTTTTTGGTCTTTGTTCCTGCAGGCGACTCCACATGCGGACAGCGTGCCATATACCACGGCCTGGGTATGTCGGGCATCCCCATAATCAACGTCAATAACAACTGTTCCACGGGTTCCACGGCGATCTTCATGGCCAGACAACTCGTCCAGGGAGGTATGAGACTCGGCACGGTATCCTGGAGGGTTTATTTTATTTATTTATTTATTTAGAATGATATAACATTCTATTCTATAACACTTATTTAGAATGTTTCTAATGATTTAGAAACATTCTAAACTTTTGAAATTGTAGAAATTGTTCTAAAACAGAGTGTTTTCCAGGTGTTAATGTTCTCTTTGATCAAAGCATCGTGTGTTTGTTGTAACCCGGAATGCTGCTGAGTGTTTCAGTTATATTTTGTATATGGGCTACAATAACGTAAAGCAGTGGTTGTGATCTTTTCTATTGAGTCTTCTTTACGACTCAGAAGCGGTCTCATTGTTGTACGACTCAGAAGCGGTCTCATTGTAGAAACAAGTAATAATAATAATTGTTATTATAACATTTAATTAATTCTAGTAAAACACATTCTTTAGTTTTATTTTTGTTCTATGAAATCCTGTTTATGTTTACAGGTTTGGCTGACTGTGTGCTCGCTTTGGGGTTCGAGAAAATGGAAAGAGGCTCTCTGTCTTCTAAGGTGAAGGAGCAGAAGCTGTATCTTCACACTCATTAACGATGATAGAGCTCTGGTAGTGCAGCCTTTTCATGGGTTTTGGATATTTGGTCTGGGATGTCCAGTATAATGGAATAATGCAAAAACAACAAAAAAAAGAAGAAAGAGATAGTCTTAATGGTTTGGTCAATTATTTTCCAAATGCTGCTGCTGCTGCTGCTGCTGATTGTGTCTAAGTGAAATCCTGCAGGAATTAAGCCTAGGTTTGGGACTTTATTGAGCAAGTAGGAAAAATATTAGTGATGTTGAGGTGAAGTGTCGAGGCTTCCCAGCCAAGAGATTCACCAAATGGTTCATTTCATGAAGATTCATTCAGGAGCTCATTGTACTGCCATCTAGTGGACACATTTTGTGGAGCAACTACATCCTAACATCGCAAGCCAAAAGATTTTGTCCGCATTTTAATTCTTCATATAAGACATAACTGTAAAGTTCATTGTGAAATTTTGATTTATAAATTTATGAACAAAAATCATCAATATATTGATTCAGTCACGTGATTCCGGCAAACGAGAGGCTTGATTTGTTGTTGGTCACGTGACTCAGGGAACCGACACACTCCTGGAAGCAAGGCTTCATTTAACCATGTCCCCTTCTGCTCGATATATATATATATATATATACACACACACACACACACACACACACACACACACACACACACACACAGGATCTCACGAAAGTAAGTACACCCCTCACATTTCAGCAACCACTTTATAATATGTTTTGAAGGGACAATACTATAGAAATGAAACTTGGATAGTCAATGTGCAGCCTGTATAACAGTACATATTTACTGTCCTATAACTATAACTCAACATGCAGACTTTATGGTCTAAATAACCGGCAATGGAAATGAGTACACCCTAAGTGAACATGTCAAAACTGTGTCCAAAGTGTCAATATTTTGTGTGAGAACCGTTATTATCTAGCACGGCCTCAATCCTCCCGGGCCTGGAATTCACCAGAGCTGCACATGTTGTTGCAGGGTTAAAGATGTACAGCTGTTATCACTTAAGGTGTACTGGATATTTTGACAATATGGCTGTATGTTGAGTTATTTTCAGAGGACAGTAAATCTGTACCGTTATACACGCTGCACATTGGCTACAGCATTTCTATAGTATTGTCCTTTGAGATGTGCTAAAATGTTTGCTGAAATTAGAGGGGTGTACTCACTTTTGTGAGTACGTGTAGCTGTAATTAAGGTCATTCTTCATCAGAAGGCTTGGGATTCTATCCAAAATTGGGAATTTTAGTGAGTGGCAAATTGTTCTTATTACGGACAAGGTGATGATAAATGAATTTATAAACTTGATTAATTATTTTTTTTAATAGTATTTGGACAGGACTAATCCTATGGACAAACACATGGAGGTGATGATCAACCGATACGGCATGGCTCCAGCTCCGGGCGCACCTCAGATGTTTGGCAACGCTGGGAGAGAGCACATGGAGAAGTACGGTAAGGCATCAGTGCAGGAATCGGGTCCTTTTCTGATGTTTATTTTTTTTATTGTTATTTTTTTTTGTAAGTGCTTAGAAGTTTTCGAAACAGCTTGGTGACATGGTACATTTCGTCTGTGTGGTGCAGGAACGAAACCAGAGCACTTTGCTAAAATTGCCTGGAAGAATCACAAGCACTCGACTAACAACCCGTAAGTCATAAAGACAAACAAACAAACAACAACACGTATCCTTTGCTGTGACCATGCTGTTTGTGCAGAAGGATCCTTTCTAGATATTAGATATAGATATAATTGACAATGTCGTATTATCTGATATTTTTTCTCTGACTCACACAAACCCTATATTACTCAAGAATTTATTTGAATAACAGTTAAATATTTCTGTCTAGTGTTTTAACATTTACCACATAGTCTGTGAAGTACTGTTTTCTCCTCCTGACATAATAGTGCAGTGTAGTCTGTCCAAAATTTACCCACATGCCGGTAACTTCCAGGCACCCTGTCATGTGACCACTCATATGTTTCCCGTTGTGTTAAATTGATTGTATTATTGATAAGCGGAAAAAGAAAAACACAAAGACAGAGCTGACGCTGATGCGGATTTATGTCAAGCATCCGCCATCTTTAATAACCGTTTATCCAGAACCGTGACAACCTTGTTGCTCTTTTCTCTCCGCACATCCTCTCTCTCTCTCAGGTATTCTCAGTTCCAGGACGAGTACAGCCTGGAGCAGGTGATTAATTCCCGCAAGGTTTTCGAGTACCTCACGCTTCTGCAGTGCTGGTAAGTAGCTCGGTCAGGGCTCACACAGCTTAGGACGCTTAATCTGGTTTGTGTAAGAACATCTTGTGTGTGTGTGTGTGTGTGTGTGTGTGTGTGTGTCTGTGTGTGTGTGTGTTAAGTCCTACATCTGATGGAGCCGGAGCAGCGGTGCTAGCCAGCGAGGGCTTTGTGAGGAAGCACGGTCTGGAGAACAAAGCCGTAGAGATCATCGCTCAGGAGATGGTCACTGATCTTTCTACAACATTCGAGGAGAACAGCTGCATCAAGATGGTGGGTGGAGGACGCGGGAGCTACGTTTACTCTAGGATCTATTCAAACTATCTAACTAAACAAAGTGTTTTTTTTTTTTTTCATAGCAAAGCAGCCGCACGCGCAATTTAAGAGCGGCTCATGAATCACAAACACCTACGACTTTTCCTTTGAATGGAGTCGACCTCAATTTTCATGCTTTTTACATATAATTTACATGAAAAAAACCTTCATTTCTCTTACATTTACATTCGGTCATTTGGAAGACGCTCCTATCCAGAGTGACCTACAGAAGTGCTTCTGTCATTTGATCGATCTTTACATTAGGTTACTAGGTTACTGACTAAGTACCAATCAAGCGCTGTTGGAAAGTGTTTTTTTGGGGGCAGATACATCTTAAGTGTTCATTTAAAGATTGCCCAAGACTCAGCTGTATATCTAGACATCTAGAGGAAGTTCATTCCACCACCTATATGTGACAAAACAGAAAAAAGGTTTGCTTGATGCATGACTTCCTCGATCTCTGAGCTTAGCTTTGTAGGCAACAACCAGGGTTTTTATTTTGTTTGTATTTCTTCATTTTACATTTTAATAACAACCAGCCCAACAGATTGAACACAACGCTCGTTCAATTTTACACCCCTTCTCACACTTTTCGCTCTTCTTCTTGCACAATGCGATAGTTTACTGTTTACAGACAGAATATGTGAAAAGGCTGTAATGTTCTACAAGCAGGCAGAATCCTCAATGCAGAGAGACAGCAGCACATCATAACTTGCTCCCAAAATAAATTAGACATACACTATAAAAAACTGAAGTTTAAACAAAATTTTGAGTAGATGTGAAGTTATGAGCAGTTTTGTGCCAGTTTATAAACCCCACGTTTTATCAGAGAACTGCGCATGCGTCAAACTGTGAACGCGTCTCAAATCGACTGCTGAACAGAATTTATTGAAACTTTTGCAGTACTTGGATTTCAGCCTGAAGTTTAACCTGCACCATAAGTGAAATCAAAATGTTGAGTAAAAGCGACATTATGAAACGTTATGTGTCGAATTTGATAATCTACTTACGCTCTACTCGCTCAATGTAAACAAACACCTGCACCAATAGATATTAATTAGAAAAGATAAACTGAATATTTTTACTGGGATTAGTTCATATTTTCACTTTGGCTGAAAAAACGCTGAAGTGGTATAAGTGAATTTTAACACGCTGGATCTTTATCCGATCTACTTTTTCCATTTCTCATCTGTGATTCACTCTCTGATTACCGAACAGGGAGTGTATTTGAGTATATTTAGTGTATTTGTATATTTAAGTACAACTTGGTGTAAACAAGGCGTAAGATACTTAACCTTACAGAATGTAATTTCTTTGTATTAATAAGTTGGACAAAGAGTTCTGCTGTACAGAAAGACAGACAGACAGACATGTACGTGGGCTTCAACCTCAAATAATAATATCTGGTTACATTAAAGATCAGCAGACTAACGCTAGTTTTAAATCCTACTGCCAGAGTGCGGATCATTTTTGACTCACACTCGTATATGCAAATACTCTGTTTCACAAAAGTTTGCGAAAGTTTTTATTATTACCAAGATGACAAGTATCTGTACTATTTACAAGTATACTATATGAGAGAAACGGTGGAGAAAAATGGCAGTTTGGTATATGGATATCGTATGAAAAAAGAGACTTTCATAAAAATTTTAATTGTTTATACTTTACTAATGAATTAAGAAATTAACAAATAATTAGAAATTTTGTAATTTCTTCGCCGATCTTTGGCTCTTATAGCATCATTGTTACATTGATGTACATCAAGTTGCATTTTTTTCCCCTTTAAAAAAAATATAAAAAGAAGTATCTCACACACGCACACATCTGACATCTAGCTTTCTTTGCCACTCCTTTTTTAGGTTGGCTACGACATGACTCACCTCGCTGCCAAAAAGTGCTTCGAGTCGGCCGGACTGAAACCGACGGACGTCGATGTCATCGAGCTGCATGACTGTTTCTCGGCCAACGAGCTCATCACCTACGAAGCGCTCGGCCTTTGTCCTGAAGGTAAAAGTCTGGATTTTTGTTTTTGCTAGACTTTAAGACGTCAAATTTGAAGTTTAACCAAAGCCATATAATGTAGTGTAGGTTACTCCAAATATCAGTCATTATTAATACATAGTGTATCCAGGACATTATGTTTTGTTTTAACCAGCAAGCTTTGCTATATTGTGAATCTTAACAAAGTGCTCTTTGCGTTCTTTGTGTTCATGAGCTTTAGAGAAAAAGCATCAGCGACATGGCTGAAAATCCTTCCTTCCCTACAATGTACTATATATGAGTGATCTTAGCTTATTACTACCAGGAAATAAAAACTAAACCAATGTCGCTTTTTTTTGTTTGTTTGCTCACAGGTAGGGCTGGAGAGCTGATCGACCGAGGAGACAACACGTATGGGGGCAAGTGGGTGGTTAATCCGAGCGGAGGGCTCATATCGAAGGGACACCCACTTGGAGCTACAGGTGCGGCTTCACTACAGAGGGATACGCCCTGCATACGAGGAGGAAATTAAGTGGTGTGATGTGATGTACTGTGCTAAAATGATGAGTGATAACAGGCGCAAATTACAGACACACATCTGCTGCAGGGTCACACACACCTGGACGTAGAACAGTCCTAACAGCACGGTTCTTCAGAATCCGTTTATATACAGTTAGTCCCTGACTTACGAACGAGTTCCATTCCGGGAGCACGTTCTTAAGTCAGATTTGTTCTTAAGTCAGACAAAGTGAGCCTTATAAGCCTTTGATATGAATATACAATATAAAGCACACCAGTCCACTTCAATAAATGTCCCCTTTCACCAAAAACTGTGCCTAAAAGAATTTTCCAGTGAAATGTTGTAAGTGTTTAAACTGCACCTTTAAATTGTGAGGAGAATCCCGGACGCTGTTTTGTCTCAGAGCTTTTTTTCACTGTATTGGACTGTGAAGTCTGTTTTGTTGAGGATTTTCTGAAATTAGGATTAGGATTTAAAAAACGAAATTAATTTATTAAATAAATGCTTAATTTCAAAATCCAACAAATCAGGAAGGTATGTCTAAAATTAGGCAAAAGTGGCTTTTTGTTTTGCAATTATGTATTAGTTTTTTTAAATGCTTAATTTTCTGCATACTTGTTTTTAAATACCTTTTATTTTTGAAAAATTAATAATAACCAGAAAGGTTTTTAGGACCTTAGTGCCAGATCTGTTTAAAGGAAACTCCTTGAACACATGAAGAAGCTTATTCTAACAGGTTTGTTTGTTTGAATTTACCCATCGTGTTCTGTGTACAGAGTACTTTGGTCTGGCTCAGGCGATCTCTTCCGTTAAATGACTTTAGCACTTTGACCTATTTTTTTTTCCCCCTCAGGGTGTTTAAACGTGGGTGGAATAAACTCTGCAGGATTTTATTTCTTTACTCTGTGTGTGAGGTTATGGAGCATGTAGTAATGCTTACGTTTATATTTACACCATTTGTCAAACGCCATTATACACCTTGGCAGGTGGAGGTTAAGTGCCTTGCTCAAGAGTCCAACACTACGTGGCAACTTGATAGTGATGGGTTTTGAATTTAGGACCTTACAATAAATAGTCCACTGAGCTACCCTTACCCATACTTTTTTTTTTGATGAGTCAGCATGTTCTCGATAGCCACTTTGTGCTGTGATCGATTGCTCTGGTCTGGACGTGTCGTGTCGTGTCATTGAAGCATGCCCTTGATTTGTCGCAGATAGATTAGGGTTCAGTCTGTGTTGTGTTTGGTTGCTCAGGTCTGGCCCAGTGTGCAGAGCTGTGCTGGCAGTTAAGAGGCGAGGCGGGGAAAAGGCAGGTCCCGAGGGCGAAGGTCGCCCTGCAGCACAACATTGGCCTCGGTGGAGCTGTAGTCGTCACGCTGTACAGAATGGGATTTCCTCTAGAAGCAAGGTGAGAAATCAAATCACTCGCTCGCTGCTATTAATGTTTATTTTAGAAGTGTAGGTAGGTGTGTCTGTAAATCGGCTCATCTGCGTACGATTCGGGTGACGCAAAATCCACTCAGAGTAGCACATGCTCTCTGGACTTTTTCCTCACCTGATAGTGTTACAACCTGGAACTAAAATAGAAAGAGAAATCGATAAAGCAAAATTATTTGCTTGATTTGCTTTATTGTGAAAGCCTTAAACACATTGTGGTGCACTCTGACATTCACACTCGCACTTAATACAGTCATACTGCACCTCCATGACTTTGGACTTTGTCCGAAACCCCCCAGTTTACACTTTGCAACGTTATTTCGTGTGTTAATTGTTTTCCCCCTCAGGTCTCGGATCGGCGCAGTGCTCACCGGCGCTGCCGCCGGACTGGAGGCTTTCAAATCTCATTCAGTGTTTAAAGAAATTGAGAAGAAACTGCAGGAGGTAGGAATGAGCCCGCTGGATCACATTTTACGTTACAATTCTGAGAAATTTTATTTGTTCTCATATGTATGTGTGTGGGTTTTTTTTTTCTCCATGCAGGAAGGAGAAGCATACGTCAAAAAAGTTGGTGCCATTTTTGCTTTTAAAGTGAAGGGCGGGCCGGACGGGAAAGAAGCTCTGTGGGTGGTGGATGTGAAGAACGGGAAAGGATCAGTGAGCAACAATGCAGGTCTGTCAGCTTTTTAAAAAATTGTTTTAATGTAATATATATTCCAGGGATCTTTGTGCTAGCGGAAGCAGATGGTGTTTAGTGTCTTTTGGCTCATTTCGAGGGCATTGTGACACCAGAGCTTAATTTTCTCCCCACACAAGGCCGGGATTCTCAGTTACAGAGACGCAGTGGGTAAACTCTGCCAGCTGATTAAACCCTAATTGGCATTGGTTTGCATTTTTAAACAGCACATTTGTATGGACTACACTCCTACAGGAATTTTTATTTATTTCGTTTTTTAAAAAAGAAATTATGAATTTCAAATCAGTCCCAAGCGTACGGGCTGACGTCTTGACATCTAATCGGAGATGCACTGGCAGATTCAGAATTTATTTTTCTCTTCTTAAGAACTAGAACTGCATGCGCAAACTTTTCAGTAACTGTTCTTTAAGTTTACAAGGATCAACCTCGCTCAAACAATTCTCAAAATCAAGAACGTGCTCCAGGTTACTGAGGTGCTCTCACATGCTCCCTCTCCTTTCTTCACCTGACCCTCACACGCCATTAGGGGGCGGCACCATGCTAATGATTGGCTGGTGGCGCGATGATGGATATGTGAATGTTCACGTCAGCCACCTGACACATCTGTGTTGTTTCTTTTCCTCAGGGATAAAATCAGACTGTACGATCGCAATGTCTGACGCCGATCTCCTTGACTTGATGACCGGCAGCCTGAATCCACAAACTGTGAGTTTAATCTAGACAGTTTTTTTTTTGTTTAGCGAATTTTTGCACTACAGTTACAAGGCTTATGTAGACAACGTAACTAACGCAGGTGATGCGATTAACATTTGTAGCTGTGGAAACCGCTTACCAAAATCACCACACGTTCGCTTTTAATAAAAACAACAAAAAATTAACTTATCTCAGTCATGCTGTTTCATATAACAGAAATCAGTAAATTGCGGCATTATTAGGTGACACACATGGTTCGGAGGAAACACGTGATAGTCTTCGGCCCTCCTGACTGAGTGGTAGTAGTAGCCTAAATGTGGGAGCCCCCTAGTGACGGGGAGGAATTGGACACGACTAAATTAGGGAGAAAATCGGGGGAAAAAATCCAAAAAAAAAAAAACTTTTAGCCACGCCCACTACCTAAGTCTGATCAAGTAAAGTTGATATGGTAAGTTAAAGTCTAATTATTTTATTATTATTATTTTTTTTAAAAAAATTTTTATGAAACCCAAAAAACAATTGATTACTAAAATGACATACACTAACTGGTCATTTTTATAAGGAATACTTGTACACATAACGTGGAAGCAACACTGATACAACTCAAGAGAGAACGCTGGTGGACGTCTGGTGTTTAGGCGTGTAACGATGTGAGGAATGATTTCCAAGCACAGTTATAATAATAGTAATATACAGTGCCGTGAAAAAGTTTTAACCCCTTCATGATTTCAAAAAATAAAACCGTTGTCAAAGACTCGTCAGTTATCACAGTTGTTGCAGCCAAGGTTGGCACAACCAGTTATTTGGTTTAGGGGGCAGTTACTTTTTCCACATAGGGCCAGGCAGGTTTGGACAGCTTTTTTTCCATAATAAATGAAATCATCATTAAAAACTGTATTTTGTACTTACACCGGTTATCTTTGTGTAATATTAAAATTAGTTTGATGATTTCAATCATTTAAGTGTAAAATTAAAAAAATTCTAGAAAGGGGCAAAACCCTTTTTTAAAAAATTTTTTTATTTAAATGATAATGTATCATGAAAATGGACTTAAAGAAGTCTCAGAATGTAATAATGAACGTTTATTTTATGAATATATCAGCCTTGTAGCTGGTGCACAGCTGAAGAAGTAAACATTCCTTGATTTATTAAGTATATTTTGGCCCAAAAAGGGGGGAAATCATGTGTGTTTATTTTAGGGCTGCAACAACTAATCGATAAAATCGAAAAAGCACGCGCCCCAAGTCCTCCAAGGTATGGGAGCAATTTACATTAAACACCTCTAAAAAGACGGTAACCTGCACGCTATGCAAGACCGAGCTTTCATGGCATGGCAGTACCACAGTCATGACGGAACACTTAAAAAGAAAACATGTTGGTGTTCCGGATGGCGAAAAAAACTCAGGGTCAGTAAAAACTGTATCTCTTCATCGTGTAAAAGTTGTAAGTGCTTTTGTTTAAACTGTTTTCTAACTTCGGGACAGTCGCGCTAGATCTGTTCACTTGCTACTCGCTAGCATCACATTGCGCAATCACCTCATGAGCA
>JAQMYL010000001.1:33430709-33443441 GCA_030014365.1 Clarias pachynema | reverse complement strand
ATATAATTATAAGCAAAACATCAAATTAAAGAAGCGTTTAGCTTTTATCCGATTAATCGATTAATCGAAAAATAATCGCCCAACTAATCGATTATCAAAATAATCGTTAGTTGCAGCCCTAGTTTATATATTCTGCCATGTCTTGCATGCTACTATTTCCATCCTACATGATTAATACTGTATATTGTTGCTATTGTGTGATTTTTATACCCACACACACATGACCTTAAACTTTTATCCATCTCATTTTATCCAAAGGCCTTTTTCCAAGGAAAACTAAAGATTACTGGGAACATGGGAATGGCGATGAAGTTACAGAGCCTCCAGCTGACACCAGGCAAAGCCAAACTGTGAAGAATTCCGGCTAAAATCCATGGCCACAGTCAACAATATATATAATCTCAAACCTCAAGACGTATTACAGCCGGCATTTCAAATTAAGATATATCTAACTTTTGCAACAATATAAGATAAAGTCCTGAAGTCACTGAGAATGATGCACAGGTCGAGCTGCGACCAAGGTCATAGTTTCAACAGATTATAACAACTTTAACTTTTCTAAATTAGTCTCCAGATGCTAGCTTAATAAACAAATGGTTAACTCACATTTGCTTATTACATGATGGACTTGCACTACACCACATAATGTGCCTCTTATACTGAGAATGATCATAATGATGATGTTTCATCTCTAGTAATCCTTAGGGAGGATTGATCACAGTGAATCTAGTAAGATTATTATAGTGAGGTTGTAGAATAATAATAATAATAATAATATGAATAATACCCCATTTGATTGTTATAGCCTCTTTGTTGTATACTGTTAATTGTATATGCAGATTATAAAAAGCTAATTTTTAAAATAAAGATACATTGTAACAAAGCTTGTCCTTTATGTGAAAATTTGAATGTAAGATTTGAATAGGACATTTAATGTTATTGCGCTACATCTGGATTGGAAAAGGAAATAACTTTAATATAAACCTATGATTGGAGCGAATTGTGTCATATATTCACGAAAGGTGATTAAATGCTCGCTAGCTAATGGGTAACTTTGCCAGCCACAGGAGATTCAGGAAATTTTTTCGGCCTGTTGCAATTTTGAAACTTTTTAACAAAATCCGAAGTTAAGAATTATAGAATATTAGGCTTTATCCAAGTTATCTAAGTTATGTCACTGCCCTTTACATCAGACCTCAGTTTGGTGCAGGTTTAATACCAAGATTTTAGATGGATTGTTGTGTGGTAATTTATTCGCCCACCATTCAATCATCATGATCTCAGTCAGTGTTAAGAGGATGCATTCCCCCGTTCCTCCCTCACCATCTGTTCTTCTCTCTCGCCAGTCTGCTGTTTTTGATGAAATCATGTTTCTTTTCATACGATTAGGATTCGAGGTGAAAGACAAAAATGCAGCATCTTGGGTGTTTGTGGGAAAGTTAACCGTTATGAAAAATTTCACACCGTTGATGTATGTGGAATGTCAACCATACGCGTCTAATAACATTACAATTTCCACATTCATATAAAATTGAAGTTGCAGTAAGGTCCAAACTGCTGCTTGTCATACAGAATAAATCACTACCTTCTGAAAAAGTTATATAAAAAAAAAAGTACATTATAGAAAAACACTTCCAACCAGTTTCTGCTTGGAAGAAAAAAGTGGGCTTACAATAAATAAAACAAGTAAAAAAAACCTTAAGTAATTTCTCTGTTAAATATTGTATGTGCTTTGCTTGTGATGTAGCACTTTCAAGGTCCTTCGGAATTGGTTTAAAGTAAAATTGTAGCTCTAATCACTAATGCACACCTTCAGAACAAATGTCATTAAAAAAAATTTTTTTTTAAAAAGTGTATGAAACATTTTGATCCTATCTGTAGCCGTATCCATGTTCACCAGATGGGGCGCTGTAACGAGCTATAACTCCTGACGTGTGCCATGTATTAGAAAGTTCCAGAGATTGGACTGGGTCATTTCATTTTCCTTTCAAAACTGCTGTACAGTATATGGTCCATAGCATTCATAGTCACATGCATTCAAACCTCTTCTAGCTGTCAATGGCAAATCTGCAGAACAGGATCAGACGACTAGCACGTATTTCTTGTGCATTCCTCTCACAACCACAAGAACTGAACGAGTCTAGACTTTGGTTTCCAGGCCACTCATGTCAATAGCGCAGTGATCTCGATCTCTAGTTCGGTCCTGGTCTCTCCTCTTGATGTGGTGTGTGGTCTTTTTGTACTTCCTCTCTGACCTGATCCCTTCTTCGAGCTGTATGAGGTGAGCCACATCTGTGGGTAGATGTTCAGGCTTCCCATGGTGCGCCAGAAGAGGCTGGAAGCAGCCGTTGCTCTGATAGGACGCCGTCTGCTGGATGCTTACCATGGGCTTGGTTTCATAGATCAGAGGAATCTGCAATACGATACATAAATGAAGATCAGGAGTGTAGCATTCGTGAGTTTTCAAGAAATCTTAATAGTCGTACTACAACGTTATGAAAACACATGATGTCATGGCACGTTATTGTCGCATTTTTTGTTACAAATCAGGAAGCTAAAAAATGTGACCACATATCCTCAAACTTGTTTCCTTTCATCACATTTGTATTTCTCATCTAACAGGGCATTGGTGGCTCATTGGTAAGTTTCTTGTCTACCATGCGGAAGGCCTGGGTTCGATTCCCAGCAAATCCTGGGCAAAACTGTTGTTTGGTTTGTCCGCTGTGGCGACCCTTCAATGGGAGCAGTTGAAAGAGTAACAACAACATCCGATCCTTTCTGAAAAATGTACCTTTACATCCTACCATACAAAGATTTTCCCCTGGCACTTCAAAACAGATTAAACTCATACAGTAGTAGCACAACAAAATTTAATAATGAAGATGATTACTAAGCTTCATAAAATTAACTAAGTGAGATGTTTACCTCTTCACCGTCCATCATAAAGTCTTTCCTGCATATATGTGCCATGATTCCTGTGGCCAGTGCGTCTCCCATCACGTTCACCATTGTCCTGAAACGGTCCCTGAAAAGTCCATAAATATATTTTCCTGTGAACCCACATTCTTAGTTTATACATGAAATGCACTATTGAATATTGTGAGTATGGACTTACAGGGCCCAATCGACGGCAATGATTAACGTGATGTCATCAGTAGGAAGTCCCACTGAGGTCAACACAATCACCATCGTTACCAAGCCAGCCTGAGGAATCCCCGCCGCACCAATACTGGCTGCTGTGGCTGTGATGCTGGAAGATCAAAACCTGTGTTAGTGATATTATTATGCAGTGTTGTCAAAAAAAACTTTTTTCACTCGCCATACCTGATTGTGATGATCTGACCAAAGTCCAGCTCATAATTGTTGACCTGAGCAATGAATATCGCCGCAACGGCTTCGTAGAGTGCAGTGCCGTCCATATTGATGGTGGCTCCAACGGGTAAGACAAAGCGGATGATGCGGCGGTCAATATGGTTGTTCTCCAGGAGGCACTTGAAGGTGATGGGAAGTGTGGCAGAACTAAGGTGAAGACAGATCATCAGGAGAAAGATTCAATTATTCACTTAAATTCAATTCATTTTAAGGCTTTCAACAGACACAGTTGAAGAAGCTTTATAGCAATCTGTACAGTATATAGAATATATAATGGGCTGGAACAGGATCTAATTGACACAACAACATTCTAGAATGGATGCACATCTGTTGGCGACTTGTTGAGTGAGTCTGATAGAACACTGCCAAGCACAATCACTGGACCGGAATATTGTAGAAATGTGGACTTAATTGCAACAGCAGGTGACTAAACATCACTTGAATTGGAGCTAGTCAATAGGAACAGTGGAATAAACCAGACAGGAGGTATAAAGACCCTAATAATAGATGACGTATCATGATAAAGGACGAACTATCATGCTTTCACCTGGATGATGTTGCCAGTGAGATGAGCAGAGCCTGAAGAATGCCTCGGATGTAAACGATTGGGCTCTTTTTGGTGATGAAGAAGTACATGGCGGGCAGGATGAAGAGACCATGGACGATCAGCCCGGTAACCACGGTGATGGCATAGAAACCCAATTTCTTCCCCATTGCAGAAGGGTCGTCCATCTCCAAGATCTTGCCAGCCACCAGGAAGACGATCCCAAATGGGAAATACCTGCAAAATAGTGCAGTAACAGCTCTACTGATGGAGAAGAAAAATCACTTGGTGCCTGAATGATATGATATAATAAATGTATCATGAGATTATATTATTCATGAATACATCATGAGGAATGACATACCAGATAACTATGGCTACGATCTTCAGCACCGCTTCGTTTAAGCTCTGGCAGAAGTTGACCATCGCTTTGCCATTGGGTCCCATTCTTCCTAGCATGATTCCTTGTAAAACAAAATAGAAAAATCCCATGGTGCCTTTACATTGCATCCATCAAAGACCACGTCTTGGCTGAATTTCGATCATTATTGCATTTCAATGGAGCAAGTATGAGGGGAAGCCAGAAAGCAGGAACGCAAAGAAAACACTCCAGGCAGTCGATACTGTTGCTGTAAACAGTATTTGTTTATAATTAGCACTGAGCCATGCTTGATTGTAAGACAACATGATTACATGTTGCAAAGGTCATGTTTTAACCACATGGACCAGTGAATATTGATGCAAAGTTTCCTTGCATGTTCAGAGACATAATTTTCTCAGGATCACAAACAAGGCTCCAACAACTGGTTTAAATAATGTGACTACATGGTTTGTTTAGAGAAAGTATAAATTACAGACCACAGATTTAACACTACTGTATTCAGAATAAAATACTTCCAGAAGATAAACAAGTAAATACATATACAGTAGCATGCAAACTGACATGAGAATGACATCATTTGGATTGGCCAGTTGTGGATAATCAGTCAAGGCTCTGGGCTACTGTATGAAAGGTTGCAAGTGCCACTGCTGGGTTCTTTCTTGTCCAGTTGTGAGATGAATGTAAGATGTATATCTTATGTTCCAGGTGTTGTATACTGACATGGGATTCTCTTCCTTCTTACTAGCTTTGGCTAGACCCATTTTATGAACAAATGCACACAAGTGTGAGTAAGGGTTTCAACATCGTGCACTATCATTCACACTCGACAACCAAATAATTGCTTCCTGGTGGAGAATCTACAAATGTCACTCATGTTGTTTTTCTACATGGATGCTTGCAGTACTCCCTGTTTTAAGATCTCTGCTTGTATGCGCATATCCATCAGACCACGGACTATGGATGATGGTATGTAATCATCATAGACTGAGAGACAGAATGAATGAAACAGAATATTCCATTAGAAGAGAAGCAAATGACATGAATTTACCCATCGTAGCTGAAAATATGACAATCCCCAGGACGTTCATGCCCTCGCTGGTGCCGGGCAGCGTCCTGAAAACCACTTCTGGAGGTGGCGTTAGGTCCAGAGAGAAGCTCTGAATGTCTGTCCCATTGTCGTCTTGGATGCCGTAGATAAAAACGCGCCTGGTGGGGGACTCTGTCAGGCCCTGGCTCACAGTGGGCTTTGGCTTTAAGATGGGGATACTCTGGCTGCGGTACTATTAAGGCAGATAGGGGTACAGTATGACAAAAGTCTGTTATCATAGTAAAGGATGAACCTGTGATGTGTCGCATTTTACTCTAAAGTTACAAAGGTTATTATGATATCTCACCTGTTGAAAAGTAGCTTGAACCAGGTTGGCAGGAAACATGTTGCTAGTGGAGTGAAAGTCATAACAGCAATAAAAATGTTAATATAAAGAACGTTTATAGTCCACATTTCTGTAAATTAGCTATCACTATAGAAACCCTTAAGTATTAGAAAATGTGAACAATGACACTCTCTCTCATTCTCTATACCACTTATCCTATACAGGGTCTTAGGGAACTTGGGACACAAGGCATGGCACACCCTGGATGAGGTTCCAGTCCATTGCAGGTCACAAGCACCCACAATGTGGAATTTGTGAATGTCAAATTGTGAAAGGAAACTGGGGTACATGGAGGAAACCCATCAAGCATGGAGAGAACATGAAAACTCCAGACACACAAACTGGAGGTAGGACTCGAACCCTCAACCCTGGAGGTGTGAGGCCACAGTGTTGCCTCTGAGTACACGTTATACATTTCAAAATGCTTTCATTCCATTATTTATCAAAGTTTTCCAAATAGTTGTCAAGTCCATATGGCTCAAGTGAACAGAAATCAGGTCATGGAACCACACATGATTTCGACAGGTAGGCCAGAACACATCACCACCACTGTATGCAATACCATTACCTTTCTGAACCTATACAGCAGGACACATTAAAAAGGAGGCACCCTATGTAGTGCTCACCGTCTTATGGGAATCTTCTCATGACTCATGCCTTTCATGTCCTAAATTGACTCTTTAAACTGTAAATCCCAGGTTAACATGTAACCTGGACAGATCTTGGTCTAATATCTCATTCTGCTGACTGACTGCACTACTAACCTACTGACTCTGTGGCTGTTATAGGTTAAAGCCAGACTCCTGTTGCTCCCTTATTGAAACGTCAACATCACACTGTGGAAAAATAATCATAATTTAACCCATCAAGGCCCCAATTTTTGAGTCCAGACTTGTGTTTACTGGTGTTGCAAAAGCAAATAAATGAAGTAGATCCACTGAAGTTGCTGAAGATTGTTGAGATTGTCATGTGGAGACAGGTGCATTGTAAATAGTGGTCCATTACAGTACATGTTTTGGTACACTTAGGTTTCAAATCTGGTTTGGACTGTGCCATTACTTTTTCAAGTTTTAAGGCATAGACATGGGTTGACTTATCCCCAAAATCTGGTCCATCTGTACTTCACCTGTCTCGAAGTCCCTAGTGTGAAATCAGCCTTGCATTGCATGCAAATTCTTCGAAACTGTAAATGCACTCGGGTGGCACAGTGACATGTGCCACCCCAGTGGTTAGCACTGTGGCCTCGCACCTCCAGGGTGGAGGGTTTGATTCCTGCCTCAGGTCTGGGCGTGTGTGCTCTGCCATGAGCTGTACCCTGTCTTGTGCCCTGAGGCTTCAGGCCTCCCGTGAACCTCAACAGGATAAGCGGAAAGGAGAACGTGAGAGTGTGTGAAAATGCACTGGGTCACCTTGTGTTACGGTGAATGCAAAAGACACAAACAGTGCCATGTTCTTACCGGATGAGGTCAAGCAGAGCGTCAGCAGAACTCATGATCGGCTTGCCGCTGTCCTCCGAGTCCTCTTTCTGTGCCGCTCCGCCTGGGTGGATGATGATCACCAGGATGATGCCGACTACTACGGCCACAAACGTGGTCCACAGGTAGTAGGAGATGGTCATGATGCCCAGGCGGCTTGAGCATTTAGCATCCAATGCTGCCAGACCGGACATCAAACTAGGGATAAGGGGTTGAGGATTTTTGACACTGATTTTTTTTGTTTCAACTATAAGTTTCCTCTCTTGAGCTGCTCTGCCTCTGATATACTGCATCCTGCTTCAGTTGCTGCTTGTTTGTTGGTCGTTCTGCCTTCATTAAGTGAAAAGCAGCTCAACTGGGTTAAGTGCTTGACAATTGAGAACCTTTCCTTAAGAAGCTCTTGGGTTGCTTTCACGCTGTGTTTCGGGTCATTATCCATCTGTACTGTGAAGCGCATTGCAGCATTTGACAAAATCCGAGCTGAAATTAGAGCTCTGTACACTTCAGAATTCATCCAGCTAATTCTACCAGCTGTTACATCATCAATAAACACTGTGACCCGGTTCCATTGGCAACAGTCCACGTCCATGCCATAACCATGCCTTCACCATGTTTAACAGATGAGATTAAATACTTTATAACACAAGCCCTTCCTTGCCTTCTCCATGCTTATCTCTTCCAATCATTTTAGGACCGGTTAGTCTTGGTTTCTTCTGTCTAAAGAAGGTATTTAGGAGTTGTTATTTTTTTTGGTCTTTCTGTCCTTGAGTGGTCCCAGTGGTTTGCATCTTAAGATAAACGTGTATTTACGTCCATAATGGTGTTTAAAGGTTGTCGAGATTGACAACGATACTACTTCCTCCTCCATAGTGTTCTTGACTTGCTAAATGTTCTGAATTCTGCGATCATCTACTGTGGTTGTCCTCAATGTCTTTTGGTGTTCCTGAGCAGTGCTTTTTTGTTTTTAAGAATGTATCAAATTGTGGACAAAGTTTTTGCTAATGCAAATTCAACACTTTGAAGCTTTCCTCTCCTTAATTTGTCATGAAATAATTAAAAAACATGTCACAACTGGCTGTCAGGAAAATACGGAAATAAGGAAAAAGTTTCTGTAATTCCTAAATGGTTATTATACTATTTCTGTTACTACCCTCAAAGTCTACACTTCATTGACATCTTGATTACTTTATTTAAAATCCATTGTGTACAGAGGCAAAACACCCAAACTGTGTGTCACTGTCCAAATGCTTATTGTGTATCTGGTGCACAGCTGGTCGATAAATTCCCACATGCCACTTTTTAAATCTACTTCTGTTCTCTTTGTAAAAAAAAGTTCGATTTTTCTCTTCATTTATTCCCCTCAGCCAGAAAAGATGCCCGAATCCCACTGTGACAGGCGCACCAACCCATGCTTCAATCCTCTTTGAAAGAAACAGCTTGAAAGGCAGAAAATAGCCACTTTCACAAAAAATTCCTTCCCACAATTTCATTCTATACAGAAAAAACCCCACAAATGATTTTCAGCTTCAGGATTTAGTGTTGCAATTTACAGAAACACTGTTTTCAATGTAATAAAACGGCTGGATGCTTTGTTTTTGTTTTTCGCACGGTCTGACATACAGTACTGATCCTAACACGAAATTATGCCAAAAGTTTATTAATTAGGTCAGGAACCCAATGCACGTCTTGACAAACAATTAAACAACAGCATGAAAATAGCTTCTAATTAATAATATTATTAAGTAACTTGGCACGTGAGCTGGGTGTTGCCTAGGTCTTACCTGGAGACGACTAGAGGTAGGATGAGCATCTTGAGCATCCTCATGAGGAGCTCTCCGGGGAACTGGAAGTACTTCACCTCCTAACCAAACAGAACACAGAAGCTTTTATAAGTGAACAGTCTCGTATATAAATGAAGACAAACTGCAATTTGCTAACTCTACAATATCATACCTACTGTAGGTGCCACTTCCATTTGTATTGCAATTCTATAAATATCACGATTTAAAAAAAAATATCCCAACTAAATTTTTTTTTTCAGATCTTGTTAAAATTCAAAAACAAACTTCACAAATAATTAGCTCTTCCCACATATGATGCTGCCTGCCAGTGTGTTCATATTTTACTGTAGGACAGTAGAGGGACTGCACTATTTTATACCAGCTCAACTGCAAAAATTAATTAAAAATATTGATTATGGAGTCGGCTTAATGGTTAGCACTATCGCCTTGCACCTTCAGGGTTTGGGTTTGATTCCCACCTCAGGTCCATGTGCATGGAGTTTGCATGTACTCCCTGTGTTTGGTGGGTTTTTACTCCGGTTTCCTCCCACAGTCCAAAGACATGCAGATTAGGCTCATTGGCGTCCCAAAATTGGCCGTAGTTTGTGAATGAGCGTGTGTGTATGTGTGTGTGCCATGTGATGAATTGTTACACTGTCCAGGGTGTACCCCGCCTCGTGCCCTAAGTCTCCTGGTATAGGCTCCAGGCCTCCCATGACCCTGAATACAGGATAAAGTGGTACAGACGATGAGTGAGTGAGTGAGTGAGCGATATTGGAGTTAGTACGGTGATACATGAATTGGCGAAACAAAAGAATTGCTATACATACGTAAGGGAATCAATAATCTTTTTCCATAATTAGTGCTATGGACACCAAATTGAGAAATAAGAAATAATTGAATGTTTATGCCTCGCCCATAGGGCCGTGTCTTTCTATATATCAGCTGCTAATGAAAAATCATAATGTTAAGGGGTAAACTACACAGAGATGATTTCAGTCATATGCTTTCAGCTGCAGAGTCGAAAGAAATGTCGAAGTTCATTTAGTGGATTTAAAATGAAAATAAACAACCATTATGGTCTTATTTCCTGCTTTGCCTTAATGACATTCTCTGCTTTTCCTCTGCTCGGATTTCTTTTTTAGGCAAATGTACCTGAACTTTAGAGGGTTTACAGATAGAACAAAAATACACATAGATATGTAAATAAGGCTGACCTGTTCAGAGAGTTGTTTGGAACGCAGGAAGAACCCCAGCAGGCACCCGACCACCACGGCCAGCACAGACAGGATGAGGAGGCCGTTCTGCGTGCATACGTTCTTCACCCGGCTCCACATCGTGCCCAGGGACATGGTGTCACGCTGCCTTTCCAATTACACACAAGTCAATTCAGGAGTCCGAACCAGACGTACACACATGCAGAGAGAGTGAGGATGGAGTACCGTCCGTGCAAGGAAGTACAAATCCACCTTTGGTGACTGTTTATAAGAGTAAATCCCATCACACTGTCTTGGAATATATTCAGTCTATCACTTTCTTTATTTCCTTCTCAGGCCACTACGGAGCTCCTTGACAGCTGGCAGCACTGTCCTGGAGTTAATGCCAGCGATCCTATTAGAGATTCTGGAGCTGGATTAAGGATCTGTGAACAGTTGGAAAAGGGACTGTTCTAGGATATATAAATGGGGAAACAAAAGCAACCAAACAGTCTTCGCTGCATTACGTATCCCGTATGTAAGCTTAACCGAAACAAATACTGAAGCACATTGTCTTAGAGATTGATGGGTAGTGTGTTGTGATGTGTGTATGTTTGTTTGTAAGTAGACTCCGGGGAACAGTAGGACAATCCTCTTTAACACACACGCCACAGCTCCATTCCACAATCAGAGCAGCTCAGGATGCGGTGCATCTATATACTGAATTGTACTGTACGTTTTAACTTTTAAAAATTGTGATGTCATGGGTTGCGTAATTTGGTGTTCTTTTGTTCTAAACGCTCACCCTGTTAGGGAAACCTCTTCTATCTTGGCTGTGAGCAAATAACATAGCTCCTGATGTCGCTCACAGCCTACTGGGGGTTACCAAGCCAATCACAATGGAATAGTTAACTACCTCTTGTCCTTGTTAACTGTATTAATGGTAAGCACTGTCACCATCACAGGTTCATTACCTTCACGGTTCGAATATCACCTCAGGTCTGTGTGTGCACGAGGGCACGAGGTGGGGAACAGGGTGCCGATCCATTGCAGGGCACATGCACACACACACACACACACACACACACACACACACTGACACACTTTGGGTCAGGATACAGTAGATCTATATTCCAAATTATACGTTTTAACTTTTATGGATATTCCACATAACAACAGATCACACTAGTCATATTAGTAAATGGAAATGTTATTATTTCTCATGGAAATCTGCCAATAGGAATGAATCATGAATGTTATCTAATTATTTTATTTTAAAGCGTGTACCCAGCTTTGTACCCAGAGTTCCCTGGGAGAGGCTCCATGCCTGCCATGATCCTATACAGGATAAGATAATGGATGGATACTTACCAGCTACTTTATACATACTGATGTGAATTCATTCTTTTAAAGTGATTGACAATGGTGTAATTATCAAAAGAACGAAAAAAAAAACCCCAACAACAACAAACCCAAAACAAACATTACTGAGTTTATTTGTTAGAATGTTAATAGCAAGGACATCGTAGAGTCTGTTTTAAACACTGCAATTAATGATGATGTGTATGTCATTTGTTTCCGCAGTAACTCTACATGTGGTGTCTCTCCGTGTAATTGTTTCAAACGCTCATTTATCATCTTAAGAGCGCATGTGTCAAAGCTGTCGCTTGAGCAGATTAATGTTTCTCCAACGGTGAAGAAAATAATCATGCTGCACAACCATCAAGGAACTGCATGATCTTTAAATCCCTTTTTGGGTTTTTGTTTAAAAAAAAAAAAAATCATGCCTTTCACAGTTTAAAATTCGCTTGGGGAAAGAAAGTCGTCAAATGGATGCTGCATGTACTGTAAACTGCTTTTTCTCTGTCATGACAAAAATGTACTGCTGTCTCGATACAAAAGCAATTTCAAGCTGCTGGTGCCAAGTACCTGAGGACACATAGTGTTAATGGTTGTGCTTTTAGTTTCTGTATTCGCTCAAGGTTGTTTTCCCTGCCAGTAGAATCATTCATGCACACTGTGGCATGTCATTGAACTGCGAACAGCGGTCTTTCATCTGGAAGGAAAGGAGACATAATACAGTACGCCAAGTCTAGTAAAGCAACTTTCCATTAAGAGAGCACAGTTGTTGCATAGGTATGTGCGTAATGCTTTTCAGTTGAACATAAAGAGCTTATACAATAACATAAATCACATAGCAACACAATGTGCTAGTCGTATTTATAAATGGAGGTAATTATACAAGATCTTCAGCGTGGCTTTTATTATCCTTATGAAACTCTGCCAATGTTCCAAGAAGCAGAAAAAGCAGTACGCAGGAAGTATGATCACAGCTATAGGAGAACTGAGAAATCTTTCTACCTTGATGGTGTCCAAGCCTCGGGTCTGTGTGTGAGAAGTTTGTTTGTTCTCCTTGTGCTTAGTGGGTTTCCTCTGGGTACTCCTCCTCCTCCTCATCATCATCATCATTTACATTTAGCAGATGCTCTTATCCAGAGCGACTTACATTTTTTATCTCATTACACATCTGAGCAGTTGAGGGTTAAGGG
>JAQMYL010000001.1:33269019-33283476 GCA_030014365.1 Clarias pachynema | reverse complement strand
TGTGATTGGTTGATTAGATAATTGCATTAATGAGAAATTGAACAGGTGTTCCTAATAATCCTTTAGGTGAGTGTATTAGTAGAAGTGAACAGACCGATAAATCTGGGTGAAAGTTTGCCAGAAATGGTTCTGATATGGATGTCCCTTGTAGAGAGCATGACCCTTTGGTCAATGCAGTAATTGTGTGCAGCGGAGCAGTGGCAATCTTCTTGTATTTTGAAGATCTTAGCTAAGCAGTTTGTTAGTTTCTGGTTCGCCTCAACATCCTTCTACAAGGGACGTGTTGGTAGCACTGGAAGGGGGCCATACGAGTGAAGGAGTTTGGGAGAGAATTGTCAGCATATTTAATCCTTGGAAGAGTTATCCGTCAGGAAGTTGAATTCTGAGAAACCATGCATCTTATAGCTGTTATTTGCCCATTGGTCTGTGGGTGGAAACCTGTGAATAGATGCTATGTCAATGAGTCAACAGAAGGTTCACCAAAATTGTGCTGTAAACTGGGGCCCCAATCTGACATAATGTCAATGTGATGGCCATTGAGACAGAAGACATGGCTGACAGGAGCTTGGGCAGTGGAACGAGTGAGCCTCTCCAGTGAGTGGACTCTTTTGACAAAGTCATTAGATACATATGACTTTGGGCTGTGAGAAAAAATGAAGAGGTCTTCAGAGGCCATCTGGTGGCAATGATGATTTCAAGAAAATATAGTGTGTTTATATGAAAATTACGTTTGTTCTGGCTTGGTGTGTGGTTGTTTATCTAGGAGTCTTTGCAATACTTGATGATTTGTGTTCACCCAGAGAGCAAATAAATCTGAATATTATCCAAGTACACAAAAACAAAGATATTCAGTGGGGTAGTGCAAAGTGGAGGCAAGAAGAGAGACAGGATGGGCTCCAACCCATGATTGTGGATCTTGTCCTGTTTGTATGACGGTTGTGGAGAAAGAATGATGGAAGACTAAGGATGATAAGGGCATGATATTTGTTCATTATGAAAAACTGGATGGTCAGTGAGAGATTCAGTGTAGGCTACTGATCTGAGAATCTCATTGACACGTTATATGTCATGCTGATGTGCAGGCGCTCTGATTCTCCGGCGCTGGTCTCCAGTGATCATGGAAGGAGTTGCAGTTGCAGAAAAGACAAGGTCAAAGCTAGTAAATTTGCAAATATTCTCATCTGTGGAATCTAAGGCATAAAGTCTACATGACAAAACAATCCATTAATATATAATACAAAAGGGTCAAGAAATGTGGTGCAAAATCAAGGTAAAAAAAGACAGAGAATTAAGAGAAAAGAAATGCAAGATATTGGGCCATGAACTAGATACAGTTATCTGGAGGCAATTTGGAGTTGCTGATGTACTTACAGTATAGAGCTAGATATTGATTAAACAGTATAGGAAACAGGTGTTTCTATCTGCTTCAGTATAGGAAACAGATGGTTATCATTCATAAGGTGTAAGACTCTGTTCACCACAGTTTCGTTCAGGTGATACTTCTTGACAAAGGCTTTGACATCATTCCAGTTTGCACAATTTTTTTTTTTTTTATCATGTACACAATCCATGACCAAAAACTGATGAGTGTGTTACATTCATGCCTTTGTTTAGCTTATAGCGGTAGCTTGGAATGGTGGTTTCCGGGTCGTGTTCCAAGGTGGAGGTCGCAAACAGAGAAAAATTTTAGGGCAATTGTTGTTTCGTTTTAGGTGAAAGGCGCAGGTCTATGAGTGAAAGCTCAGCTGTGAGGTGGGTCTGGCAGGTGAAATGAGCAGGAAGCACAAGACAAAGACAGATGAGTGCACGCAAGAGTGCAAGGCCAGCAGTGTCCTTCTTGGTGTAGTAGGCTAAGAGAGCGTGGAGTTTGTGAAGACAGGAAACACATGTAAGAATACGCTAGATAAGATCTACTCACCTGTCCAATTTAGCGTGGCCTTTTTATAGGTTGCAGGTGATGGGAACATGGAACACAAAGCATATACTCGTATTTCATTACATACTACTCGTATTTCAAGACTTCGCTTGTTTATCATGTAAAAATGTTTTTACATTTTTGCTCGTCCTGCAAAATGCTCACAGACGAAGATACTCACAATCCAAGGTTTCACAAATTATCTAAATATTGTGGAACATGTCTTTGCAGTGAGTATATGGAGTAACTACAAAATAGATAATGCTATGAAATGAAAAAGGGTATGTAGGGGATATAAGCAGGAATATATCAGATGTCCATACCAATTCGCAGGATATACAAAAGGACACAAAATACAAAAAAAAAAAAAAAAAAAAGATATGGTATAAAGGCATGGTGTAGTTCAGTTTGTGGTGCTGTCTGTCTGATAAAACTTTATGTTTATACATTAAATAAAAACTTTATATACTTTATTACAGATTGCACTGATGGTTGCATTGATGCCCTGATGCTATTATTGAAGTACTGTAAAACTAAACCACAGGTGATTGCTCTTTTGATCACAGGATTATTATGTATACCTAAATATGAGATCTGGAGATTTTGATTTATCTTGCTTGCTACATCATGTTAAACCATATGTGGTGGCAGAACCCCTACTCTGTGATGGGAACAAGGGTCAGGTGAATGGGAAATAATGCACATCTGATGATCGGCAAGGGTAGGGAAGGTCATGGGATCAAAATTCCAACACTACCAAGCTGCCACTGTTAGGCCCTAAAGCAAGACCCTGAGCATTTAATTGATGATGTTTAATGAGTTAATTGTAAGTCTCTCTGGATAACAGCCATGATCAAATGCCATAAATGTACACGGCATCATCAGAATCAGAAGAATAAACAATGACTTACATCTACTGTCTGTTTCCATCCAACAATCCTGTCACACCCTGTCTACACCTGTCTTTTTACGTCTTTGAATTGCCTTCATGATTTGTTTGCATTTTGCCTGTATTTACAACTGGAATCCTAATTGGACCTTGACCTGTGTGTCAAGTGGCTAACAGCAAGAAAGACAATGTGAATGTTTTGTACTCACCGCTAAGGGAAGCTCTGAGTTAAGGAAAGACTGTTCTTTCTCTCTGTGAGGATCTTGTTATATTTTTCTCTTCTTCCCTAAAATGATATCATATAGACTGTTGTTAAGTTCTCAATAAGTGTACATTGTTTCTCACCTATCAGATAAATTTATTTTGTGGTTAATATTACCGTAAGTTGGCTGCTAATCCTTTGAATGTAGAAATCATGACAGTTTTTTTTTTTTTTTTTTTTTTTGCAAGGGGGAACACCAGTGTTGAAGGGTAGCGTTGTGTTCACTTTTAGTGAATTTGTGGCAGGGACTGGCTGAAGTTGGTAAGCTTTTGTGATTTTATCGAATTACGGAGGAAGAAAAAAAGCACTCCTGACCAGGTTGTGTCTAATATTGTACCTGAGTTTCAGCAGCTGTCTGCTGTTTCAGACCAGTCAGGTCAATATTGAATGATATTCAGACTAATACCCAGTACCCTAACCCCAACCCCAACCCCAACCCTAACCATCAGGCACTCACCAATGCTGCTTGTTCACTATGACCGAAAACAAAAAGATCCTGTCGTGTTGCTTCACCCTTTGGATTCAGGAAAGTCATTTCATCTGTAATGAAGGATGGTTTCAAGATTGCCTATTGGTTGTGCTTCATGTGCACTAATGGCTGTAGAAAAGGGATGTTTTGCAGCTACACAAATAAGGGATGGCCAAATGCATGTCCCCTCAGCCTCAGCCCAGATTTATCATTGGGTTCTCCCATTATCTGACTACCAGTTCAATAAAATGTACTAGGTTGGTGACGGTTTTGCAAATGCTGATGCACTGAGATGCCTACCAATACCTGAGGTACCAGCCACCACATACATGCTGCCAGAGACTGTGTTTTTGTTGTAAAGGTTGTCTGAGACACCTTTAAAGTGTCCCAGGTGAGACAGTTGATAAAAAGAGATCATATCCTGCCTCAAATCTATTCAGTGTCATGGAAGAAAAAAGAAAGAAAGAAGGCCTAATGGCACTACCTGGTGGCCAAGAATGAACCTTAACATAGAGGATAGGTTAAATGTTGACAGTGTTAGTCCGGTCAGAGCCTGATGCCTCCAGCTCCTTTGCATTTTTAGGAGCGCCACACTATCTCTGCTCTAGGCTGGGATTTGGATGGGACAGATGCTTCTTGTAATGGTAGATGCTGATTCCACATGTACAAAAGCTCACATCATGAGTAAAATTACAGCTCCTTTAACCATAGACAAACATTTAAAAAAAAAAAAAAAAAAAAAGTAATATAAATTCACAACATACTGTACTGTATACATACTTGTGATTTACAACTTGAGTTCCCTCCAGACCTGTGTGTGGAGTTTGCCTGAGGTTCCTGTGCTTTGATTCCTCCTGGAAGTCCAATTCCCTCCCACAGCCCAAAGACAAATAAAAAAAAAAAATTTTTGTCATGTTCTCAAAATGTGGCGTATGTCTCACTAGTGAGGAATAAAGACATGACAGGTGGGGCACAAGGATTGGAAGAAAATCTGTCTGGCTTTTCTTTATTGACAATGAAGATCGGCCTGGGAGAGAAGAAAGTGGAACCATAGTGCAACAATATCGGGTATAACGTCGAAATGCTAACTGCATTGGAACAATATAAGGAAACTTTTATTCAGAGGACCAAAAGTGTACATAGTGGACATAATAACATAATAACATAAGATTGCTGAGTAGCTCATTCTCCCAGGAGCGCATGTATGAGGCTGCAACCAAGTTCAATAATGCTCAATTAGATCAGTTTCTGATGAAACAGGCCTATCTCAGTGATGTATTTGAAAAGCTGAGTAAATTAAATCTTCATCTTTAAGGCAGAGACCAACACCTACCTCACCTGGCAGACAAGATCACTGCATTCACCCAAAAATTCGAGATGTGGAACAGGAGCCTCAATCTAGGCATTACTGATGTCTTTGAGAATCTGAGTAAAGTTGCTGAAACCAGTGATTTTAGAGCCACCACAGTGATCCCATTTGTTAAGAAGCACATCTCTTCTCTTAGCAGTTTATTGAAAAAATACTTCCCAAACAACAGTGCTTCGTACAGTATGACTGGGTTATGCATCCATTCAATGCAACAGGTTGGTGTATTTTATTTTATTGACTGACTATGACTATAACTATTTATTATACTCATATATTGTACATACATTTTTATTTATATTGTATGCTACTTACTATCTGGAGTTATTTGTCTTTAATATGCAATGGCAAAGTATTTGTTTCTATTTTGATTTCAGCTCTGCCTAACAGGACCAACTCATTGAGATGGCATTTGATTCCACCCTGAGACTGAGGTTCATACACAGAGATCAGACACTGAGTGGAGAGGGAGGATCTGCGCATCGGCCAGAGGGCTGTAAGCGTCTTCTCCCCTTCATACAGATCTCAGCTCAACCTTGTGCATGACTTGAAGGTAGCAGTATCAAGCCAGCAACCCAATTTTAAAAAGATTTGCAGCCACTAATGTACTGATACAGCTCATATGTTTACTTGTTCCTCCTGTTCTTGACTTGTTCGTGGGTTTTGCTAAATGCATTTGTTGTTTTTTGTACAGATTGCAAAGTCACAAGGCTAAGTTATAACACAATTGCACTTGTATTTTATCTGGTTTTAACTTTTTATTTGTGTTATTTGATCTTTTTAATAAAAAAAATAATATTTCAATTAATTTGAAATGTTAAACTTGGCGATTTCATTATAAATTTTTTCAAATTTTTTTCCCTCCAATGTTTTTTTTCTTTTACCACCCATGTCCCTTAAGGGGCTACCCCACAGGTTGGGTTTTGTTTTTACAGGGCATTCATATCCTTTTCCTTTTTCCACAGTTAAGCTATAGAAGAATATTTCATTTGCTCAAAGGTAGATGCAACATTGACATCACCTGCAGCAAACGATAAAAAGGTTGTGGACAAAACCATTATGTTAAAGAGTTGCTAAACTACCTATTAGCCAGTTAAATATTAGAATATTTTTTATTCCCCTGGATCCTTTGAATATTTCTTCATTTTGTCTCAGGAACTTTTATCTGCTGTCACTTCTGGCTTAGCGGTCTAAATCATTAGCGATCTAAATCTATACCAGGATTCCTGTAAACCTGTTTTATTATAATGTTTGATGTGATTTAATTCTGTATTTCCTATAAAGGTATAGCAACACAATAAGAAGGACGTTGTGTGACACTATTCATGAAATGTAAAAATTAGTCCCTTTGGAGCATATCCTGTTTTGCCTGTGTTGTAAATGAGTTCAAACGTAACCTCTAATCGGACCTGGCAGTGACACGAATAAACATTCACAGAGCTCAGACACACCACAGCAGACATGAAGTCATCCGCCTTTTTTCTCCTGGTTTGTAGCATGGCTGTTTGTCAGATGAAAGAATATATCTACATTCCTAAATACATGGACTGGTTTTCTGCTCAGAGGTACTGCAGGGAAAACTATGTGGATCTGGCAACCATCACTACTGACACGGAGAACCAGATATTGTATTTTTCTTCAGCTGCGTTCTCCAGTGTAAATGGTTGGATCGGGCTGAACAGAATCACATCTGGTTCAAACATCTGGCAATGGTCTGATGGAGCATCACCTAATTTCTTTAAGTGGGCATATGGCCAACCTGATAATGCTGGGGGTATAGAGAGCTGTGTCATGGTGTGGTCAACTGGCTGGGATGATTTTCCCTGTAAAATTGCTCAGCCTTTCTATTGTTCCTGGAGATTTGTTTTAGTGAATGAACCTAAGACATGGGATGAAGCTCTTGACTACTGCAGAACTTACTACACCGGCTTGGCCAGCCCATTTGGACAACCTATCTTGGCAGAAAATGCAACAGCTCAAACCCAAACAGTCCGCGTGTGGACCGGCCTGCGTTTTATGAATGGTCAGTGGGTCTCTGTGAACATGTTGCCGCTGGGGAGGCTGATCTCACTGCCCACATGCCCAGCTCTACCCTACCGCTGTGGAGCTTACAACAATAACACACACCTTTGGGAGAACAGAGACTGCAATGAGAAGCTTAATTTCCTCTGTTACTGATGGTGAGTAACTAACATCCAGTACAATTATTCAGGAGTGTGTTTTTTTTTTTTTTTTCATATTTATGTGTTATTATGTTTATGATCTCTCAGTCCTGTATTAAAAACAAATATTCAAGTTCGTCAACTGACCTTTTTTTCTGTTTCTGGACAGATGGATTTCTACAAGTTGAACAGTATACTTCAAGAACAATACTTGCTTGAGGTCCTGTAGTAATTTAAACAAATGTAGAGATTGTATGTAAGTCACTGACACTACAGTGAAATAAAGTTTTATTCATATATTAATTAGTTGTTTGTAAAACCTCATTTTATAGTGTAATTTGAATTCCTTTATTTCCTGATCATACTTCTGCTGCCTGCCTAATAAAATGTGCCTGTGTTCATCAACGTCCTCATTATGCTTCCTTACTGCAATCCTGTGAGAAATCGTTATTCAGCTGTGTAATGGTGTTCACATTTCAATCGGCTAGCTTGATAGAGTTTTCCATATCTGCCCGAGGGATAACTAGAACTAGAATACATTGCAGTGCCTAAAGTTTGAAAAAACTTCAAAGCACAGTCTATAAGTAATAGATGGCCAATTTTTAACTGAAAGGAGCAGGTGGAAGGTTCCTGATGCTCGGGGTTGCTATCCATCCCGTAAAATATGGAATCATATTTTTACATCATAGTTGGAAACTAAAAGACCTGTTCTATATTGGACTGATAAGGGATGCTCTTTGTTAAGTATTTTTGAGTATCAAAGTGAAATATTTAATCTTTATTAAAGTAAAGTATAAGCAAATAGTTAGTTGATAAAGGGAAACCCTCCTCTCCCTCAGCATTTCTGTCACGTTCTCTACAAAATCAGAGAACAGAGAATTTTCTTCTGATTGGTCGTGACTCACAACCCAGGGCTACATCTTGCCAGGGGCAGCACTGAGTCCGTGAAAATAAAATAAAGGAAAAGTTCAAAATGATGATAACATTTGCTCAATCGTTTTCCTATTGCTCATTTGCATGTCACATTTATTCATGCCCCCGTTAGTTAAGGCAGGGGACTGACAAATGAAAGAAAGAGAAATGGGTAGAATATAAAAATATATAGCTGTTATATTTTATAATGTTATATAAATAGTTCAATAGAGTATAACACATATTACCTGTGTTGCTAGCTTACATAACAATGGACATCACTTTATGTACAGTGTTTTATGCCATAAAATTAGCAAAGTAAGCCAAGGTTTTTTTTTTTTTTTTGGAGTTCACTGAAGGTGAGTTCTGAGCCATTTAAGCCATTGCTCTCAAAGTGTGGTTCGCACCTCATTAGTGAGGGTTAAAGACATGACAGGTGGGGCACAAGGAACAGGAGGAGATAATTCATGCTTTTCTTTATTGACAATGAAGATTGTACACTCAAAACAAAACAACCACACACAAAGAAATGGGTCATTAATACAAGTAATATAAAATAACATCAGTTTGGGGCCCAAGTGGAAGCATAGTGCAACAATAATGGTTTTAACGTCGACGTGCTTATTGCAGCGGAACAATATACAGTAAGAAAACTTTCACACAGAGGGCCAATAGTGTACGTAATGGGCATAATAACACAAATGGATAAATTTGTTACATGGACCAAAAAAAATTTGGATTCACGGTGGGAATGGTGTGGGCAGAAGAGAGACCATGTGTGTTTTGTGTCTTAATTCACTGGCAACAGACAGCATGAGACCCAACAAATTAAGAAGACCCTTAGAGACAACACACCCCAGTCACATTAATAAGCTGCGTGACTTCGTTGAAAGAAAGCTGGCAGAATACTGACAGCAGGAAAATCGCATGGTAAAACCTGCATCAGTGAAAAGTAACGCACAAACGGCTTCATTCACAGTTGTATACAGAATTTCCCAGTGCAAAAATACACACATTCGCTGAGTAGCTCATTCGCACTGCTGCTGTAGACATGGAGTCCATTATGCTAGATGAGACAAGTGCCACAAAATAAAGTTCTCTCCATGCCTGTTTAACAACGAACGTGTAACACTAATCCCAGTAGTATCTTCGCCATTTACTTCAACTTCCTTTATTTTTTAGCATTTGGCAGCCAGCTATTATCACCTGCAGCAATAAAATAAAGATTGGGAAAAGCATTATTGCTAAGGAGTTGCTAAGCAGTTGTAATCCCTTTGAATATTTCTTCATCATTTTTTCTTAGGAAGTTTTATCTGCTGACTAAACAAAGATCTAAACCTATTTATACAGTATTTCTGTAAATCTGCATTATTATAATGTATGGTGTGATTTAATTCTCTATTTCCTATAAAGATATGGCAAGCGGGTGGTACGGTGGTGTAGTGGTTAGCACTGTCGCCTTGCACCTCCAGGGTCCAGGGTCAGGGTCTGGGTTCCTGGCCAGGCTCGATTCCCGTCTCTGTGTGCATGGAGTTTGCATGTTCTCCCCATGCTTGGTGGGTTTCCTCCAGGTACTCCAGTTTCCTCCCACAGTCCAAAGATATGCAGGTTAGGCTAATTGGTTTTCCCAAATTGCCCGTAGTGTGAGTGTGTGTATGAGTGTGTGCCCTGCGATGGATTGGCACCCTGTCCAGGCACCCTGCCTCGTGCCCTAAGTCTCCTGGGATAGGCTCCAGGTCCCTGTGACCCTGAATACAGGATAAAGCGGAATAGAAGATGAGTGAGTGAGTGATAAAGCAAGCATGATAAGAAGGACGTTGTGTGACACTATTTATAAAATGTGAAAATTAGTCCCTTTGGAGCATGTCTTGTTTTGCCTGTTTTGTAAATGAGTTCTCACTTAACCTCTAATCGGACCTGGCAGTGACACGAATAAACATTCACAGAGCTCAGACACACCACAGCAGACATGAAGTCATCCGTTGTCTTTTTTCTTCTGGTTTGTAGCATGGCTGTTTGTCAGATGAAAGAATATATCTACGTTCCTAAAAACGTGGACTGGTTTTCTGCTCAGAAGTACTGCAGGGAAAACTATGTGGATCTGGCAACCATCACTACTGACATGGAGAACCAGATATTGTTGATGTCTGCAGCTATGTTCTCCAGTGTAAATGGTTGAACTGAACGGAATCACATCTGGTTCAAACATCTGGCAATGGTCTGATGGAAAATCAGTTAACCTAATAATGCCGGGAAAGTCCGAGAGCTGTGGCATTGTGTCGTCAGTTGGCTGGGATGATTGTCCCTGTAAAACTGGTCAGCCTTTCTATTGTTCCTGGAGATTTGTTTTGGTGAATGAGAGTAAGACATGGGATGAAGCTCTTGACTACTTCAGAACTTACTACACCAGATTGGCCAGCCCGATCTCTCAAAGGCAAATCATCCTGGCCAAAAATGCAACAAACCAAACCCAAACAGTCCGCGTGTCCACTTCATAAATGGTCAGTGGGTCTCTGTGAACATGTTGTCGCTGGAGAGTCTGATCTCACTGCCCACATGCCCAGCTCTACCCTACCGCTGTGGAGCTTACAACAATAACACACACCTTTGGGAGAACAGAGACTGCAATGAGAAGCTTAATTTCCTCTGTTACTGATGGTGAGTAACTAACATGCAGTACAATTATTCAGGAGTGTGTTTTTTTTTTTTATATTTATGTTATTATGTTTGCTTTTAGATCTCTCAATCCCGTATTAGAAAAAAATATTGAAGTTTGATGTTTTAAAAACTGATCTTTTCTCTGTTTCTGGACAGATGGATTTCTACAAGTTGAACAGTCTACTTCAAGAAAAATACATGCTTGAGGTCCTGTAGTAATTTAACCATATAGAGATTTATTGTACTGTATGTACGTCACTGACACTACAGTAAAATATAATTATACAGGGTGACACAAAAAAACGGGAACTTTTTTACAATCCAATAAAACTAGAAGTGATAAAAGAAATACATTTTATTCATAGTAATTGAAACCTAAAACTTGCCATTTACGAAACATTGATGGAATTTATAATTTTTTTAAAATTACGTCATTTAGATGCTAATGGCTACTAATACGCATTTCAAAAATTCCCGTTATTCTGTGTCACCCTGTATTAGACAAAATATATTAGTTATATGTAAAACATTGTTTGTGTGTATTTGAATTCCTTTATTTCTTTCCTGTAATTAATGGTGTGAGTGTTTGTTTTGAAAGCCATTGCATTTTAACAAAGCACAACAACAAATATGTTCATGGACACAGGTTTGATGAATGCCTACATTTGATTATTATTACTATTCTCAGAAATTATATTTGCTTGTGGTGTTTAGTACAATGCAAATACTGTATCACATCAATGAATTCTCATTAAGAAGGCTGCAATTTTGTTCACTAAGGGAGAAACTATCAAAATGAAACTTAAACTACACTACAACACTGTTCCAAATATTTTCAAATCACTAATTACTCACTTTGCCAAAGTAAAATACACACAGTACAATCTATGTACTTCTATTAATTTGGAAATTTGTATTTATTGTTCGGACACATACAATACAGTAAATTAAGACAAAATTATATTATGGCACTATAGGGGCGACTTTAATTGACAACACAAAAACACCAATAAATAATCTTGATGCCATACCACAGGGAGAAAGGATAATATGCTACCTTTTGGGTTCACCCACCCCTCCTGTTTTTACAGCTACACTCGATCGTACTTCTGCTGCCTACTGCAGACATGGAACAGACAAATTTGCCATGACATAATTGGCGTTGTCGGCATAGGATACCCCCGGGTGGTCGTTGATGCCCCTTGGGGTCGGCGGCCCTGGAGTCAGCGGAACGCCTGTCACGGCAATAGAAAAAAGGTAAGCAGAAACCTGTTACTAAAATTATGGTGTAGTCTTCTGCTGTCTGTTGGGTTCGTGTGATGATTTGTACATGTGGGGATTATCCTGTTTTGCTTGTGTTGTAAATTAGTTCTCACTTAACCATAACCAGCCTGTTTGGACAAATCTATCTTGGCAGGAAAGGTAACAGTGCAAGGACAAACAGTCAGTGTGTGGACCAGCCTGCGCTTCGTTAATAGAACATAATACCCTGTAAACAGGTTGCCACTGAGGAGCTTGATTTTGCTACAGTACCATCAACTCTATGCTACCATAGTGGAGCTTAAAACGACAAAACAAATACATTTGGGAGAACAGAGACTGCTACAAGAAACTTAATTTCTTCTGCTACTGATGGTAGATAATAGACATCCAGTAAAACAAATCAGGACTTTGTACATGTAAATGTGTATATTATGGTTGCCTCTAGATCTCTCAGTCCTCTATTAGAACCAAATGTCCAATGTCTCAAAAACTGACCTGGTTTTTCTTTCTGGACAGATGGATTTCTACATTGAAAATTGAGGTTTATTGTCATACAGCATAACAACAAATCTGCACCTGAATCTGATACCAGAGTATCAATATTTTTCTGGATAACAACGTTTGGTTGTGGTTATGAGTTCAATAGGAAGATGTGACTTCAGGGAAATCTCAATAAGGATGATGCAAATTTGTTTTTTAAGAGAGGAAACTCAAAATTTCAAATTTACCTTCAAATGGACAACACAGCTTCATTTATGAGTTATAACTCATTATATATTAATTTTCCCAAAATTAAAGACACAAAGTATTATGTATGACAGCTCTAGATCTCTCAGTCCTCTATTAGAACCAAATGTCCAATTTAGTCGTGTCCAATATTCTTGATTGTATTCTAATTATTCAAAAAAAATAAACGTATTGGTATCTCTAATTACCAATTCTTTTTTTTTGGGGGGGGGGGGGATTTTTCCCAGATTTTCTCCCTAATTTAGTCGTGTCCAATTCCTCCCCGTCAATACGAGGCTCCCACATTAAGGCTACTACTACCACTCAGTCGGGAGGGCCGAAGACTAACAGATTTTTCCTCCAAACGACGTGACGCCAGACGATGCATCTTTTCGAACTGCTCGCTCATGCACCGTTTGGGGCAGAGTAACACACTCAGAAGGCAGAGCTATCTGCTCCTTCCGCGTGCGCGAACTCACAGACACCCCTGATTGGCTGTAGAGCTGTAATTAATGTGGGAGCACGAAGTACCTCTCATCCCGCCCCTCTGAGAGAGAGACATTATTTAGTGTGCGCATACCATAATTTCAGAAAACATTGAAATTAATTTCAATCAATCAATCAATCAATCTTTATTTATATAGCACCTATCTACTACCAAGTAGTTCCTAGATGAAAGTGCAAACTGCTAAATGTGAACTAAATTAGTAACATTTAAAGATATGTAACAGAAGATAAATTATGAGTCAAGTTAGAAAGACTAAGCACACCCTCTCCTACATAATATAGGTTTATCTGAATAAATGTGTCCTTAGGTTGACTTTGAATGTAGAGAATTCGTTTTCAGGGGTAAGATTAGGAGGGAGGAAATTCCAGAGTTTAGGAGCTCCCACTGAAAAAGTAGGATCACCATACGATTTATATCTCATTCTAGATACTTTCAGTAACAGAGTGTTGTTAGAGATGTTAGAGGACCTCAAAGTACAGCCAGGGGTGTGCAGTTGAATGAGATCAGAAATATAGGTTGTTGCCATACCAGAAAGACCTTTAAGAACAACAAGTAAAATGTTATACTCTATTCTGTGATGTACCGGTAGCCAGTGAAGAGAGAAAAGGACTGGGGTGATATGTGAATGCTTAGTGGTACTTGTTAAAAGACATGCTGCAGGCAATAAAGAAAGGACTGGTTAATGGCAAAATAAAGGGCATTACAGTAGTCCAGTCTGGAACTAGTGAATGCTGGAATAGCTTCTTCCATGTCTCTCCTACAAACAAAAAGCTTCACTGTTGCTAGTAGGCGGAGTTCGAAGAAACTTGCTTCAACAACTAAATTTATTAAATAAAATACAAAATAAGAAAAAAATATACAAATATAGAAAACTTTATCTGTAAAATGTACAGTATGTGCAATTAATAAAATACTAAAATAGAATTCAATTAGAATTGAAATAGCAGTGTACCAGATGTTAAGCGTATAGGTGTATAATGTCCCGAAAGGCGGGAATTAATTTAATCCGACTACGCCACCCTTGTGGGCGCCAGGGGAATACTCCCAATAAAGACACACAGGTAAGCGCCACCTATCAAAGGCAAGAATAAAGATCAACTGAGACGTGGGTACCAATACAAAAGGGATGTTTTTATTTATTAAAAACACACAACAACTATTTGCTCCCAAAAGACACAGAAGCAATAAACAAAAATTACTTTAAAAAAAAACACTCCTCAGGGAGGGGGAAAGGGAAAAAAAAGGGACATAGACTGACAGAACAAAGCAGGCCGGCTGCAGCTCAGAAAATCGTCCAAAACCCACCCAAATTCACATCAAATTAAAT
>JAQMYL010000001.1:33254946-33266804 GCA_030014365.1 Clarias pachynema | reverse complement strand
TATCTATCTATCTATCTATCTATCTATCTATCTATCTATCTATCTATCTATCTATATGTATAGTTATCTACCTATCTATCTATCTATCTATCTATCTGTATATTTATCTATCTATATGTATAGCTATCTATCTATCTATCTATCTATCTATCTATCTATCTATCTATCTATCTATGGTATATAATTAAACTCCAAGGCTATTAGAATTTTATATTTATGATTCATATGGTATAAACATTTAGTTTTTACTTGTAGAGTGTTTTTTTACTCCCATTTGATTTTTATTAATTGTATCTGTTTATTTTTTTTATTGTCTTTTTTATATTGTCTGTTATAGTGTGGAAGATTATAGTTGGCGCTGTACGAGACTGAATCTACTTCCGGTTAAAAAAAATCTTACCGGAAGTACGTATGAAAGAAATAATAAAAGTAGTTACGAAGCACCTCGGTCAACATAAAAAAGAGAGAAAAAAACAAAACAAACAGATGCAGCCGGAGATTTAAAGCCGCTCTCCTGCTCGGAGTTTATTTTATATTTTGCAGATGTAGATGTAGATTGGTTTGTTCGTGTTGAGTCTGAAGTGCACCGGTCTGCTCAGGACGAGTTTGTAGGAGTGCAGAGGAATTTTGTATTTCGGGCCTGCTCAAGAGGTACAGGTATCAAACACTACTGCTAATGCTAATGCTAGCGCTGACGCCTGGCGAGCATGCTAGCTGTGTTTACATATTAGCCCGTGACGGGAGCTGACATAAACACGAGAACAGCATTAACAACAATAACAATAGTCAGGACTCCTGTGATCAAAATGCAGACTTTAGCTTTGATCTGTGGAAATAAAACATGTTTGATTAAATAATAATAATAATAAAAAATAATAGTAAACAAACGAACAATACCATGGAGTAATTAATGCTGCTCAGGTTATAATACTAAACTAAAATAACACGCAATTGTTTGGTTCGTAAAACGAAAAAAAGAAAGAAAGAAAAACATTATAAAACAGTGTTTCAGGAGAAATGTCATCATGTGGTGATAATCCGCGAGCGCAGCTAATCACGCTTTGCTAACTCGGTGTGTGTTTTTGTTTACATAACGTTTCCTCCAGCAACCGGATTGATAAAATAACACAAATAAAGCAAAAAATAATACAATTTGTTTATATAATGCAAAAAAAAAAGGAAAAATTAAATTAAAGTGAACATTGTGGAACAGAAGTCTGTAAGTGTCGAATGTGGTGAAAACACCAGCTTTTTATTTGTGTCTGTTGTAACGACTTCATCGGGGGCCAAAAGTTTTGAGAATGACACAAATATTAATTTTCACAAAGTCTGTTGTTTAATTTTCTTAAATTATAGATCCTTTTGTCAGATGTCACTATGGTAGACTGAAGTATAATCACAAGCATTTCATGAGTGTCAAAGTCTTTTATTGACATTAAGAGTAAATTAAATCTCTTTTAAGTTTTGTACAATTCGCTCCGACATGCTGTCGATCAACTTCTGTGCCACATCCTGACTGATCGCAGTCCGTTCTTGCATAATCAATGCTTGGATTTTGGGTCCACCCTCTCGGGGAGTTTCCTGGCCATAGACCCAAAATCTCTGTTTTGTTCCCAGAGTCACTCAGTTATCACTTTCGCCTTATGGCGAGGAGCTCCGTCATGCTGTTCTTGAATGGAAGAGTTCCTCTCGGAGGATGTTTTTGTACCATTCTTTATTCGTGGATGTGTTCTTAGGCAAAATTGTGAGTGACCCCATACATATACTTTGGCTGAGAGGTGACTCTGCATATGAGTGGTCTGAGGAAGCTTTACTGTTATCATGACACAGGACTGACTGATGGTCACACTCACCTTAGGTAGACCTCCCCCCCCCCCCCAGATGCAACAAGAACCAGAAAGTGGATTCATCTGAGAAAATGACTTTATTGTTTAAAATGCATGTCTAATTTGCATAATTTTCCTGACTTGTATTCTTCTATTTATTATTTTTTTCTGTTTTACGTCTTAAAGTGGCCATATTTATTTCAACCGCCTTCGAATTACATCAGTCTGTTTTTCGAACATGAAAGGGCTGTTATGATATAACGCTGATTTATTTACTTTTTTTTTTTTTTGCTTCAAGGCTCCCTTCGTCAGGAGGAAGGACTCGGAGGCAGCATGGCGGACACTCAAGGGCAATCCAGCGTTCCAAACGGTCAGAGGCATAAGTTTCATCTCTCTTCAGTGTTTTTATTATTATTTTTTTTACTTTGTGCATTATACCTTACGGCGTGTTGTCATCTAATCAGTTGTGCGTCTGTGTGGCTAATCCTCTAGGTGGCGCTGATGATCCAGAACCAGAGAAGGGAAGAGGCAGTGAAGGAGACTCGACTTCAAATACGGAGGATCAGATACGACCCGATTCAGGTAACGGCAGGTTTGTTCAGATGAATCAGATAATGATTCATTCTGTTGATCTAGATAAAATAATGATTTTATTAGATTAATCATTTTGTTCGTTGTTCGAAATGATTCATTTTCTTGCATTGCATAAGGAAGAGATTTGTGCAGATGATTCGGATACCAGTATAATGATTAATTTTTAGACAATAGAGTGGTTCACTCGGATGAATCAGATGCAGGTATAATGATTCATTCCAATGCATTGGTTTACAGACTGATCCGGTAAGATGAATCAGATCCCTGTATAGCGATTCATTTTGGTGAATCACATAAAATAGTGATTAGATAAGAAGAAATTTGTTCAGATACCATTAGAGTAATTCAAATCCCAGTGATTTCGTTTGAATGAGTTTATATTCTGAGAACAGTACGATGGTTTATTCTCAGGTGTTAGATACCTGAGCGATGTGTTCAGATGAATCAGACAGCAGTTATTACGGTCTGTTCTTCTGAATTAAATACTTAGGATCCACTTGGATGAGTCTGATCTTAGTATGATTTGTGAAGGTGAATCAAATACCAGTATGATTTGTTCAAACGAATCAAATTTTATTGTATTGTCCCACACGCATGGTAGATCTTTTTAAGCACCTCGAAATTGCGAATAAATTTGATGGAAGGTGTATTCCTTCTGATAGAATTGAGCCCAGATCAGGATCAGCCAGCTGCAGAAGAAGAAGAAGAGGAGGAAGAAGAAGAAGAGGAGGAAGAAGAGGAGGACACGGACAGCATGGACAGCAGCCTCATGTACTCTTTTGTGGAAGAGGGAAGGGAGCAAGACAGCGAGGACGGTGGTCGGAAAGAGCGAGCAAAAAAGGATGAGAACAGGAGAGCCGGCCGGAAGCGGAACCGGCCCATGTCGCGCCGCTCTTCCAGCTCTGATGATGACGATGACAACGATGATGAAGAGGAAGACAATGTTGAAGATGAAGAAGAGAACGAAAAGGAAGAAGACGAAGACATGGAGGCATGGATTGGGGCAGACGTAAAGGAAATGGCTGTGCCCAAGTGGCGCGCAGTGCCGTCCCTGCGGCAGCGGGAGATCGGGAAGAACTCGTCACACTTCGTGCGGAGCGTGTGCGGTTCTCGGGGACTCGTGCAGCGCTTGGAGCTTCAGGCTCGGCTTGAGCGGCACAGCGGCTGCGTCAACACGCTCCACTTTAACCCTTCCGGGACACGCCTCGCCTCGGGCAGCGATGACCTGCGCGTGGTCATCTGGGACTGGGCGAGACGCCATGCCGAGCTCGAGTTCGAGAGCGGGCACAAGAGCAACGTGTTTCAGGTAAGAGTTTCAGGCAAACCTTTAACGAAGGTTTCGTTTTTCCTGGCTAAATTGTTTTGCTGAATCTTGTCTCATTTATTTCCTCAAATCGACCTAAATTTTGATTTCATGCACAAGATAGCGATTTGTTGATTGGCGTTGCGGTCAGCCCAGACATCCCAGTGTGTTTACTCGTTATGTTAAATTAAACTGTATTCTGTTAGTTTGTTTGTTTCTGCTGGATTATAATAAAGATGTAACTGTTGTTTTGTTTCTGCAGGCAAAGTTTCTCCCTCACAGTGGAGACTCCACACTGGCCATGTGTGCTCGGGACGGGCAGGTCCGGATAGCCGAGCTGTCCGCCACGCAACGCTGCAAAAACACAAAACGAGTGGCTCAGCACAAAGGCGCCGCACACAAGGTACAACACAACTTGTAGCGCAAATGAATACCGTGTGCATCTCTTACACTACAGGTTTTATTTCTCACAGCATATAAAAGCGTTTGTTGTTGCAAATTTATTTTTAAAAAATTGTCTTTGCTTGTCTTTGTACTTGTCTGTGTGTGCGTATGTGTGTTTTTGGTTTAGTTGGCTCTGGAGCCGGATTCGCCCTGCTGTTTCCTCTCCACTGGAGAAGACGCCGTTGTTTACGGCATCGACCTGAGAAACGATCGACCCGCCAAGTGCGTCTAACTAAACACTGTAAAAATATCACATTCTGAAATGCGGCGGTCAACTTCCAGATGGAAGTTATTTTGTGGACTTGCAACAAATTTTATGAGAGAGTGTTATATGGATCACGTTCTGTTTGTTCTGATGAATCGAATGCCAGTTTGAGAATTGAATCAAAAGGCTGCCAGGTGATGGTGATCATTATGGTGATTTAATTGTCGGTTAGCTGATTTTGTTCACGTGAAGTATTAATTCTAGTTAGTTGCGATATTTTATGGTGAATCAACTGGACACCAGGTGATTAGATTCATTGCAGTGAATTAAATGCCAGTCAGCTGGTTGATTTAATTGAATAATCAGTTCATCGATTGATTCGTTATGATGAATCAAATAACAGTTGGCTGATTTGTTCCATTATATCGAATAACACTGAGTCGAATTGAGTATGCCAAGTTATAAAAGCCTAATGTAATTTAACAAGTCAGTGGACGAGTCATGTTGACGAATCAGAAAAGAAATACAGGTAGTCCCCGACTTACAAACATCTGAGTTACAGATTTCCGCAGATAAGAACATTAGTAGATCGAAAAAATTGTGGAAGTAGCCCAGGTGTATTGTACAAATAGAAATAAGTGATTTATAAAATGTCTAAAATCTGGTATATTATATATATATATATATATATATGTGTGTGTGTGTTGGTGCGGGAGAAATGAGTCGGCTTCACCTGTTTCTATGAATCAGTCCGGGAGCACGATGATAGAAAACGTCTGTTCTGATGGTGAATAATCCTAATTTCGGAAAATCCTCAACAAAACAGAGTTCACAGTCCAACACAGCTCTGAGACAAAATAGCATCCAGGATTCCCCTCGCGATTTAAAAGCACAGAGACATCACGGTTACATTTCACTGAGATGTCCTTAGGCGCGTTTACGTTTTTTTGGCATGATGGTAGTGTGGGGAAAGAGGACAGAGATTTAGTCATGTGGATTCGTGTGATTTATACTGTATACTCGAGTCAAAGGCGTATAAGACTCACTTTGTCAGACTTAAGAACAAATCGGACTAACGAACATGCGGGACTGCCTTTAACAGTTGAGTGACGGGCTTGGTTATGTTGAATCAAATGCTGATCATTTGATTCATTCTGGGGAATCAAATTACAATTGTTTAAGTGAATCAAACAAAACGACTCATTTTGAATCAGATGCAGGATGTGTGGAATATTGTGGTGAATCAAATTCCCTTCAGTATTAATAATTTGGCTAATTTGAGTATTTCTATTAAGTTGCTTGCACGTTTAAGGTTTAAAAAATGTGTGTGTGTCCTGTATTTTATCTTAATTATCTTAGATTTTTTTTGATGACCTTGACCTCTGTGTATCCTCCAGTGGTGAAAAAGACATAAACTGTTCCTGTACAGCATGTGTTCCTGAGAAATCATTCCTTCTTTCTGGATTTTAGCAAACTGGTGGTGGTAAAGGAAAGTGACAAGAAGGTGGGTTTGTACACCATCTACGTGAATCCGGCCAACACGCATCACTTCGCCGTCGGAGGAAGAGATCAGTACCTAAGGTGAGGCTACGTGTTCCGTTTCAAGACGGTAAGATCGATATTAAATAACGCTTTTCTCTCCTCTCACCTTGTGCTACAGGATCTACGATCAGAGGAAGATCAATGAAAATGAAAACAACGGTGTTCTGAAGAAGTTCTGTCCGTCTCACCTGGTGTCCAGCGATTCCAAAACGAACATCACCTGCTTAGTGTACAGCCATGACGGCTCAGGTAATACACACACTTTTAATCCCCCACACACACATGTGGAGTTAAAAAGTTATTCAATTATTCAAAGTGCAGTGTTGTTGTTTTGTTTTTTTTGTTGTTGCTTGTTGTTTGTTTTTTGTTTTTGTTTTTTATTCGTTACGTGTACGATTTTTCGCTCTCAGAACTGCTGGCGAGTTATAACGATGAGGACATTTATCTGTTCGATTCGAGCCATAGCGACGGTGCTGATCATCTCCGGAGATACAAAGGACACCGCAATAATGCTACGGGTACGACACACAATTCCACCAGTGTGTATCACGTAACGCAATATCATGAATTTCAGTGTTCTGATTATTATAATAATAATAATAATAATGAGTGAAAAAACTCTTGAGTAAAAATTAATAACGGAATTTTTTTGTTTCTCTTAAACCATAGTTATTTGCTTATATTTGCACTTTTTTAAATGTGTTACGTTAAAGACACGCTTCAGTTTTTATTAATTCAACATTTATATGGGAATTATTTGGCCTAACCACGGCGATACTTTTAACAACAGTGTTTCAAGTGAAACCAAATTTAAAAACTACAAAGAAAACTACTGAAATTTGTAGTGTGTGTGTGTTTAGTGAAAGGTGTGAACTTCTACGGGCCGTGCAGCGAGTTTGTAGTGAGCGGAAGCGACTGCGGACACATTTACCTGTGGGACAAACGCTCGGCGTGTGTGGTGCAGTTCATGGAGGGCGACAGAGGCGGAGTGGTAAGCAACACGGCTGAACCAGAAAGAAAGAAATGAACAAGCGTGTTTAAATCTGGCATTGTTGTGGTTGTATGAGACGAATCTTTCACGGCTTTTCACGTTTCCTTCACCTCATCACTCCAGGTGAACTGCCTAGAGCCCCACCCTCACCTGCCCGGTCTGGCCACCAGCGGCCTGGACCACGATGTTAAACTCTGGGCTCCGACTGCGCAGCATCCCACCAACCTGAAAGGCCTCAAAGAGGTACATGTCCTCTACAGACCGTTTCCGTCTGTTTTTTTTTTTTTCTTCCCCTTCTTTTTTTTAAACTCTGTTCTCTCTGCACAGGTGATGAAGAAGAACAAGCGCGAGCGCGACGAGGACAGCGCCCGGCACGGCGAGCAGTACGACACGCAGCTCCTCTGGTTCCTGATGAGACACATGCGGAACCGCAGACCTCTTAGAGTGAGTCATTCACAACGCACTTGATCGAGATCTTCCCTTAACACCTGCACACTTCTGTCAAGTCCACTAGAAAACATTTCACCTTTATTTCTTTAACGTTCAGACTCATAGCCGACACGGAGAAGGCGGAGACGGAGACACAGACACGGAGTCCTACAGCTCTCCAGATTCTTCCGATGATGAGGACGGAGGCCCTGACCACGTCCAGTGCATGTCCTCCTGAGCCACACACACACACACACACACACACACACACACACACACACACGCCTGCCCATGGCCACCTATTTAAGCACATACACAGTAGTTATGCACTGATACACACGCCAGCAAAACACACACACAGCTTTACACAACACAGAGTGAGGAAGAGATGATTGGAATGTACACACACACACACACACACACACACACACACACACACAGAGGCAAGAATGTGATGAAAGAATTGATAATTTCTATATGTTTCTGTACGCTGATCAACACACACACACACACACACACACACACACAAACATAGACTTTAGCTCATCTACATACACACACAAACACACACATACAGTGTTCCCATGAAAGCAGCTTTCACTTGACACACTGGAGCAGTCGAGGACGGGATTACGGCTTCTCGCTCTCTTGTTTCTCTTTCCCCGGACATCGTGGCCCCTGAAGAGGACAGTTCAGCTACCAGGATGTCCGAGCGCATGCGTCTCAACGTCCCCTTCTTGTTTCCTCACCGCATACGGTCCAGTATGTGGAAACTGAGCATCTTTAACCCAACGGGGGGAGAAAAAAATAGACGAGCCACGTCAACATCCTGTCTTTTCCTTGAGTTTTTTTTCTTTTTCTTTTCTTCCTGTTTAGAGGACAGACAGCAGCAGACTGAAGTGTTTAACATGTTTGCTGGCTGAGCTTCGCTGGAATCTTCGGGCTCGATCCCAAACGGCTCCCTGTTCGGACACTCGATGGAGTCCAGAAGCCAATTTTTACACCCCAAGTAGTGCACTTCCTGAATCCAACGCAGGTAGTTAGATAGGACATGTAAAAGGTTTTAAACTCTATACAGTGCGAATGTGTATAAAGTTAAGAGATCTAAAGTTGATGATAATGTAGGGCACTACATTTCATACCCTCCGTTGTCCGGGTAGGTATATGGATTCCCAATTGGACAGCTACTGGACACGTGAGGCGAGACCTGCACTGATTATTAGGGATTATTTGATGTAGCCTATAGGGGATGACATCTACCCTATGTAGCGCACTTCGTAGGGCATCTCTATATCTAGGATTTAAATTCCCCCAAAAGTCGTGCACTAATAAGAGGAAGTAAGGATTCTGTAAGTCAGTATGGAGCTGAATCCTAACTGGATGTGCGCTAAATAGGGTACAGTGGCATTATTTTCTGCCCTATATAGTGCACTTTCTGTACGTTCTTTAGGCCCAGAGACAAAGTGTGCACTACTTACAAGTGAGTACACAGTGTCAATATGTTCCCCCTTATGTAGCATCATTATAACAACAGGGAGCAGATAACTATCGGACGATGAGTGCACTACACAGGGTTAGGGAGCCATTTGGAAGTGAACCCATTTCTCAGATTTTCACTCGAGCAGGACAAAGCGGCCCGGCCTCGTCCCAATCCTACACCATGTTCCTCTCTCCCATGCTTGATGAGTGCACTTTAATCAGGGATCTGTTCATTTTCGAGTCTCTAAAGACTAGAGTGTGCACTTAGACGGCTTGCAATACGTAACGTTTAAAAAATATATATATATGCTTTTTCTTCACCCAAACTGGGGATTAAGGATTTGAAGATTTGGTACTAGATATATTTGCACTTGAATGGAGAACCTGGATGTGAGCTCCTCTTAAAGGTGGTGTCCTTTGAAAGAGGGAAAAAAAACAAACAAACAAAAAAACAAATAGCTTGGTATTAAACCCCCCCCTCCTCTTTGAAGTGTGCATGCGAGTAAAGATTGTAGCAGAAGCAAACTTTGTATTTGGGACAGAACTTATTGCTTAGAGTTACTTTCGTTCTCCATCGTTTAAAAATACGCATGAATCGATTTATTTGAATCTTGAATTATTTCGTCGCAGACTACGAATTTAAGACTTGTATACGCTATCCATTTACGTTTTTTTTTTTTGCCACCAAAAACCGCAGTTGCTTCTTGGTCATCGCGCGTTGTAAACATCGCCAGACTTGTGTGGTAACTATAATACCTAGATTAATTATCACCGACGTCGGCACGGTCATCATGACGCCATTGTTTGTTTTGTTTTACTTTTTTTTTTTAATAAGTGTTAAATCAAGAACAGAAGAGGTGACCTGTTTGGAGTGGACAGAGTGATGTGATACTTTCCGGTTATTTGCAACTTTAACCCGCGCTTCATTCGAGAAAGTCGGCGTAACTATTTCTATCCTAGAAGCAGATAGATCATGGCTTGTGTGTGCCTGTCTCATCATCGTAGAGGGCTGTGTGCTAAATAGCAGACTATTTTGGTGTATTATTTTGACACGGTGTTTAGCAGTGTGCTATTCCAGATGCGGCCATCGGTCCGCTTAAGGAGGGGGCGGTCCTCAGTTTTCTTCTTTTCACGAGGGAAATTAAAAGTTTTTGCTTTTTGTACGGGAAAAATAAGTTAAATGATTTTGTATGTACATATGAATATATAATTATATATAAATATATATATTAAAAAAACTGTAAAGAAGGTCACTTCTGCCGCCATTATCCGAATTTGATTCAGAGATTTATATTGTATACAGAAGCAGATTTAAAAAGGAACAGTTTTTCTCTTATTCTTTGTTTTTCTTTATCGTCTTCAGAACATCATCCCCTTACGTTATGAGCATCAGCTAGAAATTCAAGTTATTCCCATTTTTTTTCCTCCCCAAACCCCGCACTCTCACAAACTTTTTTGTTTGTTTGTTTGTTTATTTGTCCACACCCAACAGCTTAATGCAAAATGACTTATGATTTTCATTTACTTTTTTTTTTTGCTTCTTGGATTTTTGATTGTTGAGTTATCTCACCGCCGTCTAATAACTGTTATTGGTGCAGCTGAGAAAACATGTACAACTTGTGCAGTTAAAACAAGAAAAAAAATAGAAAAGGCTGTTTATGATCGTGTGTTGTGTCTATTTATTTATTTTTAAATAATTATAACATTTAGTTTTTAACCATCATTTCCATATATCATAGTTCTAGTTCATTCCTAATGCAGGGTTAATACATAGGGAATGCAGTGCTGGATGGCCCTTTTGTACATCCAGTACACTTTGATTTAGGGATTAAAGGGGACTTTTGACAGAAAGGTACTCACCAGCTGTGTGATGATGCAAGTGAGTAAGGAAAAATACTCTCTATTGAATTTGGGATTAATAAATTTAGGGTTACTCACAGTTGTGAAATTTGCACTGTGTAATAAAATAAGTAATTATTTGTTGCCTGTTTTTAACATTAAGTTTAAAAAGCCAATAGATCGGTACAGAAGACTTCAAACACAGTACGTGGGTAAAACATTTGAATGGTACAAACATTTTAAAGAAGACAGGCATCCGTGAATGACGATCCTGCCTGAGGTGGCTCTGGCCCACTGCAGTAAACATTTATCGAGTGGCACTTGAAAAATCGACTGATGACTTGTTGACAACTTGCAGAAGAGATGCAAGTGTCACAGATTAACACTTTTTTTGATAAGACACACCTGTAAATTGAAAACCATTCCAGGTGTGAATCTGATGAGAGAACGCCATGAGTGTGCGAAGCTGGCATCAAAACTAAATGTAGTTAGTTTGGACAATCAAAAAAAATATATAAATTTTTGGTTAACACCTTTGTTCATTTAATATATGATTCCATACATGTTATTTTATACTCTGGTATGGAAGTAGTGGTCTTCTACTGGTACTGCATCTATACTGTAGTATATGTACTCATTCATACACTGACTCACAAAAGTGAGTACACCCCTCTAATTTCAGGAAAAAATTTAATACATCATCTCCTTTCTGGATCAGTTCTTGCAACAGTATTGTGTCAAGTGCATTTGCAAAAAGCTCCATGATGAAACTGTCTCTCATGAAGACCTTCCCAGGAAAGCGAGACCTAAACGTACCTCTGCGTGGGTAAAGAGTTTGTAGAAATAGTTAAAAGATTAAAGCTAAAAATAAGCGGATCAGCTTTAAGGTAACTAGTCTCTAACTTCTCAAGGAAAAATTCATTTCACCAGTGTTGTATGTTTGTGTTTCAAGTGGAACACCATATTTATTTATTTTATTAATATAAAAAAAAAGAATATTAAAACTAACATTATTTGTATTTGTAATGATAACTTTTCGATTCATTTCACCTGTTTAAGTAGATTTGTTCTACATTAGGGTTTAGGCTGGGTATTTAAACGCGGCTATATAATTACAAAACTGCGTGTCTGACACATTGATCTGCAGCACTGGTGCTCCTCAGGGGACTGTTCTGTCTCCATTTCTTTTCACCCTCTATACATCTG
>JAQMYL010000001.1:33103790-33114294 GCA_030014365.1 Clarias pachynema | reverse complement strand
GTAGAAAGAAATAAAAATCAGGAACCATCATGGAGTTAGAAAGTGTTCTAAAACTTTTGAACGGTAGTGTATATATTTCAACAGGGCAAGCAGTACTGAGGAGTGAGTAATGTGTGTCTATCAGTAATGCGTATGCACCACCGTGATCATGTTTGTTTCTCCAGTTTGTTGTTGTTGTTGGATTATAAATGTTGCTAAAACCTGGCAACCCTGGCTCATGATGTTAGCCGGATAACTTAATGTCGTTGACTCTCGACAGTCGATTAGAGAGTTGCTCTAAAAGTGTAAAAAAAAAAAAAAAAGTTGCTTCCATTTAGTTCAAGCCTGCATCATTAAAATCTACAGCAAGAAGCTGGACCGTGACGATAGGAAAACTGAAGCGTGGCGTTTTTACATCATTTCAGTGTACAAGCGTAGTGTGTGTTCGCAGGATTTTCGAGTCCCGAGGTGATAACAGGACCATCTTTTTTCGATTACAGCTTTTTCAAAGCTCAGTGTACGGACATTAAACATTATAATTGCCCTGAAATTTTCTCTCCTTCATGCAAAGATTACATATCTTCTCATCCACCACGTCTTGCTCTTATATTAATTACGCACGCTTTAATTACACGTCGCTTTCATGGTTCCTTAAACACACCGACACGACGGACTGTTATTTAGGCTTTCGCGTACCCAACCGATCGTTTAAGCATTAGCGCACTTCTTAACTCTTCATTTGTAAAATCATGGAGGGAACATCGCCGTTCCAAAATTCCCACCATTTACTTTTCAATCATTTTACTAGTGATTTGCCCCCATAAATTGTCATTTAATTCTATCATTTTGCCAAAAAAAGCAAAATACGGGCTAGTGTATTAAAAAAAAAAGGGTGAGATTAGGATTTTATTTCAGAACAGAACAATCCTATCCATGCTTTCTTTAATCAAGAGTCAACATTTATTATCTATCAAGAGAACCAATTTTACCTTTCTTTTAAAAAACAACAACAAATAGACATTCTTCAATTCTCATATTTTCATTCATTAGATTATTACCAAGTTTGAATGGAATGTTAAATTCTAATTTGTGTCTAATTAAATGTTTTACCTGCCATTTTTCTGTAATCAGAACATTTTTATTCTTTATTTTGCTGCATTATCTAAAATCCTATCTTTTTTCAATTTCAAAATTTGTAATATTTTAAAGTATTTCTTATCAACTGTAAAATCAGTTTATCTTTTCTTTTTTCCTTTAGTTGATTAATATTGTTTTTCCATATGACATAAAAAACATTTATTGTACATTAGTAAACTTTTATTGTATAATTTACTAAACAAAATATATTTGAATCTATATATCAAAGGTAAAGTTCACTTTTTACATAAAAATATAACATATGACATTCTTTTCTTCATTTCTTTTTTTTTTTTTCATTAAAAAAAAACTCTGCACATATTTAGTCCTCAAGGAAGTAAAAAAATTATAAATTTTCCACATGTGTAAAATAATTTCATGCTTCTGAGATTCTTTGTATTTGGGTCATTCTCTCTCTCTCTCTCTCTCTCTCTCTCTCTCTCTCACACACACACACACACACACACACACATCTAACACACAAGAAATGTCCTAGCATTAGCATCTGCACAGAATTAGCATCTTTACAGTGTGTACTCCTGGGTGAAGGATCGGAAAAGGAAGGTAAAAATGACTGAAAGCCAAAACGCTTCAGGGACTGGAACGAGGTATTCTTTGAACCCGAGCAGGCCGCAACACACACACACACACACACACACACATAGAGACATAAACGCATACGTTCGTTTTTGTCTCAAATTCAAAGAAATCACGTGTCCCTCAAGATCCAAATTCGTTCATTTCAATGTGACACGTTTTTTTTTCCTCCCTTCTTCATGAACCTCACGTTTCATTCATATCATATTTTTAAAAAAAATAAAAAAATTACTTGTAGCAATCAACTGTACACCTGTCCTAGAGATGCTTTTCTGCTCACCACGTTTGTACAGAGTGGTAACACGAGTTACCTGATGGCTGCATGTCTACAGGTGTTCCTATTAAACTGGCCAGCGAGAGCACTTATAAACAGTTCATATTGCATATCTGGAGGACATGAATAGTTTCGTCCCTTTCCAACCAGAGATGAGCCGAGACCTGCTGTGAATCATAGCAACACACACACACACGCACACACACACACACACATCAACCTGTCCAACGGCTTATCAAACCCACCGATCGAGTATGTGTGGATGTAATTTGGCTTCTAGCGCTCAGGCTAACTTTTCTTGATTTAGCGCAGTCCTTCTTTCACTGCCGGGAAACGGGATCAAAGGTAAATAGAGAGCGAACAAGAGTAAGAGAGAGAGAGAGAGAGAGAGAGAGGGATGCACTTTCCTGCAGCCAAATTAATTAAAACGTTTGGCCCTGGTTCCCACCCATCAATTTCTATAATGTAATTGGTGCAGACAGCAGAGAGACTCTGTGAGAAAGTGGATGCGCTCATGGAAAAATCCGAAAGGCCGAAAGGATAAATATAACACTATAAGACTATCATGCCGTAATAGATTGTATTGCGATTCCCAATTGCATTGCACACGCTGGGGGAAAAAATATCAAATGGAAAAAAGGGAAAGGTGACGTCAGTGCAAACGCTGGCAATAATGGGTTGAAGCCTCCGTGAGGCGGTGACTCTGCATTTCTGCCCCGCCGTCCATAAGTTTTGCTGCGCAGCGAGCATTAAAAAGTCTAATCCGTCTCGTTTTTTGGCTCCCGATAATTAGATCCGGTGGGTTTTCAGAGAACCGAAAAGAATGACATCATCGCTGCGTCTCTCCGTCTTGCTCTCACTCTCTCTCTCTCTCTTTTCTTTTTTGCTGACTCTCCTCAGAGGTCAGCGAGGATGGATGGAAAATGGATGTTTAGCAGGTTCCGGGTGCCATTTTGTCTTTTATTGACGGATGGTGTCGGCAGACGAGCACGAGACGTAATTGTTTCTGCTCCAGACCTGCTTTCGCTTTTACTCACTAGGAAAAACTGGATGGATTTGGATATGGTCCTCTCGAAGACCTCAATGACCGACCATAGATTTTGTGACTTAATTGATACGTAAATATCAGTCACTCTTTATAAAGCTTATACTGTAAAGGAGGCCTGAATCCTAAGACTGAGGACTAGAATAGACAATTTGGAAAACCATTTAGACTAATCCTCATTGGACCATACCAACCAGAGTACATGGAAGAAACACACCAAGCATGGGGGGTACTGAAAACTCCACGTACATACATCCAACACAGGAATCGAACCCTCAACCCTGGTGGTGTGAGGCCACAGTGATAAGCACTACACCTTGTGCAAATATCGGTGCTGGACAAATTACAAATTCATTAGCTAGCTTGTCAGAGATAAGAATCTAACATATGTCAAGCTAGTTAGCTTGAACGCTGCACTAACACACTAGTGTATGATACACTCGCCTAGCTACATGTAGCTTTACCCCTAAGTTTCGAATAATGCTTGCATCCTGGACCAAAAGTCAAAAACAAAAAATGTTAAATTTTTTAGATAAGATCTAAACAAAAAATCGACACAAACATAATGAACAATGACTGGACGTCCTTTTTTTGAACAGACATCTGAGATTGAAAACAGCCTGACCTAACACCTTCAAACCTAACGCTCAATTATTCGTCTGACTCTCAGATGAACTAAGCAATAGCTTCCTGATTTTAACAGCTCATAAGTCCTTGAAGACGATATTGTCTGTGCTAAACTTCATCGCAGTTAGAAAGCCACAAGAAAGCGTGCCAGTCTGTAATTCCAGGAGGAACCCCTGCATTAGATCTGCTTGGAAATTACAGAAAAAAACATCTAAAGCTGATTAAAGCACAAGAATAGACGAGCAGAACCAGGAACTCAAGTCGTTTCACGTACTGTAGGGTTTTGCAAAACGGATCTAGCACTTATCAAGGAAGCTGTACTCATCAACGGAAATCATGCTTGCGTGTAAATGGAATTTATTGAGACATATTCATCCGGACCATGATGGACTCATGAACGGGTCTTAACCGAGCAGTTATTTAGTGATGAACGGGTCATGGTTAAACCATGAGTTGACCACAGTTAGACCACAACTTAACCACTGATGGGCCACAATAGCATGATGACGGGATCATGCTTGGAACATGATTGAACCATAAAAGATTATGATTGGACTGAAACTGAGCCATGATTGAACCAATATTGGATCATAATGGAAAAGAATAGGACCATGATTGGGCCATTCATAGGTCAAGACTGGATCCATTATTGAAGCCATGTCTTGGATCATAATTGGATAATGGTTGGATCATGGTTAGAGCAGAAACATGTTTTGAACATGATGTTGGGACTGGGCGACAATTTAAGCACGATTGGTTCACACGTGGACCATCATTGGGGCACATCTGGACCATACCTGGATGACGTTGAGGAACGATTCTGAAGACTTCCGAAGGCCACAAGACAAACATGATTGAAGCATGATTGAGTCATGAGTGCACTGTGATCAAACCATATGTTATTATCGATCCCTGCTTGGAACAGGGTTAAACTATGATTTATTTACGAATTCATGATTGGGGGATGTTACGGCCATGGCTGGACTGTTCTCTGGTTCACTCCCAGGTTCCAGTACGGCTTCAACAAATGTCCAAACAAACAACCTCAGATTTGGAAACAACATCAGCAGTGTAACTACAGTATGTAGCAGAAAAGTGTCTATAAGTTCTGCTCCTAAAGGTACCTTAAACATACCTTTGCTCCTACCATGAACTCCAGCTGTTATTTTAGAGACATGCCTCATCTGTGTTCCACCCTTTTTTTCTTCTTTCAAAAAAAGAAAATCCAGAAAATGCATTGCATCCAGTAGTTCTGTTTTTCTTTGCCTTTTCTTTCGTCCTCGCCCGATCATTTGCTTTTCTTCTCCATTGTTACATTAAGAGCTTAGCTGCTCCGCTGCTTCGTCCATCTTCACCTAGTTCTCTTTCTGCACCGAGGCACAAGAAGCTTCCAGAACATCGTTATGGTCGTGACCCTGACAGGGGAAGCGTGTTACTCCATGGGTCAGCTTTCACACAAACACACACACACACACACACACACACACACACAAACACATTCCAATACTGCTGTAAAGAACTACGGATTAGTTCTGTTAATGCATTTACGTTGATGGTCAAACTTGCAGACTTGAAGGAGAAGCATGTTTGCAATGTGTGTGTGCGTGTGTGTGTGTGTCTGTGCGGGTGTGTGGATTCTGGCCCAGGATTAAATCGAGCCAAGGTGTGTGAAAGGGTTAGACTCAGGGAATGCGGAGCTGAGTGTGGTATTTCAGAGAATGCCAGCACCTGCGTCAGTCCTGTTCTTTCCTGAGATGTGAGGTTTGGACCTGACACCGCCGCTGTGTGTGTGTGTGCGTCCGTTCCAACTCTTGACATGCATAAAACACACACAAAACACACACACACACTTTGCATGTGGAAACGCACACTCACCTTGCTTCTTTGCACATCCGCTGCTAGAGAGTGAACTTTAAATAAAGTGGACAGTTTGCTAGTGTAATTTCAGCAGGTTTGCTAGCAAAACGATTAGCTAAATGGTACGATTTATGACGTAACAGCTGCTTTGTGATTTCCCACATGATTATGTTTAATTTAGAACAATCTAATCTAAGTCAGTTAGATGATGAGTAGCTATAGCTAGCTAGCTAACAGCGCCCTTATGTACTGTAAAGCTAGCTGGAGGATTATACATCATACAACGTCTTGTGGTTGTGAGAAAAGTAAACTTAGCTAGCTAGCATGCTAGTTAGCAGCTAAAACTGGATAAAGCATCAACGATGCCTTGTGATTCCCCACGTGGCTCATGTTAAAATGACCTAATCAAGCTAATCTAATCTAAGCTAGTTAGGTAATGTGTAGCTAGAGCGTCTGCCAAAATGCCTAAATGTATTATACGACGCTAGCTGGAGAGATGAAACTTGTGGTTGTGAGTAAAGCAAATATAGCTAGCTAGCATTCCAGTTAGCGGCTAGAACCAGATGAATTTTAGAATAAATAAGGATAAAAAAACAAAATGTTTAGCGATAACTGAGTTTGTTTTTAACAGAACGTGGTAGCTACGAGGCTAACACAGTAAGGAAAGCTATTAGCGCTAGAATCAAAACAATTTAAATGCTTTCTTTTTCTTTCCTCAGTGCATGGGGCATCAAGATTATCTCTTTTTTTTTCATCCTAGAATGTTCCTCTTCTTCTTCTCTTCTCTCTCAATTCTCTTCCATTTTTCTCTCTCCATTCTCTTTTTTTACTAGACTTTTTCTATCTTGCACTTCTGCTCTTTTCCCTCGTCTTCTCTTAACTTTTATCATCTTTCTCTCCTATTAGTCTTGTCCTTTTCTTCCTCTCTGTCTACTCATTCATTCATTCATGGTTTATTCTCTCTCTCTCTCTCTCTCTCTTCTTCCTTTAGTTCTTCCGTTCATTTTTATTGTCTCTAAAATGTTCTCCATGTTCTCTTCTTTTTTTCCTTTCTCTTTATCAGTCTATACATTCTATCTCTTTTTCTCTAATTATTTCTCCATCTTCATTTTCCTTTTCCTTCCCCTTATTTCTTGTCTGTCTCTTTGTGTCTTTCATCCTCTTGCTTCATCCCTCTCTTTTTTTTCTCAGTCGTTTCTCTATCTTTCGCATGTCTTCCTCTAAATTTTTCAGAGGAATCTATCTATCTATCTATCTATCTATCTATCTATCTATCTATCTATCTCCTTTCATCTTTTACTTATTCTTTTTTAAATAATGTCTCTTTCTTTTCTCTTTGTTTTCAATCCCCTTTTTCTTTTATCTTTTTCCATCTCTCCACTTTTTGCCTCTTTCAAAGATTGAAAGATTCTTTTCTCCTTCCATTTTTTCTTTCTCTTCCCACATCTCTACAGTTCTCTTTCTCTCTCCCTTTCACTCCATCTCATTAAATCTGTCTCTCCATTCCATTATACTTTTTTTTATTACATTCTAACCTCGTCTTTTTCGATCTTTTTCTCATTTTGTATCTGTTCTTTCCTTCTTCAACTTTACTCTGTCCATCGGTCTATTTTACATCCCTCATTGCTTTCTCTTTATCTCTCTCTCACTGTTATCTCTCCCTCATTCTCTTTCCATTTCCAGTCATGTTTTGATGTTTGTCTACATCTCTCTCTCTCTTTTTCCTTTTTCTTATCTTTTATTCGTCTCTCTTTATCTCTCTTCTTTTTGTCTCTATCTTTCTCCTATCTTCCTCTTTTTCAACATTTTCATCCTTTATTCTTTCTCAAACATCTCTTTCTTTCTTTTTCCTTTTTTTCTGTCGCCTTTTCCTTTCCTTTTTTTCCTATCTCTCCACTTTTCTTCTCCTCTCTCTCTCTCTCTCTCTCTCTCTCTCTCTCTCTCTCTCTCACTCTGTCTCTGGGTGAAGGGCACTAGTGTCTCTATATTTAGAGCACTTTGGTTTATTTAACTGCTCCCTTCGCTAAAAGTGTCCTTGCTGAGTGCTTCATATCGTCCACCATCACAGTGTGTGTGTGTGTGTGTGTGTGTGTGTGTGTGTGTGTGTGTGTGTGTGTGTGTGTGTGTGTGTGTCTGTAGGGGAGATGGAGCAGGAGGAGCATGCTCTGGTCGAGATGGAGAGAAACACTGAAGTTCTGAGGTTGGACATGCAGAAGCTGTACTCTCTCCTGAACCAGAACACACAGCAGAGACATGAACTGGAGCAGAGCAACATCCTGATGGAGAACAGCTTCATACACACACTCAAGGTCCTGCTACACACACACTCACACACATACAGATATGTATAACCATTGGCCTCCTTGGTCCCTGGTTGGACTACAAATGTTCCTTGATGATGGATGAATGAATATACCCAGGAAATTATATATGTATAAATGTGTGTGTGTGTGTGTGTGTAGGATGCAGAGAGGGAGTCTGTAGAGATGCAGCTGCGCCTTGAGAAGCTTCAGGAGGAAAAAGAGCGATTGATGAACAGCCTGGTAGAATCAGAGTGAGTACACACACCACACACACTGGTCAAGAGCAAAATAATACATACACTGATATCTAACTATTCTAAGCCAAACAAACATGTGTTATGTGTGTATATACGTGTGTGTAGACGACAGATCATGTTGTGGGAGAGAAAAATTCAGCTGGCCCTTGAGACTCGTGTGGCCCTGGAGTCTGAGGTTGCGATGGGGGTGATTTACACCATGAAGTCTGAGATACATTGCATGGAGGTGTGTTTGTGTATTTGTGTGTGTTATTTCTGTGTTGTGTGTATGTGTTAATATGTAACGGTTTGTTATTTGTGCATTGTGTGTGTGTGTGTGTGTGTGTGTGTCAGAGGCATTACAGCCAGCTGATGAAGCAGCAGGAGAGGATGCTGAGGGAGATGGAGGCGGCGGTCGCGCGGCGTGAGAGCATCATGACACGCCGCGAGGCTCAGACACGCAACAGCCACAAACACGTCTTACACAACAATTTCCAGAACACACTGCAGCACCTGCGTCGCGACATTCACCACATGCACAAGGTGTGTGTGTGTGTGTGTGTGTGTCTGCTTATATTATTTCACTAGGATTTCAATCCCAATACATCTCTACATCACACTGTGTAGTGTTACAACATCATAACAAAACATACTACGGAAAGTATGTGTGTGTGAGTACAGTATATAGTTTCCAAAAGTATTTACCCCTATCATTGAAAAGTCCTATGTTCATAAGAAGTTGAGATGTGTGCAGTTAAAGTTTCCTGAAATAAACTAGAGTGTGTAAAGAAAGAAAAAAAGAAAATCTGAACCATCACAAAAATCCAGCAGAGCAACCTTGAACCTTATTCAACACTTGAGGGAACTTCCATGTTCTTCTTGTTGCTAATTTTAAAGCCAGTCATACCTTGCTCTGACCCTGACCCTGACCCAAAAGCTAAATCAGGTTCCAAATCCTCAAGACGTCCTGCTAACAAAACATCATCTTCATCTTCATCATCTTAACAAGAGAGGAATAGAAACGGAAAGAATAATGAACAGGTAAAGAGAGGATTCGCCCGAGACCCTACAAAAACAGCTCAACGGTCTGGTGCTGGTGGCATCGCCCTGAGCGCTGTGGAGGTTGTTTCCTAGTTATGTGCTCGAACAGGGTTCTTCCAGGAACTGCTTAAGTTCTACAGTGACACTCTGATCACAACCGGGCCAGCTCCATTCTAACGCCACTCTCATACAGTAGAAACCAGTTACACCAGATCAAGCTGAACCAGATTTCCCTGTGATGGGAGTGAAGCCTAATACCAGCACACCTTTAATTTCATAGAAAGTAATTTTTCAAACTGTACTGAATATTTAAGTTCACTGCAATAAGATATTTAGTGTGTATTATGAAAATAATATCACAAATTATTATTAAACAGATGTTTACTGTTGTGTGTAGCAAGCAGAGGACTGTGATGATGTGATAGACCAGCTGCAGGGGATTCAAAGGTCTCTCGCTCAGAATATGAGAGAGAATAAGCTGCAGATCACTGAACTCCAGAAGATTAACTCCGCCTGCTATGAGAACCTCAGCAAGATGCAGGAGACCAGAGAAAAAGTGTGTATATGCACACACACACACACACACACACACACACACACACACACACATATGGTTGCATATTGCTCATGACAAACTCTCATGACTCATGACTCAGTAAATCTCCGCCCACTGTGACTTATGTGAACAAGATGTCTGGAAACTTTAACACAAAACACACAAAATAAAATATCACTTAGAACCCAGATAAACGTTCTGTTCTCAGTGCTAGAACTTGATCAGTAGCTCCATTTCTTCTGCTCGATGCCGGTTGAATGTTGAGTGTTCTGCTGTTCTCTGTTCTCCTTGAACCTGCTTTTATTCTCAGCCTCAGTACTAATCTTCAGGCTTTCTACACCTTGGGAAAACCTGGCTTTCTGTTCTGTAGAACCCGTACTGAATGTTCTGCTGTTCTTCATTGTAGAACCTGCTTCAGCTGTTGGCTCTGCAGGCTCGGGTGAAGCAGCTGCAGGCGGTAAAGGAGGATCGTTACAAACCCTCATCGAGCGAAGAAGACGCGCTGAACCTCATCACACAGACACGGCAAGAACAGCTGCGCTTGGTGAGGACACGGAACGCTCTAGAACATCTGGAACATCTGCGTTCTTGAAAAATAATAATAAAATAGTAGAACACCCAGCATTTTAGAACATCTAATATCTAATATCTAATATTCAAGACCTAAAATATCTAACATTCTAGAACATTCAACATTGTTGGATTTAAATATCCATCATCCAACATTGCAATATTTTTGCCCTTCTATCATGCAACAACATGCTAGAACATCTGTCATACTTTTAAATGTACAGCATTCTAGAGCATGCAATTTATAGCATGCAAGACTCTATAACATCAAGTATTCTAGAG
>JAQMYL010000001.1:33052711-33064001 GCA_030014365.1 Clarias pachynema | reverse complement strand
GATTCTAATAACTGAACCACATCATAGTACAAGTAAAATTAAATTAATTAATAATAATAAATAAATAAATAAATAAATAAATAAATAAAAAGATGACCACAAACTTCTAATGAAGTTACTTCAAGATTCAACATGAATCCTGGTTTCTCTATTATAAGATTTGTTCCTTTCGTTTTAAATCTTATATACATATTAAAAATGTGTCACGTGACACGGGTCAGCATAGCTGATACGCTTCGAAGTTCAAATATTAAAATTTAAATCCAAATAAATACAGACGTAAAAAAGTGTGCTTAAATCTGAGGATCAAAATGTAGAAATAAGTAAATAAATGAATAAAAAAACTAAATGTAAACAAGCACAATTTCAGCATGCGCGTACAAAATGATAACAACGTCTTACCAACGTTTTACGAGAACACCTGTGGACGAGACAGAAATAAATACTGACCTGTTTCGCATATTCATCTATCACTTTGAACTTTAAAATAAAAGACCTTGATATGTATTTAAACTTTACATTCAGCATGTTTTGAATTAGGTTGCTTTCACATTTGATGATTTTTTTTTTCACTTAATTTTTAATCTCCTCAAATTAAATGTATTAAAAAAAATAATAATAATGTTGTCCAGAGGAAGTCACGTAACCATACGACAACCGTTATAAAACTCTTGCATGCTGTAACCATAGCAACGCTCTTACCAGCTCCTAGGTAAATAATTGTCTTAGGAAGACAACATCAAATGTGAAAACATGGTTAAGTTTAAGAAAAATATTTTTGAGACTGAGCTCAAATGAATATATAAATAAAGAAAAATCAAGAAACAAAGTGCTTTAAAAATCGAACAACCAAAAATTCTAAAAACATCAGGATGTAAAATTCCATAAGGGTTAGGGTTACCAACCCCACAAACACACACACATAAAACACACACACTTAAACCCCAAACACATGGATGGAGAATGTGAAGGTGAAGTGAAATGAGAAGAGAGATATATTACACCGCCCCGCCCCTCACCCCCCCCCGCCAAACCACGCACACAAAGTGACCCGTCTGCACATCCGTGTCGTTACATTATATACACATGACCATTGTTTATTCTTTTGTTCTTTTTCCTTGTTTTTTTAATCTTTAAAACGTTTTCAAATGATAATAATGATAATAATGATAATAAGCCCACCAAAGATAAACCTTCGGGATGAGCGCGCAGCTCACAGAACGTGTAAAACAATTCATTGTTTATGTGTTTTAGTACAAAGTTATGATCTTCAAAAAAAAAAGAAAAAAAAAAAGAAGAAAAAAAAAAGAAAATCACCTGCTGTTACAGTCGAATTTTCTGAAACGTCTAGTTTAGCCACGTCTTATGTACAAGGATCATGAGCGCTGATAGCGGCTGCTCCCGACACACACACCTGCTCCTGGACAAGCGCAGAGCAGAGAAGCACTGAATAATTCACACTAGAGGAACGAACACAAGGGCGGCTACTATGCTCGCCGGGAAAAGGACCGGATATTAAGCCGCATTAGTTCATGTTAAACCGCCTGAGCGGAAACGTGCGCGCAAACACATCCATCCCTTTAATAAAAATTAAATAAAAATAAAAAAACAGCGCGAAAGAGAAAAGACAGCTACGGCGCTAATCAGTGATACACTAGAAACTGTGACAAAGTGGAAATCCGTCTCCGGCTGAGGAGGAAAATCATATCTCACAATCCGTGAGGGGAGAAAAAAAATGCTCGCACGGCTGTTTAGCGAAGCTAGTGCAACGATCCGTCGCTCGTGACGACCCAGAAGCACTAAATGAAGAATGAAATTGCACACATCCAGCCGTTAAAAATTTCCTGTGAAAAAAAAAAAAAAAAAAAACATCGAGGACTGATTTATAATTGCCTCAAAGCAGTTTAGCGATGCTAGCAAGCTAATCCGTCAGAGTCACAATGAGAAACTGACAAGTAGTTTAGTAACGATATCATACAAAACAGAAATAGAGATATACATGCTAGAATCCTGATTAGCAAGGCGACAGAACAAACACAAACTGATTAAAAAAAAAAAAAAAAAAACGGGGTGTTTTTACCTCAGGAAAATATTGTAACCTCTTAGAATCTCCACAAATTGATCTATACAGGGTGATTAGCGCAGAGCTAGCATGGCGCTACTTCAGATTTGGACACAAACACTTTATCTGCACCTTAAATAAGAGCTGAAAACCTAACAGCACTGGGCCTAAGTGCACTTTAAATCTCATGCTGATTAAAATCTAACACTCTGGCTGTGAAAGAAAAGCAAGGAGGATTAAATATTTAGCATAGCTTTGATAGTTAGCATAGCTAAAGAGAGAAAAAAAAAAAAGAACTAAGGATCCGGTTTTGAAGTTAGCAGTGTTTGTGCAGCATTCCTCTTTTGAAACTGCAGAGTCAGGACGTAGATAAGAAAGAAAGCTGTCACTATGCACTACTGGATTCTCCTTATAGCTAATCGACACTGAATTAGGAAATAACGATGACACCGCGAGCGGTGCTAGCGTAAAGAAATAACCGCTGAGGAAACCGTGAGAGGACACTCGCCTCGAAATCTAACGAACAGAAAGCAAACTATGACTAATCTCAGCTTATCAAAAAACAAACAAAAAAAAGCTGTCTTCTTACCAAAAATGACTAAATGCTAATATATTAGCATGTTAAAGTTAAGGTCTGGAAATACTGTGATAGAACTGAATAAAGAAAAAAAAATCAATAACAACTATCACAAGAAAAAAATTAATCGTTCACATACGTAAGCAGAACGCACAGTTGCGGTTGTGTGTTAACTATGTAGAAATCTTGAAGGTATTTAAAAAAAAAAGATCTTATGACCTTATGGCTAATAAGGAAAATGAGAGCACTATGTCTGTTAGTGTTGTTAACTCTTCTGTAAATCCTGCAACTGTGCAAACTGTGATGATAAAACAAATATTAAGTTAATATTCCGACCCACAATCAGAGCTCAGAAATAAAAAAAATCTATTCAATAAAAGCTGATTATATGTTGCATTAGCGTGTCCAGGATACGAACTACAGCTACTTCATACAAGCAAATTACTCAAAGCGATTTAGATTATTGTGCGCCAACAAATCTCCCATCTCCGTTTCTACTCGCACGCTGCCCTCTAGTGGTGCCGGCGTGTACAACTCCAGCCGTCAGGGACAGAATCTTGTCCAGGAGTGTGCATTTAAAAATGTTTAAACGAGGACGGGAGCGACCGCTATCGAGCGTCATCGCTGTCGACTACGCAGGCTTGCTTTAAAAACTCTCATTTCACTCAGACAAAAGAAAAACAGTCACAATCATATTAGCAGACGCTAATACTAACAATAACGACAACAACGTTATACGGCGTCTCATCAGTCAGAGCGTTCTGCCCACCTCAGTTTGACTCAAGTTTTAGGAATTGAAAACAAAACATGAAGCAGCTGCTCACGGTGAAACCATGGACGATTAAAATCCGAGTCATTTCTTTTTCCGCTGCGAGTTCCTCCGAGGCTCGGTTTAGTGTTTTGAGAGCGTTAACAGTAAAATGCGGCCCTCGGTTCCAGGAGCTCGCTCCGGTCTCTCTGCTTTAAGCGCCGATCGTTTCCTCGTCCTCAGCCGTCGATAATGGTCACGTCGATGTGGGACAGGTCGATCATGTGCCTATGTGGTTACAACACATGAGGGGGAAAAAATTTAGCCGCTAATCAATTTACGTAAGCTAGCTACAACAAACAAAATAAACGAGTCGTGTTTCACGTTATGGCCAATCATGACGTAACATGATCCAAAAAATAATAATAATAAAGAAATAAAATCGAAACAGTGTTACAGATCGCTTGGCGTTGTTCACCGCCGGTTAAACTGTTCAACAGTATCAGTGCAAACCAGTCAGTTTTGCAATTAACGGTGTCGCAATTAAACTGACAACAATTACACTTTTTTTTTTTTTTTTTTAAGTTATCAAACAAAAGGTCATTATGTTTTTGTTTTTTTTACTGTCAAGTCTAATTGTGAAACTTCCAGGAAACAACTGACGAAATGAAGCTTCAAATCTTCAGTCCATATTTTACTTCTCTGGCAAGTAATGTTGATGAGGAAAAAAAACGTAAAACATCTTGATTATTAGAAAAAAAATTAATTATATTTTAGGTTGGTCTCTGACAACAAAGACTCCTTCCTTAAACATTAAACAAAACATCTTGAACAGTTCTACAAATGTATTTGTTTACGTAACAACATAACTTGAACATGTTTTTATCATCATTATTATTCTTAGGATCCAAGCACTATGACATCAGCCCTATGTCATCATCGTGTGTGGGGTGAGGAGGGGGGGTTTGTGACGGCGCAAGGTGCTTGGGCCCGCTCATCGTTGCTTGCAACTATATTTGCTTATAATCAGGAAGTACTGGCAGGAGATGAGCAGGTGGTCTGGATGATAGAGAGCGACAGGAGGGAGCACTGGCGTATCAAGAGTGTGGGAGACAGTCACTCAAATTTTTATGGACATTGAGCAGACATTTTTACGTGCCCATGATGTCAAACCCCCCAGCCACTGGATGCAGTGCCGGTCTCAAGCCCGGATAAAATGGGAGGGTTGCGTCAGGAAGGTTGCTGTGCGGACCGGATATTCCGCGGTGGCGACCCCCTTGCCGGGTGCAGCCGAAAGACCAACAACAACATTACCATACGTCGTAGATGAGGTGGAGCGTCCGAAATACATGTTCCTGTGTGAGTTATTGCTATAGAAACGGTAAAACATTTCTTCTTTAGTTACTTTCTGTTTATCATTACGATAAATATTCATATTTAACACCGTTTTTAGTGCTGAGTTGCAAATTAACGTAATGACCAAACTGTGACTTTATTCTCGTTTAATGTGGAACACGGTTTAATAGATATTATTCCATGTGTTGTAAAAGTTGTGACTTTAAGGCGCGTACGGGAAGCCGGCTGAAGCAGGAGCAGCGCTTCCTCCGCGCTCACCTGTGGAAGCTGTGCTGGAAACTCAGAGCGTGCTGAGGGTTCACGAAGGTGGCGATGGCTTTCCTCTGCTGCGGCATCATCTTAAACATCTACGGAGAACAAAAACACTCTCTTTGAACTTTAAAATATATATATATTCAATTCCATTCAATTCAATATCACATTCAGCACATGAACCTGGTCTGACTGTGCAGGGATTGTATAAAAGGTACCACAAGATGGCAGCATTACACGATAATATAGCAGAAGCAGAAAACCCAGCGACCCCGAGCGCCACCCAGTGTCCTGAAGTGTTACTGCATCACGAAACATTTTACAACAGACTGCTGTTCAAATACATCTGACACCTGGAGACTCCTTTAATAAACTGTAAAAGATGATACATGATTTCTTCTATATTTCTGTGACCAAGGTGGACCGATTGATTGCTTTAACAACCATCGGATGACCAATCAGAATCCAGAGTGGGGTGTGAGTCTACCTGTATGGGGCCGATGGAGTTGAGCAGGTTTTTGATCTGATTCTCGGTGGTGGACGACGACAGGCCGTCTACAGACACCGTGCTGGGCTGAGGCTCTGCGACTCGGTTACTCTGCCTGTTCTGAGGCGCCACTCGACCACCTCGGGCTCCGCGACCACGCCCCGGACCCGAGACTACGACCTGCGCGCGTGTACACACACACCTTAGATTTATACGTCAACACTGACATTAGTTCAGTTCATCCTTTTCACATTTACAGTCAAAAAAGCAAATCATAAAACATCAGTGTCCTGCTTTACATACTAAAAAAACATGACGATACAAACAATATCGTGGTGTTTACCGCCATCTTGTGGCGAGCACGTGATCTGCACTTAAAACATGTTTTATTTATTTTTTACAACGTTTCCCCCGCCTCATACATCCGATTTGTTCACTTCCATATTTTCTGTTTCATTTCCAGCTCGTACCCGGTTACTCTGGTTCACTTCGGGATGATGCGGCTGCAGCAGTGCTGGCGGTGGTGTTTGTTGTTGTTGTTGTGTTGGTGGTCCAGCGGCTGCCACCGTGACCTTCCTGCCGGCGGGCGGTCTCTGCTGAGGAGCGGCTCGACCAATCACCTGCTGCGGCTGATTCAGGAGGGGCGGGGCTTCATCTCCCTGCTGAAGAAATACACGCCTGATTATTCTGCACATGTGGAGGGAGGCGCGACGTGCGCTCGGGGCAAAAGCCGTCAACATTTCTTCAGACCAACCTTGAAGAAACTCAATCATTAAACTGACTAATAAGTTAGTTAATTAAAAAAAAGTCTTTAAAGTTACTTGTCCTCTTAAGATAAGGAGGACATTATATATATACACACATCACAATCCTTTCATTTAATAAATTAATTTCCTCCGTTTCTGTATTAACCGTCTGGTCTTTATCACACCGGTCTCGCTCTCCTCTTGCTTTGTCTCACTTCGTCCTCGAATAAAACATGACAAAAGACGTAGCGATTCTGACCCGCGCTCCCGTCCTGGCGTGTGAATCTATCAGTGTCTCTCTTTCTCCCTCGCTCCGAACGAGACGCTATCACGTCATCACCCTCCCGCCTGATGCGCCGACAGATTAACGCGGCTGAATAGAAAATCCAGAGCTGCTTGTCGGATGCTAAACTCTATTATTCCCTCAACACCTCTTCCTCCTCCTCCTCCTCCTCCTCCGCTTCTTTTGTCAACATTTCATTTACTCTTATCCCCGGCGCTAAGCTCAAAAGAATATCTGCCCCATTTTTTTCCCCCCTCTCGCAGGTATTATTACAGCGATACCTGCGAGCAGGGAGAAGATTAATCGGGCTTGTCGTGGGATTGACACCTATTTTAACACGGATCAACGTCAGACGGCTGGAGAGGGAGACGATAACGATGTCAATCCGTTTTCGGGGATAAGATTACGTGGTTTAAAATTTTTCTTCCTCCTCTTTTCACGGTTAAGACGTTTATTTACGAAGCGGCACCCATGCCAATTAAAAAAAAAAGATAAACGTTTATAGACTGGAGCGAAAAGACTTGAAGACTTGCGAACCTTTTAAGGCGCCGTCGAAATCCGAAATGCCAAGCGGCTCATGCTGACAAGTGCCATTTCAGCGCTTCGGCGGTAAAGAGTGCGCTCAATTAGACCCGAGCGCCGCGGCAGAGGCTTTATGGATTGAGCGACGTTCGCGCCGAGCTCTTACACTCGTTTTCTTTGTCCAGCCTCCGAGAAAAATGACAGGACGGAGGGATGAAATTAAAAGGACACGCGGGATGTGAACTTTACATCGGGCCTACTACGCGTCTCACGGATGAAGTCTGACGCTTGACTTTTTTCCTAATATCATACTTCACAAAAATGTCCAACGCGCCATTGTCCTCAGGCTCACCAGCGTCTAGACACATAGTCCAATTAAATGTAATGTAACATGGGGGGTGAATACTTATAAGCTCGATAATAAACTTGTGCTCACGTTTAGTAGTCGTTTAACAACTCGCACTTTCTGCGGGATCTGTGGAGTGCCGCCGCCGCCGCTGTTGAGCCGCTGCATGACCGTCCTCTTCCTCATGATGTTGGCTTGCGTCTGGATCGGCGTGATCTTCTCCACTGGGGGCGCCGTCACGGCTGCGCTGGCACCCGGGAGCTGTGGAACGGGTCTCTGTGGGTTCTGCACGCGCGGCTTTTGCTCCAGGCCGGGGTTCTGTAGGCGGGATTTGATGCCGTTGGGGGCGGGTGTCGGGGGCTGAGTCGGGGTGGTCGAGGGTTGAGTCGAGGGTTGAGTCGGAGGTTGAATCGGAGGTTGAGTCGGGGTCTGCGTGGGGGGGGCTTGGGCGGGTACTTGGCCCCCGAGGCGCTCCAGGAGCTCTTTTTTGCGGGCACCGGCCAGCATCTGCCTGCGCATTTCTTTACGTTTAAGGATTTCCTCACGCAGTCGCTTCTGCTCCTCGATCTTCAGGCGGTACTGACGCGTCTCCTCGTCCTCATCCTCGTCCTAAAACAGACAATTAAAAAGACTCATCAGTTCAAGGCCGTGTTTACCTGGACGGGTGGGTTTAGGCCGTGTTTACCTGCGCGGGTGTGTTTAGGCCGTGTTTACCTGCGCGGGTGTGTTTAGGCCGTGTTTACCTGCGCGGGTGTGTTTTGCGTTGTCTTTTGGACAGGTGTGCTCGTCTGTGCAGCTGGTATTTCATTCTTCATCTCTGAAGCACTTGTAGGTGGGGTAGGTTTAACAAAACCCCGTCCTCGCCCAATGGCTCCTCGCTCAATGGCTCCTCCCCCTGGCCCCTGCCCGGGCCTGGCGTTCTGAGCGGTCCTGGTGACGGGTCTAGGCTGAGGTGGGCGGGCGTGGTCCATGTTCCCGGGTGCAATGGGGAGCTCACGCAGGTTACTGTTGCGCTGAGAGACGCTCTGGAGCTGCTGCAGGGACGAAGGAGACACCTAAACACACACACACACACACACACACACACAGCAATCAATGAAAATTGTAAGACCACAAAATTCCGCATTCCATAATCTTCTGACTTTCATACCATTCTCATGCGCACCACGTTGTTTTGTGGGCGGGGTTTCATCTGTCTAGGTCCGCCCGGAATGGGCTGGCGGAAGGGCGGGTGAGAGAGGTGCATGAGGGAATGCGGCTCCCCAGGCTGGCCCTGGTGTTGCTGCTGGTGGTGATGGTGATGATTGTGACGCAGAGGCGGGACTTCCTGTCTGTGTTGCTGCTGCTGGTGGTGGTGCATCGGGTGATGATGCGGAGGTGGGGGCGGGTCATGAGGCTGAGGGTGTGGCTGCATTAGACCCTGTGTGGGGAAAGAATAAAAAAAAATAAAAAAAAAGGACAGAAAAACAAACACACACACACACACAGTTAGAACTGGATTTAGAATTTAAACATCAACTGCATTTTAGAGAACTCTACTGTTTCATTCCTAAAAATGTGTGTGTGTGTGTGTGTGTGTGTGTGTGTGTGTGTGTGTGTGTGTGTGTGTTTGTGTGTGTGTGTGTGTACCTGCATGCCGAACGGCGTGTGCTGTGGACTGAAGGGGGCGTTGTGCTGCTGTGGAGGAAACGGTTGTCTGGGTCCCATGAAGCTTCGGGGCACGGGCGGGGAAGGAGACGACTGAGGAGGGGGTAGATTGGGGCGAGGAGGAGGAGGAGGATGAGGAAGGTCTCTCTGGAACATTCCACCGCCCGGGGGACAGAACCCCGGCCCCGGCTGAGGGAAGGGCAGAGAGAGGATGCTGTTGTTTAACAGGGGGGCGGAGCCTGGGAGATCGAACATGGGCTGCGCTGGGAAACGTGGCTCTGTGGAAGAGCGAGCGTACAGTGTTAGTACTGATGCATATACATAGACGTGACACTATTCAGGAAGCAACCACGTTCTCAGGTTTACCGCTGCTGTAGAACGGCTCCCTCTCCTGGTGAGGAGGTGGCGGCGGCGGCGGTCCCCTCCACTGCTCCTGAGGCGGGGGTCTCTGAGCCTGGAGGAAATTACCCTGGAGGTGCTGCTGGAAATCCACAGGGCCCTAAGAGCAAAGAAATAACATGAGATGAATGAGAACCAAACATTAAAGCGGGAAAAATATTTTTTTTTTTAAACATAAATGTGCTTTTCCACAACTTTTGAGTCGACGTTGTAAAGAGGCATCATCACGTTCTCATCATTATGGGAGGAATGGAAAAAAATATATTTTTTAAAAGTACTAAAACCCGTCCTGAGATAAGGTTCCTCTGATCTCCCTGCAGAATTGCGATCCCTTCATCACCGACTCTTTTATTCTCTTAAAGAAATTACACTCTGCTTATAAAGAGCTGCGCCGCTTCCTCTCGGCTCATTACAAATGACTTAAGATGCGATCGGGCTTTTAATCCGGGCAAAGGTGCGCGCTTGGTGGGGGGAAAAAAAAAAAAGTTACTTAAGGCAAAGTCAATCAGCCGGATTAGCTAGGCAGAGCAAGAGGAGGACGGTGGAACGGGCAGCTCCGTCACAATGGGAGCTTAACGGCGACCACAATGCCTAATGCTGCTCTAATCCTCGGCAAATACGCACAGAGAGGGTCAATATGTGTAACCTGATGGGATCCGCATGAGAGAGATAAAACAAACACCGAAAGGTAAAGTTTAAATGAGATGAGAGAATAGTTTTATACACTTACTGTAAAAAAAAAAAATTAAATGCTAATATCTTTACAAAATTCATACATGGCGGGGGGGGAAAAAAATCTCTAGAATGTTACAATACGGTTTAGAGTAACGTTCAACCCGAGTAAATATTCAGAAACCCAGCGTTAATATTCATCAGAGAGCTGATAGTGAGGCGAGTCGTCCGCGTATGATAATCGATGCTAATCTGGCACCCAGAGGGCCGTCAGTATGTGACGCCACACCGAATTAGCATTGTAAATAACGTCAGGATATGAATATATAAAACACAAAAGCTTCTCCACCTATACGAGCAGCTCAACTGAACCTGAACAGCCCACACGTGATGTTTAATACTTGGCGATACAGATACTAAAGACAGGTTTTTATTTAACGCTTTATATTTATACGAGTTTACTCGGTTATGATATGAACGCTACCTTGTTGATTATTTATTTTTTTTAGTCAGCTTGAAGTATATAGAGCTGCAGCGGACAGTTTTTCCTACTCTCGTTTAACGGTCCTAAGTCTTTACATATAAGACGTTGTCTGGGGTAAATAGTTGCAGCTCTGTCAGACACCACCAGGGGTCACTGTGTGCAAAACAACATGTACTCCATACTCACTCACATTCGAGGTGCAGTGTTGTGCGTTTGTGAGGTGCCGTGTGCTCGCTTACCGGGAACCTCTGATGGCTGAGGTTGGGTCTGGGCTGATTCGGCGAGGACGATATCAGCGGAACTGTGAAAAACAGACACCAATGTAAACTCAAACTAAACTTATTACAGGTGTACAAACAAAGACACGCCCCTAACTGTGTATAACGTCTATAACACAGATGCAGATACCTATATATTCCCCTTACATGGTGTGGATTTTTAAGCCACACCCACTCAAGACCGCTCTTACTTCCTTATATGGGTTTAAAGATGTAAATAGATTTCTATACTACATAAAATTGTTTTTAAGCCACGCCTACTGCTCTCACGTCCAAATATGCGTTCAAAGAAATTAATAGATGTCAATGTAGTTTTTTAACCCACGCCCACTTAAGGCTGCTCTCGCGTCCTTATAGGGGTGGGCGATATAACCAAAATCTTCTATCACGGTAGAAGCAATTTTCTACCTTGATAACGATATATATCACAA
>JAQMYL010000001.1:33021459-33037905 GCA_030014365.1 Clarias pachynema | reverse complement strand
CTCTCTCTCACACACACACACACACACACACACACACACACACACACACACACACACACACACACACACATCCCGTCTCTCACACACACACTCATCCCGTCTCTCACACACACACTCATCCAGTCTCTCTCTCACACACACACACACTCATCCAGTCTCTCTCACACACACACACTCATCCAGTCTCTCTATCACACACACACACACACACACTCATCCAGTCTCTCTCACACACACACACACACACTTATCCAGTCTCTCTCTCACTCTCTCTCTCACACACACACACACACTCATCCAGTCTCTCTCACTCACTCTCACACACACTCCTTCAGTCTCTCTCACTCTTGCTCTCCCCCTCACATTCAGTATCTCTTTCTCATATAGTCTCTCTCTCTCTCACACTCACCCAGTGTTTCTCTCTCTTTCTCTCTAAATCTTTAATATTTTTCTTTTTATCCCCCAGCACTCACTCTTACCTGATGTAATAAAATAGTGGACTTCAATATGGCATCTCCTGATCGCGATGGCAACGTCCATTAAAGACACGCCCTCTTTAGTTTCTTTTTAAATACCTCATTAATTATTATTAGGCTAATTCAGTGTATTAAACCAACGTGACTAAATCAACGTCGCATCTGTTTTTAAGCATAACGTAAAGTTTTTTTTTTTTACCTGGAATACAGTCAAAATCCTTTTACACAGACCTGTTTAGCTTATTAACATGCTATCACCTCAGGATTAGCCTGTTAGCACAGTGCTGCTGAGGACTGGATTCTGGTAACTTCGCTAGTGTTAATACAAGATCATCCGTAGAAGTTAGTAAATGTCCAATTCATGTCTAATTCAATAAATGAGCCTAAAATCTACAGCTAATGATAAACAGGATAATAAGTCATCAGTGAGGAGACGTATACAGTATGTTTAACGTTTATGGAAGACGTCTCCAGTATCAGCATTTATACATTGCCGTTCCTCAGTAACAAGACAAACTGCGTTTCTTTTGTCAGAATAAGTTATCGAGAAAGAAAAACAAAAAAAGGCTGATGAAGGAATTAAGAAAAAAGTAGTTGGCACACTGAGTGACTTTTCGAGTTGTTTGTTATGAATGATAGTTTAATGGTGTATTGCAAAAAATTATCAAGACAGACACAATAAATATTATTTTTATGTAGTATCTGACGTGTTTATTAAGGTTTTTGTCAGAAAATGGTTTTAAAACGTTAGAACTAATTCGAATGACATATAATTTCAAGCAACAACATATATAACAAGCAAGAACATGTGGCACTCGCCCTGTTTTTAGTAGAAATCAATTCCAAAGCTATGTGCAAGCAGAAATTTTTAAACATATATTGAATTAATGACAAATTTGCGTCATTACTTGTTAGATCCTCATACTGAATCGTGCTTTCGAACTTAAAAATCCTGTTATCTGGTGATGATTTAGGGCACTAGATAGGGCATGAGGGAGGGCATGAGAGCGCGCAGGCGGGCATGCGCTTACCCCGAGCATGCTCTCACGTTCTTCTCGTTAAACAAAGAAACATAAGCATAGAGCTGCGGAACACAGAGACACTTGTCACGTGTTCGTAAGTTCAGCTTCAAAAAGACAAATTCACTTCATATAAAAAAAATCAACACTGAGATCTGAGATCAGATACACGCTCGGCAGAGTGGTTTCCCATTGGTCCGAGTTCACCTTGATTGACAGCGTTTAAAATCCCGCCTCCTCTGTGTTAAATCTAATAGTAAATGAAACACCAGAGCAGAGGGTCATGAGCTTTTTTCTGGATTCTGGTTGGCTGATAAATTTTCTACAGCAGCAGTTTAAACGAACGAGCGTCCTGCTTGTAAATCAAACATGTTACCGTTTCTATAGTAACAGTAAACGGGTTATTAATGGATGTACGCTTGTTGATGTGAAGGTTTCTTTCTTATCTTTAAAAGACAAAATGTATTTATTATTATTATTATTTTTTTAGAGAAGCCGAGTACGCGGACGACCTCTTTTAAAACTACGATATTACATGTAGCTATAAATAGGTAAAATAGTGCATTTAAATCGTAACTGTTAGTGAAGGAATAAAAAGGATTATACTGTAAATAAGTAATTTCAGAGCAAATCAGTCCAATCTGGCAACTGTGGCTATTCCCGTCTGGTGTGTAAGGAGGCGCTGTGAGTGTGTCTGAAATATGCTGCTTCATGTAAGTGTGTGTGTGTGTGTGTGTGCACTTTAGACCTGGTAAATAGTCGAATCACATGACGTCGCCTCTCATATGCGGAGAAAACACAATATTTCTGTTTCTCCTGCGACAAATTATTCGGTTTAATAAAACACTGACGCTAGCTTTTAGAAGTTTAACGCTTATTTAATTTTTTTCTTTTAACTCAAGCTACAGGTTTGAGAATTTTTACATTATACAGACCTACAGGATCAAACTGTATTATTTATGAGCGCTTTATTATTTATGAGATATTATATTGTAGTTTTTATTGATTTAATAGCATTTAGTTAAAAACATAGAGTTGTTATAATTTGCATGATCAACATCATAGAAATATATTAAGATTTCTTCTATGGAGTAAATCTTTTTGTAAAAATAAATAAATAGAGAAATTGTGTGTTAGTTAGCTAGTTGACTTAGTTACTCATCTAAAAAAAAACCTCATGCTAGCTAAACGGTTCGATAATTTTAATCAACTGATTAAACTTCGTTGCACTTCATACTAATTAAAAAAAATATCTAAACCAGTTTACTCATGGTTTAAAATGTCGAGAAATGTAAGGAGAGAAAACAACACTCTGTCAGAAATATCAAAACAAATCGTGAAACATTTTTTTTTTAGTTAAAGTCTTCGAAATGTTGCATAAATGCTAGTCAAACCCGTCTGTTTTTTCACCCCACGTTTGCTCCCCAGTCGTTATGTTTAAATTGGCACAAAAGATCTACGAGCAGATACGAGAGATATTTCACACGCTATAATATTTTATTTCGAAGCGTAGCTCCGTTTACTAGAAAAGCTCTCGGGTTATATGGCGAGTGTGTGTGTGCGTAAGAGAGGGGTGTGTGTGTGTGTGTGTGCGGATCAAGCTAAGTGGACATGTTTGGCTGGTCGTCCCCTCGTGAGACCTCGCTGTCCTCAGATGCCCTTTACCTACACATTTCCCACAGTTTATGTCGAGCAAGACGGTCACGCGAGGACACGGTTTTTCTTTTTGTTCAACCGTAAATCTACTTCCTGTCTGTCTGCAGATGTTTAGTCGCTTCTTTTGACTTCTTCAGCCAAGAAGAAACAGATACGAAAGGAACTGAAATGTAGCCCCGCAGGTCATTTTATAATTCAGTCTGATTTAAACATTAAAGCATAGAAAGATTTGGACATGTGAACGTCGCATAATTGTAACACTTTATGTAACAATTGTTTTTATTTTCTTGTTTTTTGATTTTTATGCCATTTTATTTAGTTCCATTTTAAGGATGTTGAACAGAAAGCTCTCAGACCGTCTGCACACATGCCTCTCATTTCATAAAGCTTGTCAGGGAAGTTTTTTTTTTTTCCAGTGGTTTTTTTTTCCAGCTGTTTCTGACGTTTGCTTTCTGTTTAATACGAACGTCTTAAATTTGTATTTTTTTTTATTTTCATGAACTGTTATGCGTTACCAATTTAGTTCTTAAATTCAGAATTCAGAAAAATAAAATGAAATGTATAAATACATGAAAATACACACACACACACACACACACACACACACTGATCACTATTTGGAATCTGGACCAATACAAGATTTATAATATTTAAATAAAAATGTTTTGAACAGTGCGTTTGTTTATTTATTTATTTATTTATTTTTTGAAAATGATTCCTGGGTGTGTACAAAGAGCAGAAAGAAAAATATCTTCAGTTGCATTTAGGATTTTTCAGTTTGTCGAAATTCGTGTCGATTTCTGTTTTTGGAATTTAAAGTGAACATTTCCCGTGTTGTTTTTCCAAAACGTTTCAAATCATTTAAAAAATCGCAGTAGCTCTATTACACATTTTTTTGTTCGTTGATGTTTTTTTCGTTGAAGTCCGAAGAAATCGTGCGATCATTTTGCACAAAGTTTCAACCGCGTTTTTGTCAAACTCTGAAATGTGCCCTGTGTGTGTGTGTGTGTGTGTGTGTTTATTTTACTGTTTATGCCACGTCTGACATTGTGTGTGATTGTCTTTTTTGCTTGTCTGACAGGCCTCAGCAACCCCCTGAAATCTTAACTGTGTGTGTGTGTGTGTGTGTGTGTGTGTGTGTGTGTGTGAGTGTATGTGTGGGAGATAGAGAGGGAGATTTGTATCTTTTGTTATTTGTTATTCATAGCAGAGAATATATGTGTCTATTTATATTTGTCCATATATGTGTCTATTTACATGTATTCCTGTATGAGTGTATATATATATATATATATATATGCTATAGATCGATGGGTGTCTGAGTACTGATTTTCATATATAAGTACATTCACATTTATGTATATGTTACTGATTATATATTTTGTAACTGAAACCTTAGTGAATTACTTAAATAATTAAATAATCTAACTTAAATAAAATATTTAATATGCATATTTATATATGCAAGAGTTTGACACATAAGGCCTGTGACTAAAAAAAATAAATTGGTAATTAATTATTTAATTACTGAGAGTTTTTAGCCACAAAGGAATTTTTTTCAACTTAAAAAGAAAAAAAAAAGATTAAAGCTCGATTAAATATTACACAATTAGGCAACTTCGGTTAAATATTAAACAGTGAACTAATCATTTTTCATCATGTCATGTTTAAACACACGTAATGACTTTTGATGAATTTTTGAAGCATCAGTAATGATAAACTTACGCCGTATTTAAAGCCTGTAGTGTGTATATTGTGTACACGGTGATCTGTGCGTATAAATATACTTTTATTACTTAACTAGAGCTTTTAAATTTTCAGTGAGAACTTCTTTGTGTTTGTGATTATTAACAGGTTGACGTGTTGGACGCTCTGGAAATTCCTCCTGATGCCGCGGCACGATGACAGTAAGTAGAACAATGTTATTTGGAGCTGATTTAGTGCCCAAGCTGGTTATTCAGACCTGAGGAGTCTCACCGACCAAGAGGAAGTTTCATTCACACACAGACAAATTCAAACTTAAGAAATAATATATATGTGAATAAACGTGTATACTATTAACTCTGCTTTTACTGGTTCGGGTTAGTACTACACACAAACTATATCTATTTTAGACGTTTTTACTTCTGTCCTAATTCTGTCCTACAAGCCTAATGAAGCTAACAGACTTTAGTGTTAGCTGAAAGTGTTTTTTCATAAATGCTTACACAATAAAGATAACGTCAGGTGTTTAAAGTTAGCTACTGTATATCTTACTTCAAAGCCACAACACACGCACACATCACTTTGTAACTAGCTTAACTGTAAATTTAATCTCCTACAGTGTTGAATTCAGTGTTGATTGCTGAATTCTGATTGGTCAGGAGGTGTTGATGAGGTGTTTACAGGGACTGAAATCCACCACATTATTACTAATTTAAAAAAACTGAGTAATTGTTAATACGTGAAGGTGTAAGTTTGCTTGTGAAATGTTTACGTGTTTATGCCTTGTATGGAAGGAGTCTCCAGTGTCAGTGCTTTGTCACAATCAGAGGTAAAGGTGTAACTTGAAGTTTTTCGATATATCAGAGGTGTTTATGCTTGTTTTGTGGTTTCTTTTCAAGCTGTCAAAAAAAAAAAACAGTTTATAGTTGCTCTGATGTACGTAAAAACAGGAAGTAACCCATTTCATGGATGTTATATGATATTAAACATGACTGTAAATGGATAAAAAGTATGTGATTTAAATATTTAAAAAGTATAATTTGGGGGAAATTGCCATGGTATAAGAGGAATAAAACACTTCAGGATGCTGTAGGAAAAAAATCTACTTAAAATCACAGTCCAGTAAATACCCTGTGTCTCACTTTGTTGTGAATGACATCAGCAAGTCTATGTTAAATCACCATTGAATTTGACAAAAAAAAAAAAATCTTCTTCATATTAAAAAAAGCTGTAGTGGAAAAACTAAAGAAGTAAAACTTTTCACATGAATTTTGCCTAAAATCTTATCTGTATGTAAGTATTACTTTTTCCAAGTTATCACTTTTTATGTAAAAGTTTCAAGTTTAAAGGTGACATTGTAGTGAAAAGTGATGTGGACGATGATAACCTTAGATTAACCATGTCATTTTTGGGAAGTGTATAAAATTCGCACATTAATCTATTCATAAAAAATATTTTTTTCCAACCAATTGCCCCTTCGAAAGTTTTACAGCTAGTGTTAAAGCAGCAATCGTTCAGTACCTAACCTGCAGCTCGATTCAGGTTGTGCTACGGGATCACTGTGGTCATACGTTTAATTTCTGGCTGATTTGCTAATGGGAAAAAGGAAACTTATAAACAAAAGTGTTTTGGAAGAAACTAGAGATTGATTCATCTGTCAATATTTTACCCAGAGGTAAAGCTACACGCATGAATGTAAAATATGTGGTCAGGATGTTAAACCTTTTCTGTTCTAAGAATTCATTGAATATATTTTTGGGTTTTTAATCACTCTGATCCAGTACAGTGAAATGTGCACCTTCTACAAGTGTCCGAAAATATAAACAAAATCTGATTCAGCCCCAGAATAATAAACATCAGTGTTTTTAATATGTCTAATATCTTGAGTAAGTTTTTTAATCAAGCATAAATTCTCTAGATCTGTAGAAGCCAATGTAAGCTATTTGGATACATTCAAATGTATTAAGAAGTTCTGATTAGATGATCACAGACACAAAATATTAAATTATTAAGCTTATTTCTAAAATTTCTACTAGTTTCAAGCATAATTCTTATTTTGTTCTATTGGCACGCTTAAATTAATAAATAGCCTATAATTCACAGTGATCTTTCACCAAAACAAAACTATTTCTAGGTAGTATTTCAAGATATTTCAAGAAATTAGTACAACTTTTACACAAAATGTTTGGTAAAGTTGATTGTGTATTTGGCTGAGTAGAATCATATAAAAGAAAATGCTAGACAATTTGAACTATATTCAAGATATCTGTACCTGCTTAAGTTTCATCATTTGCATTTAACAGTCAAATAAGTACATTTTAAAATTATATTATCACAATTAATATTCATCAGCTGATTGCTGAATTTCTTACAACTGTTTACTGTATTGGAATCTTTTCCAAAAATGTCATTTATTTATATAAATTAGACTTTGTTCAAGTAAACATGCATATGATTACATCCATTTTTTCCAAGTTTGTTGGAAAATCATTAGTTTATTGCATGATCAAGAAAATATTACCTGTTATTAAAACAAGTGAAAATGGATATGTGTCATTGTTCAGTATTAGTTTTAACATAAATCTGACCTTTAATACAGTAGATCAGCATTTTGTAAACATTCTTGTGCAGTAAGCTTCGTTTTAGGGTTAGGTTATAACGTGCCACATTTCATGGAGGTTTTTAGTTCTGAACGTAGAAACAAAAATATTCTAAGAAAATCACATTTAAAACTACAAAGTGGGTTAATTTGATTAGTGTAGTTTATAAGGTAAAATAAATCACTTTTGTATATCAGAGTAATGTCGATGTGTTTGAGAAATGGGCGGAGCCTTTGTAAAAAAATTTAGATAATGTAATGTAATGGCTAAAACAGTAAAATAAACATTCTTATATTTGTATTACTGCTGTTTAAGAGAAGAAATGTTATTTTTTAAAAACATGTATAAATAAAAAAAAGTTCAAATAAATACATGGTCAAAATTGTTGTTTCCACATCCTACATGCTGCATCTGCACATTGAGTCCGAGTTGTGTTTTCATGATGAAGTGATCAATAATCCAAACTCTATGGAAGCAGAATTCTTTTCTCATATATCTCTATTTTTTGAATGCATTATAATTATTTGTGAGGCATTTTTATAGACCAAAAAAAAAAAGACATTTCATTATCAGATGGAAAATGTCAGATTTTGTTTGACCTTTTTAGCTGATATAATGGTATAATTTAATAATGTGATACACACAACTCACTAGAAATGTCTTTCATCAGATAATTTTGAGTGAATCATCCTAATTAAGTGCAGATTGTCTGATTAACAGACCGATTAGGATTGTAATTGTATAAGGATAATTACATGTGAATGAGATGTTTCAGGGGTCAATTTAGAGTTATCTGACCCTGCATAGGGTTTTAATTTCACTCTCATTCATTTTTTTACTTGGACTTCATTTCTGTTAGAAAATATGCATCTTTTTTTCCATAAAAAATCTTTACTGGTTAGTTAACATGTGCATAAATTCCTATGTTTTGTCTTTAAATATTAAAAAATGTATCTGTTTTTCTACACATTTTATTTAGTTCAGTTTGTTTATTCTGTAGAATTTGATGAAATGAATGACATTGTGCCACAGACAAATCAGTATAAAGTTTGACTGGAGGTTTTTTTTTTTTTTTAATCTTTTATTTATAAATCTACGGTAGATTTGACACAATTAAGTAAACCTCTGTCAATGTGCAGTGTTCAGGTGAAACACTTTGGTAATGACATACAGTACAGTTTAGTATTAGTGTCACTTTGCCAAAGAAAAAGGATATGAGGGAACAAAAGTAAAAGCAAGAAAATAAAAAAATCTATTTGCAACTCTAAAGCAGAAGAAATAATTAAAAAAAAAATCTCAAAAATCACTTTTGGAATTTTAAATGCTTTATTACATTTCCAGGTCTTAGCAAATAGTAAATTTTTTATCTTCTTATTTATGTGCTCTTTTTCTTTAAAGTAATTTTTTTATGAGAAATTTCTTCCAGTTATGTTAAAGATTTGAGATTATTTTGCAGAACATGTAATAATTCAAAGCAGTTATAGTTAAAATGCTTTAAATCAGTGCATCGTTAGTTTTGTCTGCATGGGAAATGCCTTTAATCATTCATGTTTAAAAAACAATTAGACACAGTTATAGTTATTGCTTTGTTTTCTGATTTGCTATAATGTTTATTTTTTTGTTCAAATACTTTAATATGTTGCATGATTTAAATAGAATGTCATCTTTAGCTTTTTTGAATTAAAATTTGATTTAATCTAATTTAATTCAATCGCCACATCTTTTAACCTTTTAATCAAATCCAAATCATGCAATTAACTGATCAGCTTTTGGATTTTGAGGTTCATGGATTGTATGAACATTATTTCTTAGAATCCGGTACGTATGTTCTTTAAAAAACATGCTTAGATTTATTTGTTTTTTTTCTCTCTCAGATTTCTCTTTCATTTATTCCATGTCAAACGAATTCATAAAGCTTGTTCAAAGCGTACTCCCTAATTATTTATTTAAGACGTTAGATTTCTAAACATTGTTCATTTCTCTCTGGTAAAAAAAAAAAAAAAAAAAAAAAAAGCACAGTTTTGGCTCTTTCTGGGTTTGTGGTGTGAGACGCTGGTGTGTGGTATTAAACCTTGCAGAAAAAGGGCTGCCAAAAAGTGTGTTTGTGTGTGCGTGTGTGTGTGTGTGTATGAGGGGGGATTTTGTGGCTTATTGTCCAGTGCTTCGCTGCTTCACTGACTCAGGTACACACTGTTCCATAAGATTCTTCGCTCTCTCGAGTTTCCCATTAGCCATGAAATCTAAATCAGACCTGCGCTCCTTCATCTGTTTTCAGCTTTACAACCGCAGTGAAGATGAGATCGTTTAACCGTATACTAGAGATTCTTATGGGATTATTTTTTATACTTACGTAGAAATCCGTCACATAACATCAAATCTACGATAAGTGATTAATGGCGAAAAAGGACAACAGTGAACGCTTTTATAGGAAAATATTTTTAAAAAATAGTTTAGAGCACAGGACTGGATTTAGACATTTTGGCCAATTAGACTTTTTGCTGATCGGAAAGTCAGTGGTTAAAGCCCCATCACTGCCATGGTGCTACTGTTGGTCTTTGAGCAAAACACTTACCCTACACACCATATACCCCTGCCACTGCCCGGTCCAAACCAGTCCCAAGCACTGTTAGAAAATGGGAGGGTTGTGACAAGACAGGACTTGTGCAGAGTCTTGCAGATCAAATGATCTGATGTGGCAACACCTAGGATATAAGGGACGAACATAAAATTTTTTAAAGTTTTACAACTTCATTCCCATATTCTGGTAGTGGTAAAATTGACCCTTTATAAAAGCAATGATAACCTTTGTTCTACCTGATATATCCGAAAACCCAAATACACAGTTTAAAGTCTGAAACCTCCCAGTTAACACACTCCAGAAAGACTTCTATATAAGCACGTATATTCTTTTAATCATCACTGACCGATGCTGAGTTCCCGGGCACGTATCTGGGCCACTTGGGTTTTAAGGGTTAAAGTTAATATGACAAACACAATTTGTCATGTTTCAGAGAAACCTCAAAGTGTCCTCACAGCTAACCCTCTAACTGTTAGAAAGCATTGACATTGGAGACTCCTTCCCTCCATGTTAAGTAAGCCTGTCCTTACAAGAGATGAAACTTCATCGTATCCATGATCACACACATCTAAGTTGTTTTTTGGTGGTCATTTGTTTGTAGAGTAAATGAATTGTTTTGTGTTTACACATGCATGACAACTCTAACCTGAAAAACCTGGGAGGTTGGACAGGTAAGAAAATTCCAAAGTAAAACTCAAGGACTCCCCTTATGGATCGTGTTCTACACTCGAGTACATCTCAAGGTAGATGAGGATGGAATGGTTGGGAATCTCTTTTGGGAGTGTGATTGGTAAGTCACTGGAACTTTCCCTAACTAAAGAGGAATCTTGGAAAAGCAGTGATCAGAATGTTTTCAAGCATGGGGTAAACTATCTTCGGAAGGTTTCAAGTGGCACAAGAACAGGAAAAGCCTTTGCGATATCAGGATCAGTTACCATGGTCAGGGGGCCAAGGGAGCAAAATTAGCTGTGATGTTTGAGTAGGCGGAGCATACTATGTCTCTTTTGTCAATCATCAGCATCTTTTTATGTGGGAGGAGGTGGATGTGTAACGCTGCGCAAGGGATTCAAAATGTTTGCAAGCTGACATAGATGTCGTAGAAGATACTGCTACAAACTGGTACAGTTCTGTTTGCATTTCTTTAAAAGTGCCTTTCATCAGACCCCATACTTCATATTTAGTAATTCTAGAATCCTGGAAGTGAGGACACAGAGGTGCAGCAGGTACAGTTGGCACCTCAGAAATCCAGAGTCCCCAGTTTGATCCTGAACGTTCATGTATCTGCATTTCCTCTGGGTTTTCGAATTTCCCTTGACCTTTCAAAAACGTTCTTAGAGTTGAATCAGTTCCTCTCAAAATCTGCTAACATGACAGCTAACCACAGGGCAGTGTAACAAACTCTTGCATGATCTCGCAGACGTCCAAGATTGTTGTCCAATTGACCAGAAAGAGAGTAACACATCATACCCACTTGTGCGTTGCAGAGGCAGTTTTCTCCCTAGGACCCCTTGGCCATAGATGGCATGTCCTTTCTTGCTATGTTGGATTAAAATTCATCATCCTTTGATGATAGCGCTTGCATTTCTGTTGCTGTTCTTAATCCTACTATTTGTAGATGAATGCTCAAATGTGTGTGAGGCTGTGAAGCGGACCACCAGACCATCCAGGGTGTATCCCTTTGCCTTGCACCCAGCATTCCTGATTGAGATCGCTCCCACCTACAATTCAACCCTGACTGGGATAATGAGTTCACATAATAGAAAATAATTGTACCAAACCAAGCCCAATAATTTTATGACTGTACTTTAATAATTGAATGTAACTCATTGCCCTGCTGGTCAGACAGTATTTTGGTTGCACCTTTGACGAACAAGCGAAGGTACCCTCATTTGCAAGTCCTGCTGTATCCCGTCTTTCCGTCCTGCTGGATGTATTAGTTATCTCAGTCTCGTCTTTATTCTGTCATTTCTCTGAGACAGTCTTTAGAGGATGGAAGCGCTTACATGCCCCAGGGAGTTCTTTCTTCCTTGCTGCTCGCCTTGCACGATGGCTTGAAGTTGACTCTTCACGTCTCTCTCTACCTTTCAGGCTTCCCGCTGAGGACGCACATCTCGAGGTGTGTTTTTGCAAGCGTAGCCGTCTTTCCTTGAAATATTTACATTTCTCTGCAACACAGCAATGTCAAGGGCGATTTCGGGGGGAGGAAAACACCCTGGGGTACAGATAGCACAGTAGAGGTGAGTCTTAGCTTATACCTCTGCCCCGGGAGACTCACGTGAATCCGTAAAAAATCTACAGAAGTCATGAATCTATGAACGCATGCAGTACCGGTGATTAAGCTAGCTTTTGCTAATATAACCAGATCCTCAGGATGGGAGATTTCCTGTTTTCATTCACATTCGATACCCAGAGCCTGCAGTGATCTGGCACGTTACATTACACACACGGTTCTGGGGTTCAGGTGAGACGCATCAGCAGACGTCTTATTCTCTGACATCTGCCAGCTTCATTAAAACGGCTCTCTTTCATTTGTGGAAAGTATCTTTTATGCCAAAAAACACAAAAACAGACAGGTGAAGGAATAAAACACTCAAAAATAATATTTCTATTTCTGTTTGTAACATATTTCTCCATTTATTTCCTCTTTTTTTGTTCCTTCACTTTTATGCATTTTTGTTGAATTTCTTTTCACATTATTTATACTTTATCTCTATTTTGTATTAAATTCCTTTCTTTCTGTTTTGTGTATTTTTTCTCTTGTGTGCTTTCTATCTTTTTATTTTGTGCTAGATTTGCCCGTGACTTTGTTCATGCGGAATTTTAATGCACGCACATAACCGCGTTTTAAATTGATTAAAAAATTTTGCAACGCCACCTGTTGAATTTTGGAATAAACAAAAATTTTTATTTGTTAAGTTGAAGTTAGCGGAATGAAGGTGTGAAATCTCGTTTCTTAAATAGATTTCAATTGCACACTGGTAAGTGCGTATTAAAAAATTGTTATCCAACACATTCGGTGTTGTCTGTGAAACAGCGCCAGAAACAGTTGATTTTTGAGATGAACTAATGATTTTTTTTCAAGGTAAATTTTTTTATGACATAAGGGTGTTTTCCCTTACAATTTCAAATGAGCATATCTTCTCTTCCCGTGGGCCGATTGCGATGAAATAAAGTCTATATGTTACATCAAGCTTGGTCAAATACACCTGTGAAAAAGCCTTTAAAATTCGATAGTAGTTTTTACGTCATGTGTGCACAAACAAACAAACAAACAAACAGACAGACAAAATAATTCCAAAAACCATCTTGATGTGTTCTATTACTCATCTTTCGCTCTCAGAGCTGTTTTCCACTGTATTGGACTGTGAACTCCAAAATTAGCATTATTCACCATCAGGACAGCTTTACAGGCCGACTCATTTCCCCCACACACACATACTGTACAATGTACCAGACTTAAATATTGTATAGAATTGTAAATATTGGTATCTGATGCACTGCAGCATCTATTTTTTTTTTTTTTTTTTTACACGTGAGCTACTTTATTTGTACGTATCTGTGAATGTTTGTAAGTTGGGGACTTACTGTATTGATGCATGTATGTTTTATTCTTTCTTTGCATTGCATGATTTCTTCCTTTTTTCTTTTTTTGCATTCTCTTAAATTTTTTCTCATTTCTTTTTTCTTTCTTTCTTGCACTCTCTCTCTCTTTCCTATTTTGTACACATTTCTTTTATAGATTTTTTTTTTTACATTTTTTATTCTGTTTGTGCTTTCTTTCCTTCTTTTATTCTGTATACATTTGTTTTATTTTCTTCTCTTTTGTGTGCTTTCATTCTTTATCTCTTGTATACGTTTCTTTCTTTTCTTCCCTTATTTTATTTATCTATTATTTTTATCCTTCTCCTATCTCTCTGTTTTGATCCATGTAGATTTTCCCTCCAGTTACAGTTAGAGGTAATGTAGTGAAGAATCTCCTGTGTTTAGTCAGAACACGGCTATTTGCCACAGATTACGGTGTGTTATTGTCGGGACCAACACCTCACACTTTTTATCCTCTTACACTTACATTCGGTGTTGTCTGTGAAACAAGCTAATTCCTGCCCTCACTTATGCAAGAGCAGCTATAAATGCTGCTAGAAAATGTGGAGGAGGTCATTTTCAGACAGGCCTGACACAGCTGAACACCCGCATGGACTGCTGAGAGATTTCATTTCAACACCTTACTCTGGTCACGATCGCACAAATTAGAGCCGAACATGTCCAGCGCAGAGCTGTATTTTGCCTTCTGCTCATCATCGAGTTGTTACTCTGCTGCTTCCTGTTCTTCGCGGCTCATCCTGTTTGTTTCTACATGCTAATTATTGTTCCATTTGTGGTTCTCCATGCTAATCATTGTTCTGTTTGTGGTTCTACAACCTAATCACCGTCCCGTTTGTGGTTCTACATGCTAATCACTGTCTGTTTGTGGTTCTACATGCTAATCATCTTTCAGTTTGTGGTTCTACATGCTAATCACCGTCCCGTCTGTGGTTCTACATGCTAATCACTGTCCTGTTTGTGATTCTAAATGGTAATAATTTTTCAGTTTGTGGTTCTACATGCTAATCATCTTTCTGTTTGTCATTCTACATGCTAATCATCTTTCTGTTTGTGGCTTTACATGCTAATCACCCTTCCCATCTATGGTTCTACATGCTAATCATCGTCCTGTTTGTGGTTCTAAATGGTAATAATTTTTTTAGTTTATGATTCTACATGCTAATCATCTTTGTGTTTGTGGCTTTAAATGCTAATCATCGTCCTGTTTGTGGTTCTACGTTCTAATTTGTGTTTCTACTTGCTAATTACTGTCCTGTTTGTGGTTCTACATGCTAATTACTGACTTGTTTGAGGTTCTACATGCTAATTATTGTCCTGTTTATGGATTTACATGCTAAAGCGGCAGTAGTAGTTTAGAGGACTAAGGCACTGACTTACTGATCAGAAGGTCGGCGGTTCGAGCCCCAGTTCCACCATTTTTGGGCTGTTGAGCAAGGCCCTTAACCATATCTGCTTCTGCAGGGGCGCTGTATCATGGCTGACCTTGTGCTCTGACACTAGCTATGGTGGGATGTGTGAAGAAAGACTTTCACTGTGCAGTAATGTATATGTGACAAATAAAGACTTAACTAACTAACTAATCATATTTCCGTTTTTTGGTTCCACATGCTAATCATCGTTTTGTTTATGGCTTAACATGATAATCATCGTCCCGTTTGTGTTTCTACATGCTAATCACCATCGCGCAAGTGGTTCTTAATGCTAATCATTGTGCCGTTTGTGGTTCCACATACTAATCATTGTTCCGTTTCTGGTTCCACATGCTAATCATTGTCCTGTTTGTGGTTCTACATGCTAATCATTGTCCTGTTTGTGGTTCTACATGCTAATCATATTCCTGTTTGTGGTTCTAAGTGCTAATTTCTGTTTCTATCTGCTAAGTATTGTCCTGTTTGTGGACCGTGCGGTCTGACCCCAGTTATGCTGGGACATGTGAAGAAAGAATTTCACCGTGCAGTAATGTATGTGTGACAAATAAAGACTTCACTAACTAATCATATTGTATTTTGTATATAACATATCATATTTTATTTATTCACATTTGTATGACCATGGTAGGATCACCGGTCAACATTCATACATGCATTTGTTTGTGTTTCTACATGTCAATTATTGTACTGTTTATGCTAATCACAACTGTAAATGCTAATCGTCATCCTGTTTGTGGTCCTACATGCTATTTATTGTCCTGTTTGTGGTCCTACATGCTATTTATTGTATTGTTTGTGGTTCTACATGCTAATCATCTTCCTGTTTGTAATTTTACATGCTAATCATTGTAGTCCTATTTGTTCTGCATGCTAATGATCATTGTTCTTTAGAAGTTCTATACAATAATCATTCGGTTCAGTTCTACATGCTAATCATTGCCCAGTTTGTGACTCCATGTGCTAATCATCATCCTGTGTGTAGTTATACATGCTAGACATCATCTTGTTTTATGGTTTTCCATGCTAATCATTGTCCGTTTGTGGGTCTATTTGCTTGTAACGCTCAGATAAAATGGTGTTAACTGAAGTTACACTAAAAAGAGAGATCTTATCTTCGTGTCAGAGTGCTTTGAAACCCCGTGAACAAGAACGACAACAACCCGATTAATAAAAAAAAAAAACACAAGTGTATTATACAAAAACTAAACAAAAAAGGTGCGCTAAAACCAACCAAGAAAACAATGTTTACCAAATATATACAATTGAAAGCTGTGTGGGTGTTAGTGCGTTGAATGTCCAAAGTCCAGGGGCCTCATGTACAAAGACTTGCGTTGAATTCATACTAAAACATTGCGTACGGACAAAGCTGTAAATGTGCGT
>JAQMYL010000001.1:32999754-33021359 GCA_030014365.1 Clarias pachynema | reverse complement strand
AATCCGACCGTGAGCGTGAAAACTGGCGTAAGCAAAGTTTTTGTGCGTACGCAGCGTTGATACATGAGGCCCCAGGTTATTATAAGAGAGTGTGAGAGAGATTAATCTGTCTCACCGGAAATGATGGAATAATCCCGGGAGGCCGATGTCAGTGCGAGAGTACTGTGGCGAAGCAGTCCAGTCGGTGAAATTCCGGATGACCAGGAAATCCCGCATTAAACAGCCTTCGTTAGTCTCTTTGTAACAACAACAATGTAAACAGCGCGCGGTATCTCCATACTCCCTCCTCGAGCTGTTTTCCGGGCTCTCTTTATTTTCCGGGTCAGGTGACCATGCCCGTCACCGTCTTCCCGTACAGACTGCCAGCATGGTCTCGCGAGAGCTGAAGCTAGAATACACATTAGACTCATGAGCAATTACACCCTTTTCAGGTACAATTAATAAGGTGCCGCAGCTTATTTTGTCATTTGGGTCGGCTTACTTTCGCCCTATAAAAGTCATTTATGTGGCAGTGCTACATAGTGCGTATGAGGAGGGCGTCCGTATTATCCCCTTTACAAAAAAACACATTATATTACAGGTTATTATGGGTTGCCCCATGAGAGTGTCATTTATTGGCTCTTTTTCCATTTTTAATTTCTGCTGGACCCTCCCACTTGGGCAGCTTGGCAGAGAATTTTGATGTGCGGCGGAGAGTGTGTGAGTCTTTTGGCCAAACCAGTTCGCCCAGTAGCACGTGCACCTTGTAGCGCCGGGAATTGCTGGAGCTGGCTTGTTTGGCTTCCTCACTTTCTGGGTGGTGTGTTTCTTCCTCCGCTGTGTTTCTTGGGTTGTGACAGAAAGTAGATGCTGCTTGGTCGGGAGTGGATAGACAGTCAATGCTTCGAGCCAGTGGTCCCTTGAGTGGCCCGCCCCACGATAGCTCCTCCGATGTTGTCCCCAGGGTTTCATGATGGGCGGAGCTAAGAGCATTGCGGATCCCCGGTAGCCACTGGTCCTCATACTGCTGCTGTTGGGCCTCTGGCAGACTTTACATGACTTGATGAATAACCAAACATCCTTGCGCACGGAGGGCCACCAGGCGTCTTCTAGTAGCCGCAACAGAGTTTTTAGCCTCCAGTGTCTACCTGATGGATGGTTATGGTAATGGCGCATGAACTACTGGGTTAATGATTGCGGGATTACTAGTTGGAGCCTATCTCCTTACTTCACAGGAGCTCTTTGATATAGTGCCCCCTGATGGAGTTCAAATAGCTCGTTTTGCTTGACGTTTTCCCAGTGTACTATCCCGCAGCCAGTTGAGATATTTGGCTGTCATCCTGCTGGGCTTGTGATATCTTCCCCAGGTCACTGGGTAGGCCAGCTTAAAATTTGGTAAGTGGGGGAGGATCCGGCTTTGGTGGTAGGGCATAATAGAAATGATAGGCAGCTGAGTGGGGCTGCGCGTCAGAGAGTCCAGCTAGGTGCGGTGTAGAAGAACATTCAGTGGCTTTCTTCGCATCCTCCTTGCTGGACCGAGCCTTCTGCTTCTGCCAGTCATCCTTGTCTGCTATGCCGCCCTTTTCCATGCTCCTTCCCACCTTTATCTGCTGTTCCACTGCGCTCTCTGTGCCTCTGAGACAGTCATCCACCCTGGGGTTCATGTTGTTAAATACGCCGCCCCTCCGTTCTTTGTCTGCGATGTCAGTGGTCTCTATGGAGTCTCCGAACACTGGAAACTCCCTGCGCATGGGTGGTTGCAACAGGAGGACGCAGGCGGCAGCTCCGATGATGTAAGCAGTGGTGGTTCTGCACACTTGTCATTGTCCTGTTTGTGGTTCTATATGATTATCGCTGTCCTAATCTTTTTAGGTATTTTGTGTATTTATGTACAGTATGTATGTATGTTTAGGGAATATACTGTAACACTCAAGTTCTGAACATGCACACCTGTCCCCAGTCACTACCACACACTACTTAACCATACTTTGAACGCAAATTCATTATGAAGAATTGCTGTCATACTGTAGCTGTTCAAGGAAAATTGGTGGGAGAACATGGTCAACATATGATCATTAGATATCCTTACCAACACTCACTTATCAGCCATAGTATCTTAGCTTGGACAACAAATGTTTTATTTGCACGCCCATCAAGGAGGGACATCACTTTGCATGGGCTTTCTACTGGAGTTTTTATTTTACTTTGCCTCTTTTATCCTAGGGGTTGCCACATGGGATCATTTAAGTGGCAAGAACTGGCACATGTTTTTTCCTTCCTTTTGCAACCCTCTCATTTTTCTACCCAGGCTTAGCACTTGCACTGCATGTGTTGCCTAGATAGTATGGGGCGTAGGGTTAACAATGTTGCCCAAAGACCCAATAGTGACGGGACTTAAACTCCTGACCCTTGATCAGCAACCCAGATCCTCAACTGCCTGAGCCACTACTGCCTCGTCTTTCTACTGCAGGGCCCTCTGTATTTTGGTAGCCAGGACCAACAGAAGATGTTACTACAAGCATTTTACCTTAGCGGTAAGGCATTTCATAAACTATTGCTGTCTTGATTCACAGTGGCAAGCTGTTGTTCTCTCATGACCATTGTATCAAATTGTTCAAGCAGGTGTTGGATCACACTGCAGAGAGCAAGAAATCGGCGAGCAGCTTTCTGTAGTCACGAAGGGGTAATGAAATGTTTTGGGATAATACCCTGGAGTTCCACACCCAGGTGGCTGGCAGTGGGTGAAATGAACAGGCACTCAAAGCCTTCTTTTGTCAGGGCTAAACCTGGATGGACTCCCTAGACTCTCTGCTCAACCTTGCCATCTTCCCTGATCATGTTGCTTTCAACATCCAATTTTGCATTGACTAACATCAGTGACCATCCAGAACCCATGTAGTTGCGCCAAACCATGTTTACCCTTATAGAGTGATTTCATCTTTCTTTCTGTTGTGGATAACCCACTTAAGTTGTGGTACAATTGACTTTCCTAAGCAGTTCCCATAGTGCCATCTTGGGGCGTGCTTCTCAGTTTAGATCTGATCAGTCTTTCACTTTAAGTGTTCACGTAAAGATACTCAATGAATGTCTTTATAGATCTGGACACTGTCTCCAAGCTTAACATTACCACTCTTCTACTACATTATCCTCTAAGAATCCAAGCCATTGAGAGGGGACCTACTCATATTTATATTTACAAAGTGCACCCCCAACTACTTGTTACACCCTACACCAGAAAATTATCTCCTTCCCAGTCACAGCAAAGTACCCTGTCATCCTTAGTTTTTTGGGTCCACCTCCATGATAGTGCCTGGCTCCTTGCATTCTCCAATGTCTCCAAACTCCTTGTGTCTTCCTCATATCCACTGCTGTTAAGAGGTCTGATAACCAGCCCACCATTCAATGTTCCCAATGTTCACCCTGTGTACTAGTGATTTAAAGAGGTTTTCAGCAAGCCCATCGTTATGGGTCTCCCTCTTCTCACTGGACCACAGGGTTGCTACATAAGACCCACTGCAAAATCTAATTTATCCACTTTACCTCTTTCATTGGCGGTGGAGGGGTATGTGCATGACACTCTGCCATGGGGTAAATCTTTCCATACAAATCATCTTTGTGGAGCAAAGACAAATGGAGCACAGCCAACAATGAAACCTTCACCAAGCTAAAGAATACAATCAAAACTGCCCCCAACTGAAAGACAAACACAAAACCTTTAAATTTTAATACGAGGTGTCTCTGGATGTGGGGTGGGAGACACATTATGACAGAGGTTTGGTGAGAAACCAAGGTCAATCTTGCTCTGCCCTTTTCAAGAGGAAATGAAAGAAAATTTTGATTTTAGGAATCATAACCTGCTAGCAGTTGGATGGAGCAGCACATCCTTTTGTGTTTGTCACTGGCGGCACAGAACTGTGAAGTGAACCCAATAACGGACTCCAAGGTGAACAAAAGTTTCAAAGAATTTATTGAACAAAGTGACAGGTAAAACACTTTTAAGCAATGAGTAGGCAGGCAAAGATGAGCTGTAGCAAATCTGTGTGTAGTGGTTACCCTTGGGTGAATAAGGAATGCCCTGTGATGTAGCGAGAATGACGTAGGCGGCATTCTGTAAACCTGGAAGTAGTGAGTGTAGAGCAGTGGTCTCCAACCTTTTTTGGACAACGGACCAGTTTTATGTAAGACAGTTTTCTGCAGATCGCCCATCACGCGTTTGTAACAAAGCACAATAAAGTGCATAATATGTATAACATGCCATAACACAGAATCTGTGAGCTCTGAGCTTGTTTCACTGCGATGAGATGGGGCAGTGTTGGGTGTACTGCTTTAGACTACTTGGATTACTTTTTTGATGTAACGAGTAATCTAACGCGTTAGGGCCGCCATTTAAGTACTTAGTTATTTAGTTATTTTTCAAAAAAATCCGTTATTCAGACAATTTATGTAATCTGTGAGCCAGACAGCAGTCATTCCCAATCCGTTAGTGTGTGCGTGTGAAAGTCGTCCTACAAGCCCCGCCCCCGATAACCCGCCCCCCTCTGTTATTCCTGCTGTTGTACCCCTATCTCTCCTATGCGGTTTGACTATGCAAGGACAGATGCACGGAAAGATGAAAACCTAATCACAGCGCCAAAACCCGCAGCGAATCATGATTAACAGTACTTACGGCCATCGCACGAAACTGCGTAGCTGAGATAGGGGTATTAGTAGTTAACAGATTATGGGCCAAACTTCACTGAGTGATGATGGTAGAATAATTATAAATGTCTTGACTAAAACAACATGCATGAGTAATCACAAAGGAGTTTTAATTTTCTGCAATGGAAAAGTACTCGAACTAGTTACTTTTATCAGAAAGTAATGCAGTAATGTAACTGATTACTTTTTAAAGAAAGTAATTTTGTAATGTAATTATTTACTTTAAAAAGTAATGTCACCCAACACTGGATGGGTGACAGTGATACCTGTAGTATATTCGTCATGTCCAGTCTGCTCTGTAATTCCGTTTTTGTTGCTGTCATTGCAGACAACCCGATTAGATTGTTGGGAATGGAAGCAGGATTTTTATTGCTTTTGTGGCGATTTTACGATATTCCACCTTGATTTAAATCCAGAACGTCAGTTGCTTCAAACACGCTTGTAAGGCTACATTTATTATACAGAATGGGCTTGTAGCATGTGAATCACATATTTTGATGTTCAGACGGAAGCAAATGGGAATCTATCTGATAATTTTTCAATATATTTTTGATTCTTTCCATGCGGCCTGGTACCAAATCATCCACGGTCCGGTACCGGTCCATGGCCCGGTGGTTGGGGATCACTGGTGTATAGCCAACGAGACAAAGTTCTGTAAGTCTTTGATCAGAGTCAGTGAGCACTCTCACAAAAGATAATCTCTTAGGCAAAAGGTGTCCTGAACAAGCAGAATAAATTCCTATGTACCTACAAATTCTTCATTGGATGAGAGCGGAAGCACACATGCATGCATTACATTTTCGCTCTGCAATCTCTGTGAGTGAAAATGTAATGCATGGCTCGGGGCAGAGGTTGAAAAGGCGGGCAGGGTGCCAAGAGTAATGTTCAAATCCAGAAAGTCCGTAAACAGGCTAGGTCATACACAGCAGCGATCCAGATAACAAAGACAATCCAAAGAGCAAAGATGAGAGATGAAATCCAAAAAACAAGCAGGGTCATAGACAGATACCTGAGAAAATTGCATGGAAGCAAACGAGAGACACACAATGGTGATACTCCTGCGACGACTGAGTCTCTCTGCAGTCTTTTAAAGCAGATTAATGATTACCTGAAAAAACTCATGTGCACAGTAGAGATCAACTCAGAGAGCAGAGAGACCATCCCCAAGTGGAGTTATGACCTGGACATGCTCAGCCACAGGGCTCGTCACAGTGTTCTTTTCCTGATCAAAAGAATCCTGAATGTCTGTGAACCAGCAAGCTTTCCAAACTCAGTGGGCATTGTTGTCATACTGGCCTGGATCCAAAAAACATACAGGCAAACTCCTTGTCATGACTTTTCCCCATCAAGAACAAAGACCAAAGCTCTAAAGCCATTCTACCCTCATTGTGTTTTGTGAGTGCCTTGACAAAAATTACCCAAGTGCTTAAGGGCAGCGCATTTCCCCCACCTGCCTTCCTAATCAGATCTTTGTTCTGACAATCTGAGTGGTTAACCTGATCACCTGGGTCCACACTACATGGGCTTCAGCACTGGAAAACATTATCACCTTCTTGAAGCATGCTTATAGACATACATTATATTGTTTCTTGTACCATGTTTGCCCAGGCTAAGCAACCTCAAACCTTCCCTTTAGACCAGCTTATGCCATTGCTTAGGCTGCACTGCCTATGGTTCTACCTGGCCCTCATCACATTCCTTCCCGGGCTTCAATGCTACACCACCATTGTGGTGGTGATCAATGGAAGTCCCTATGTCCCACCTGGGAGGTCTACCCACATCTTGGGCATGTTTGCCCATGCTTTTATGGTATTTTGGAATCCCAGAGGGCATTGTAAGTGACAGAGGATATTATATTTGTGTCCCTCAATTCACATTCTGAATTTGGTCAAACTTCATTGAAAAAGGCTCTGGGTCACCATACATCTCACAATGGGGAAATAGCCAATAATCCAATAGCCAGGATAGAACATGTCAATCAGGGCCTGAGAGACAAGTCTCATATGGTTCCCTCTGTGCAACAAGAGTTACCTAGCCCATGTCCTATGAGGTAGGCCACATACGAATGCAGCCCCTAGGATGAGCTCTTCGGCATGGGAAGAGCTTGTTGGGAGGTTGTGTCATGGTATCACCGGAATCTTCTCAGATCTCCATCTCCCATAACACACCGTGACCTCTGCCACCCTGTTTGTTAATCACCCAACTAACTGCCTGAGCCTGTTCGTGATCCTGTGTCACGTTTTAGATGTGTGTGTCTGTGCCAATTATCGTTCAGTGTTCCAGCCTGCTTTTATTTCTGTCTCAGTGTATCTGTGCTAAATATTAATGACACACTATTAATTCCCCAAATTTATTGACAGTAATGACAGTTTAAATAAATTAATATCAATGATATTTAATGACTTTAAATAACTAAAAATTAATGACACACTTTTGATAACTGAATATTAATGACACGTTCATCTAATGTTAATAACAAACATTTAATTAAGAAATAATAAGACACTTTTAATAATTGAATATTAATTACATGGCTATAATAATTACATGTATATAAAATTAATTTACTAAGCAGGACGTCTCGGGAGGCATCCCCTTAATATTTTGTCATCTCTTCCTCTCTCTCTCCCTCTCTTATAAAATTCAAGCTGCTTATATTATCATTGGGGCAACAAGTGTAGCAAATAAACATGTAATAAATATGTAATAAATGTTTGTATGCCTGGAAATTATACACCCGTTTATTTTTCACCTTGCGTTCTTTCATTTTCTTGTCCTTTATATTACTCTTCCTTTCTGTCTGTCTTTCTTTCTTTCTTTCTTTCTTTCTTCTGTTCATACCTTTTATGTTTTTCCACTTCTATTTTGTTTTGTTTGTTAATTTTTTTCTCTTCATTTTTATTAAGGTTTTCTTTCTTTCTTTCTTTCTTTCTTTCTTCTGTTCTTACCTTTACCCCTTTCCGTTCCTTTTTTTGTTTTGTTTGTTTACCTTTCTTTTTCTCTTCTTTTTACATGGATTTCTTTCATTTTTTTAAATAAAGGTTTCTTTTCTTTCTTTCTTCTGTTTATACCATTGGTTTTTTTCACTGTTTTCTCCATGTTTCTGCACTCCTCTTTTTATTCATGGCACTCGTTGGGTTTTGGATGTTTCTAAAGATGTCCAACATTTCCCTCTCTCTCTCTCCTATCCCTCCTTCATCGCTCTTTAGAAGCGCAGGACTTCCTTGCGCACATGCGGGTGTGGTTGAACCTCACTGTTCTGTCGTTCCTCCACCTCTCCGCTAGTCCCCTGAGAGGGCTGAAGATCTTTACGGCATTCCAGAGACTCTTTAAAGCATTAACACACAGTCCGGCATTTCTCCTGTTGTGTAAACAGGTGTGAGAGGTGAACGAGTGAGTCGAGTCCCCACGCTGATCACTCCACACACTCACTGAATATCAATTTCACGTTTCAGCACACACAGCGTCAGATTCTGGCTAAATACGGCCTGGACGGCGGTGTGTCAGCGTTATCTCCTATCAGTTAGAGCCTAAAGGGGATTAACCTCCAGCTCTGAGAGCGAGCAGATCGCAGGAGGTCACGTCATCGCCTCATCACTCGCCACCTCTCCTCTACTCCCTCCCTCCATCCACTTGCTTAACTGAGAAAGTGAGCTGATGTCGACCTCTGACTTTGTAATGTGATCCACTAAAGGGGCGGATAAGCAGAAAAGGCAAAACCAGTCCATCTTTTTCATCTCACTTCCACCTGCTGGTCTCTAGATCCTGATTGGTCACCAGCAGCTCGATCACAGTGAGGGATACACTGATGGAAGGAGGCTCCAGTGTCAGCGCTTTGTATCCAATGTTAGGAGTTTAGCGCATTTGTTGAGTGATGGAGAAGGTGAGGCGGCGGGAACCGGACGCTGGTTAGTGCCGCTCTTACGTTCCTGAGAATCTAACGGCGCTTAACTGATGAAAAACGTGAAAAACGTCACACTCATCACACTCTTCATCACTCAATCACACTTCTCACAGTCTTCATGAAACTATTTATCACACTCCCTCACACTTATAACTCTTTGTCACACATTTCATCACACTCTTCATCACACTCATTACTTCATTACACACTCTTCACTCCTCTCCTTCACACTTATCACACTTTCCCCTCAAACTCTTCATCACATCATTACACTCATCACTCTTCATTATACCCATCATCGCTCTTCATTACACTTTTCTTCTCTTTTCATCACACTTCATAACACTTTTCACTTCTCTCCCTCACACTCTGCTTTTCTTTCTATTTATTCTTTTTTCATTCCGTCTTTCATTTTTTGTTTCTGTTTTACTGTTACCTTGCTTCTGCCTCTTTTTCATTGTTCATTGTTTTTTCACCATCTATCTATCTATCTGTCTATCTGTCTATCTGTCTGTATCTGTTGTTTTTGCTCATTTCTTTTGTTCTCTTTTTTCTTCTTTATTTTTTTATTTCTACTGGATGTTCTTTCTTTCTTTTCTTTTATTGTTAGCATGGTTCTCTCTCTCTCTCTCTCATGGTTGTCTGAGGTGTATTGATAATCCCCCTCTGCTATGTCAGTGATTTTTATTTCTGCAGTCAGTTTAAATGAAACCCTTGTGACAGATGTAAATAAAGCCAGTGGCGTTTTCTCCTGCATGAGAAACCATTGGAACTTTATCCCCGTCTTCCTCATGCAGAGCTCACCTCGCTCGTAACGGGAAATCCCACTCGCGCTTTAATTGTGTGAGTGTGTAACACACAACCCTGTGCACACTCAGGGGCGGTTTCATATTCTCCCTGCCCTGCTGTGTGTGTGTGTGTGTGTGTGTGTGTGTGTGTGTGTGTGTGTGTGTGTGTGTGTGTGTGTGTTCAATAAAGACGGTGGTGCACACTTTCACACTTTCATTAAGCAGCTGCTTCAGGCAAACACGCCGCTTTGTCAATCACCACAAAATCCCCGCAACTGCAAAAGAACTTTTATATTGACATAAAAAAAGGTTGTGTTGAAGTGAGTTAATAATGTGTTTACAAGAGACTAAACTATAATATAATATTTCTAAAATAAGCACGTTATCGGTTTCTTTCGTCATTTCTCTCCTCATTTGTGTGCTGTTGAACTGTTGGTTACATATATTCTTTATTTGTGACAATCGTGATAAAACAATCCTCACACACTCTTTATCTTTATGGACAATTCTGTTTTTTCAGTATGTTTGTTTACTTTTTTTGCTTCATTTTATTGAATTTATTTTTATAGACATTGTAAAGATGTATTCAGCATCTCCTATTACATTTTTTGGGGTTTGGTGTTACAATTTTTAAGGTTTTGGTGTGCACATTAAATGAGACATTTTAAAAGTGCAAGATAAATATGATGCACACACATCAATATATATTTAAATAGTTTTCACACAAGACAGGAATTTGAATAAATGATTGTAATGATTGGTCTTCTGGGTTCATGCACAATTCTTTAAAAAACATATATATTGTAAAGCACTTTTGCAGCGGGGCATTGACAGACGACATTGACAGACACAGAGACGGTGCTGAAACAGGTGCAATTCTTCATGAATAACTCAGAGACTCAGAGTCATCGAAGTCAGAGACTTGGTTTAATCGCCAAAAGTCATTACAAAGACGGAGGGTACAGTCGGACTTCGGTACCACTACAACGGGCCTGGACCAGGGGCTGGCTGATTCCTCAAAGATGCCTGCTTGTGGCATTTTATCCATCTTGTCTTCGATCGCGCGATGGCGGGCCTCCAGAACTTTCTAGGGGCGCTGTAGTGTTATCGCATCAGGGAGAGTTTTGATGTCATGGAGGAGAACACATCTTGGTTTAGCTGTTGTGCCTGGGTTGGGGTCAGTTCTTCTCCTCTTTGCACCAGCTTACGTCCCTGTTTTTCATATAAAGTGACCAAAGCTGAGACATGCAGTATTGGTTTAACCCATCACTACTGTACTCATTTAACAGTAAATGAATGTGGTAAAGTTCAGAGGTTTTTCGCTTACCCTGCTATTGCAGTCTGTATTCACTGGTCCAACATGCAGCTTGATGGTGATGGTGACCTTGCCACCAGGCCAGGAACATTTCATGCTGGGCACTAAGAGAAGCATTCGGTCTCCGGGCATGAACTCGCGAGGTTGTGCCAGGCTGTCGAATAGCTTTCACTGTTCCCCCTGTGCTGTGACTTCAAATGGCGTGAAACCTGTGGATGATTGTGGTGTTTCTTGAACAGCGAAGAGCACATATGCAAGAAGTTAATCCTAGTTTCAACCGTTATCATCTGCTACTCAGTGTAGCATCCTCTTCAGTGTCTGGTTAAAACGTGCAACCTGTCCATCAATTTGGGGATGATAAATGGAGGTGCGGACTTGTTTTACTTGCAACAGCCAGCACAGATCACACATTAAGTTAGAAATAAATGGGGTACCTTGGTCTGTAAGGAGCTCCTTTGGCAATCCTACTCGACTGAAGAGGAGTAGCAGATCTCTATGGTCTCTTTCTTTGGTGATGTTTTCTGTCACTCAGGGAATCTTTGGCGGACATTTTCACCTCAGCATCCAGTCCGGGCCAGTGAAAGAGATCTTGGATCTTTTCCATGGTGTTATGGACTCCAAGCCGACCATCGTGAGTATGCGTTGCCGTGTCGAATCAACACTAGCCCAGACCATTAGGAGGTCTCAGGGCTCACCTCTCCATGCACCAGAAATTATGTCGCAGGCTGTGGCTGCCCGTCCTCCTCAAACTCGCCCTCTAGCTCATGCACCTGGCTCCATTAATTAAAGTATTAGCTGTGCATCTTCCCTCACACGCCACTTGCAGAGACAGGGAAAGAGGTGCATTACCAGATGAAAGTGGCTCAAGTTCAGCTTCGGCATCTGCACTTTCTTTGTGGGCATGAGCCATACAAGTATGGCAGGGAGCGTCTTTCTGTGGCAGCCTATGCTCTGTTTTTTTTTTATTTCTCTCCTGTTGGGCTTCTTCACACAGTTCCCTAACAAGAGAGGGACAGGTAAGTTAGGAACGACCCCTACTGTTATGGTATGCTTTCACCGTTGATCCTCCACCACTCGCCGCTCCCGGCAGTACCCCATGTACGCAGGTGATCAGAAGTTGCCTGTGCGTTTTTCCCCCCCTCGAAATGATTGAGGGGTGAGCAAGGGTCGTGGTGCTTTCGGTGTCTAGGAGGGCAGGTATGGGTGCTCCTCCCATGCTTTGGATGGTTTTGGCTCTGTGGGCATGGGCTGATTGGTGGGAGGCTCAGGCTTAAATGGAGGAATGAGTTCTGGGACCCATGATGAAACGTGGCAGACTCTTGTCAGGGATTTTCTGCCTTTCTGGGCCCAGAGAAAGTATTGATACCACACATTCCAATCCTTCATTGTATCCCGCAGTGAAGTCGCACTACGCTTGCCCACATCCTTTCTCTCCTCTCGGGGAAGGGAGCTCAACACTTTATTCACTACCAGACTTTTTGTGATCTCGCGCATGCTAAGTTTGGCGGGCTTAAGCCAATGGCAAGCGATTCGGTGCAGGCGGTCTAGTTTGACATGGCACTTGCATATCATATCCCCAGCGATGAAACTCCATGGCCGCCTGCCACACCAGACTCTCGGCCCCAAGTCATTCAGACGTTCAGGTACTGGTCGGCCTTCTCCTTGTGAGGGGAAAAATATGCATGCTGCGTTTGTAGGTATGCCTCGACGTCATCTTGGGGTCAGAGCTTAGCAAGCAAACGCTGTGCCTATTTGTGGGTTGGGCAGAGGAATGTGTTCATCCCATCACTGCTGCAGCCGGGAGAGCTCTGTTGTAGTGGTTTGTAGCTCTTGCTTAATCTGCTCCACCGTTCTCCACCACTGTAAAGCACTTTTGCGGAAGGGCAGTTACACAGACACAGAGACGTCTTTGCGGTGCTCAAACAGGTGCAATTCTTTATTAACACGTACAGTCAATAACTCAGTCTTTCATGCATAAACAGTGCAGGAGTGTGGAAGCGTGAGGCTTATCCCAGCGTAGTCACCTTTTAAACGTAGGCAGCAGCAGTGGGTGTTTGAGGAGGGCCAACGGGTTGGGCTAGCAGAAGCGGAAGGGAAGGTAGTAGCCGAGTTACAGTGAGATCTCCTCCGGTGCACTCTTTCCTTTGGTCAGGGCTCTCCGGAGCTCTCGGAGTCCAAAAGAAGCAAACAACAAGGAAATCTAAGTCTACTTCTTGAACAGAACGACACAATCGCCAGTCTGGGATTCTGGTCTCCTATTATGGCCGGGCTTTGACTCCAGGAGTTATATTGAAAAGCCGGCCATGCAGGATTACAGCACCCCGCCCCTTTTTTAATAGCCTCGTCGCTGGCCTTGGTGCTGAAAATGCTGCCTGTTTTAGTTGTGCGAGGAACTGTTGTAGAATATAAGAAGTTAGCCTTCAGCCCACCATATTTATGTTTGTAAAGCACATATTTATATGTATATATAGGTATATAAATAAATATGTTTTTTAGAAATGTGCATAAAGCCAGATGACCAATTTATACAAACTTAAGCAAAGGATATAAAAATCATGTGATTATAACAATCATTCAAACGCTTGTTTTCAGATTAACATCTCATTGAACTCTTTTTACATCTCCTTCTTTATTGCAGAATCTGTTACTTATGCTTGGGCCTTTACTTTTCAACTCTGTGTCAGCCATATTACTTTCTCAAGTAGTATAATGACCCTAGTCATGTGACTAAACACTTAAGTATTATAATAAGCCCCAGTCACATGACTAAATACTTGAATATTATAATGAACTCTAGACATGTGACGCAGCACTGAAATACAATAATGAGCCCTAGTCACATGAATGGGCCTTTAAATATTATAATCAGCTGTAGTCATGTGGACTAAGCACTTAAATATTATAATGAGCCCATGAGCTCTAGTCACTCAACTAAGTATTTACATATTATAATGATCCCTAGTCACATGACTTGGTTCTTAAATATTATAATAAGCCCTAGTCATTAAGGTGACTAAGTGATTAGCATATAAAATAAACCTCAGTGCATTTGTTTTCAGGTGATTTGTCATGTTATATGAATTCTTTTAACCAAATAAATGTTTTAATCATGGTTTTAACATTCAGCCATTAAAATGATTATACATGTATACATTACATTATACATTGTGATTCAGCAACAACAAGGGCACAAACGTCCTAATGCTCGACTGTTACACTTGAAATGCATTTTTAAATTATTTATTTATTAACTAGTAAATAATAAATGCTTTCTCAGAAAGTGTAAATCTCTCGTTCATGGACGTTTGCTTTCATCCACCCACTGATCTGATGGTGTGAGCATCCATGTGCCACTCCTGTGCGAGATTTCAATTGCTTTTCCTCTTCCCGTTGTATCACAACAACTTCAGCATGATCGCTGATCAAAACAGTCCTTACAGCATCAAGTGTGTGTGTGTGTCGGTGTGTGTGAGAAGCAATAAAACACTGTGTGCTGTTACTTCCTTGAAGTGGTTTCTTTCTTTCCCGCCACAGCAATTTGTCATTCGTTATTCATTAAGAAAGAACACATTTTCGTCCCATTATAGTTATTTATTTATTTATTTATTTATTGTTGTGAAATGTCTACAGGAGAGCCATGCACTTAAATCAATTATTCAATTTAATCAGTCTTTTGTTGATTACAAAGTCAGTCCAGCTACACGCAGCTACACATCATAGGTTCATACACATTTATGCGTTCGGTGCTACAGTAACAAAAGTAAAACTTCAGAGATGTTTACCTAACTGTGCTGTAAGGAGTCTCCAGTTACAGAGTTCAAATTGTAACTGTTTCGGTTTTTGGATCAGGACAGATGCTGGTGAGGGAACGACTCTTTATAGCTACTATAACAATTAATTCCTACACTTTCTTCCCTCCCTCCTCCTTTTTTTACTCTCTCTCTGTCATTCCCTCTCACACAGACACACACACAAAGCTTGCCGTTTTGCTTTTCATGAGTATTATGAGGGACATTTTGGTGTGTTTGCCGTGTCCATCCTGCGTGTCTGTTTAAACACACATTCCATTTATAATCAAGGTCGGAGCTTTTGGCTTAGGAAGGCCCCAGGTGGTGTGCGTATATATATGTGTGTGTGTGTGTGTGAAATGTCAGCGGAAGCTCATCTCAGTGCCCTGAATGGAGACAAAGCACAGCGGACACACAGCCCTGCCCTTTTCTCTTTGGCCCCGTTGCCCTCTGTACCCTTTGATTAGCCGAGTAAGGAGCGCTGACCCCCGCCACTCGCCCCACCATCGACCCCCCCACCACTGACCCCCCACCACTCTCCCCTTCAGCACCCTCCGAAGTACACACTTGTTCCACAGGTCCACTGGTGACCCCTCCTTCCGGAAACGTCCGCAGTGGGAAAGTGGAAATGTTGCACGAGGGCGTTCGGGACGCGACGTCGTGCACCTTGACCCGTCTAGACGCTTTTATCCATTTCTGTTTGTTACCAAGCAGGCCAAGTGAACTCTGACCTTTTCATGTCACTTAAATTTTTTGCCTTGCTTATTTTTTTTTTTTGGCTTTTTTTCAAAAAAAGTTTTTAGGAAGCAAAAGATTTTATTTATGTCATTCGTACATGATATCTTTTTTTACAGTATGTAAAGTAAAACTCACTATTATAATTTTTTAAAAAGCTACAGACAATGCTTTTAGATTTTTTTTCTTTGTAATTTGTTTTCTTTTTTTTTTTTTTTTGAAATTATAAACTTGTTTGTTTTTGTATCTTTTTCTTGCAACTGGAATACCGAGGATGGTTTATTTATTTTTTACCCCAGTGTGATTGTGTCATTCCACACGTCCTGTAAGTACCACTTTGGTTCACTGTATTACATCATGTTCAATTTTATTTTCCATATCTGTAAATAGATATATATTTTAGACCTAAGTTTTGAAAGTTTTTTAGTGCCATGTTTTCTGTAGACATGATTCAGCTCCATGTAACAATTTATTTTTAACATTTAGAAATATTTTTGGAATGATCTCGAGAGTTATTTACATTGCAAAACTGCTTTCTGTTTAAATTAATTCAGCTAATAATCAAATGAAGAAACAACAAATGATTAAGTTAATATATAAGAGGAGTGAAAGTTAAGTTTAGAGAAGTGATATTTTAAGATACATACAGTATAGCGGAGAAAACATTGCTTCTTGCCTGTTTTTTATATTATTATGTAATTTTCAGCTATGAATCTTTTTTGGTTCTGTCAGAGCTTCCTTTTATTATCTAGTTTTAATCATTTCAGAATACTAATACAAAGCCTATCATTTTACCATATTCAGTGCTTTAAATGGTTTAATGCACTTATAATACTGAGAATCCCAAAAATTCTGATTGGTCAATTTTAAAATATTGTTATTTAGACAAAGTTCACAGTGATCTAGCATGTGTTTTGATTATATTTTTCTAATTATGCATGATGTTCTAATTCAGGTCCTGATTTAAATTCCAAATCTTAAATTAAGAATCAGGAGGGGGAAAAAACAACCAAACAAACAATGTAAATGCATAAAATTTCATTTTAATTCTCAAATTCAATTTTGAGGAGCTTTTTTAAACAGTTAAACAAATCTTTGCCATAAAATGAATAAAAGCAACCCAAAAAACATAAATCAGCACAAAAAGCAAATCAGCGTCAGATGCTAGAAGGTGAATATTATACTTGCTTTTCAAAACACTTTTATGTTTGGTGGAATTTTTATGAGTTTGTCAGTTCCGTACATAGAACACAGAGTACCCGTGGTTTCTGAAGGTGGGCCTCGTTATTTTGTCCCAGCGTTCATTCCCAAACCGTCTCTCTTCAGGTTTAGAATCACCTCACTCTTCCAGCCATTCGATTTCAGATCAATCCGTCTCGAACTAGCATTTTTTTTCAACAGCGAGGTGAGAAAATGGCAGCCGCAATGCAACACTCCCTCGCTCCACCCACTCCACCATTTCCCATCCCCACCTCTCCATCTTTCTTTTCGTCTTCCATTTTTATTTATTTATTTATTTTTACAATGCCAAAGTCACCTCAAACAAATCAGATACTGTATATTGTGCTATAAGTCGCCAGTGTTTGGATCGAGATTGAGATTATGACAATGTTTTTTTGTTGTTGTTTGTTTCACCTTTTAATATCGTATGAATTTTAGACAATCGCGATGTGATGGATGTCTATTTTTCCTCCCCTTCTTAGTGATCCCAAGCTTTTACTATCTAGTTAAATGTATTAGACACTTGGAGTTGCTAGTATAACAATGGTTAGCTGCTACCTGCTAAGGTTAAGATATAGGTCTTATAATCTTGCTGTTCGTATTGTATTAAAAACATTAAAAACCGTCCTAAGCATGATTTCTAGCTGTAAGCCGATCCAACCCTGAGGAATGCTAGTCAGCCTCCGATATTTAGATTAAGTGCTTTGAGGTCCAAACAAAAGGCGGCGTGTAAACCCACTGAGGTATTAGCTTAGTGCTTAACGCTGTAGACCAAAGCACTGGTTACTAATTACTAGCATTTTCATTGATATAATGTTTTTTTTTTTTTTTTTTGAAGTACATGAAGAAGTCAAATAGTTCATTTTTTCTCCAGATCAAGGCACTAGTTTATAAGTGCTATCATTTTTGACTGACATTTTCCTTTGCGTCTGCTGTACCATTCACACAATCACAAGTTTTACAAAACCGCATTTTCTCATTTCTCCATCATTTTTCTTAATTCCTTCATCAGTTTTACTGCATTTACCAATTAAATTTGTTTTAAAATGTCTTTTTTGCTATAGGCCCAGTTTGCTAGGTGCTACTGTTTTGAATGTGTGAGATAAAAAATATTTGATTAGCAGCCATTTCCCATTTCCTTCATAATTTCCACATCTCTCTCTCTCTCTCTCTCTCTCTCTCTCTCTCGCTCTCTGTATTGAATCACAGTTTTAATGAAGTGAATTAAATGAGTCAACTTGCCAAAATAAATCTCTAGACTATACTGCTAGTTACTAATTGCTAGCATGTTTCAGGATTTCTGAGACCTGCTTTTGAATCTTTTCCTCATCCTTTTTTATTTTATTTTATTTTTTTACATTTACTGTGTCTTAAAATCAGATGTCTCTTTGAGCTATAGATCTAATCATTAGTGTGGTTTCTATTTTAAATATGTGAGGTAAATATATAAAATATCATTGATTAGCCAGCATTTTTCATTTCCACCATCTCTCTCTCTCTCTCTCTCTCTCTCTTTCTGTATTAATCACACATTTTCATTTAAAAGGATTAAAAGGGTAGTCTACCAGCTCTCTAGACTAAATAGCTAGCATTTTGGTTGATATTGCTAATATTGTTTTCTGAGACGTGCTTTTGTGAAACCCACTTTTCCTTGTCATAGAATTATATATTTGCATCCTCAATAAATTAAATAGATCTGCTATAGCTGTAGACCCAGGCACTAGCTGTTAGCATTTAAGTTGATATTTTCACTGTGTGAGGTAAATTTCACAAATATCCTTAATTATCAAGAGTTTTTCCCCTTTCTCTTTTCCTCTATCATTATTCACCTCATGTTCTTTCTCCCTACATAACAATCCCACAGCTTCATTTAAATGAACTAAAAATGCCATTAATTAATTTATTTATTTTTTGCTAAATTAAAGCCCTAGTTACCAACTGCTAGCGTTTTGACCGCGTCATGATTGTGTTTCATTTGTTGGTTTTGTTTTTCATCTTTCCTAAACACTGATTAAATTCTTCCATCTTTTGTTCATCTTTCCTCGCACATTTTTATATGTAAAGCCTAAACAACTCAAATACATCTCCTCTCACTGTAGATCTAGCTGCAAGTTGCTAGCATTCTGATTGTCTGAGGTAAATATCCCCCGATATACTTGATTAGCAACCATTTCTCCTTTCCTTCATCATTTTTCATCATCTCTGTCTCAGTACCAATCCCACATTTTCATTCAAATCGACTAAACAGGGCTTTTTTTCCCCACCCGGACTAAAGCGCTAGTTACTAACAGCTAGCATGACGACTGATATTATGATTGTATCTGGTTTACCGTTCACCTAATCAGTTTTTTTTTTTTTGAAAATCACTCTTCCAAATCCTCCTTTTTATTTTTTCTTTCAGACACAATTTTATGTCAGATACTTCAGATAAATCAAGCATGTCTCCTTTTTGCTCGACACCCAGGTGATAGTTGCTGGTTTGTTGCGTTTGAAATCTAAATCTAAATAAGTAGAAAATCTGTTGTTAAAAACATTAATTTTTTCAGGTTTGTACCTGCTTGCTGTACAAATCTTACAATTTTGTCTTTTTCTTTATCTTTCCTAAACACACAAGTATTTGTTGTGTGTAAATCAATTGAATTTTTTTCTGGACCTTTTCAAAGGTGTGATCTCTGGATTTTTATTTTTTTATTTAAAAAAAAATATTTTTTTCTATTAATTTAATCTGAACCAGTTTGCAAACTGTTTACATATTTTACATATTATGAATTCTAAAGACCAATATTACAAAGATGTTTTTTAAAAAGCAACAACTAGTACATGAGCTGGCTTTGTGATGATTTGTAATTTTAATAATAATTTGTCATCAACACACTGCAGCTTCCATTCCTTTCCATTTTCCATTTTTTTTCCTAGTTGTTTTATCATTTTCTATGTTGTTTAATGTATAATAAATGACATTGAGATTGTTAATGAGCTTAGAAACGTGCCCGTAAGACTTTTGGACACTTGAGCACACTATGTTACTGCGTGAAGCATTTATTTTATTAGCTGATTACAGAGCTAAAACTTAGAATTAATATGTAACGTGTGAGCCCCTCCTTCATTTTCCATTCCCTCAATCCCATAAGGCAGAGTAGAGCTTTGATTTTTGGTTGAATTCGTGGCCGTGACTGCATGAGGTTTGTCTAAGCACCTGTTTATTTAAATGTGCAGAGAAACGCAGGATTGGTGTACACTACATGCATAATAACGCCTTCATTTTAGCTTCATTTTTGGTCCAGCTTGTGATTTGCATTCGTCCATTTCTCTATTTCTCCATTTTTCGCTTTTCCTCCATCTTCCACTCAGTTAGTTAGGGAGATATATACACATTGTGCCATAGACCAACAAATCAGGTGCTTGCAAATTTTATTTTTATTGTTATTTTTCATTATTATTTTCATTCAACTGTGAACGTACAGCATATAATGTAAGCAGTGCATTCTAATTCCTGTGCTATATTTGTGTAGAATATTCAAACCACTCAGCCTCATCTGTCTGTTTGTAAAGTGTATAATACATTCATATTAGGAATTCAGACAGTATAGACAGTAACATGTTTGTTCTGTACATAAGGCCGGGTTTTGAGACAATGTAACGTAAAAAGTGGAAACACGAAGGCAAAATGTGCTTTTCTGTGATCGCTTCGTTCCGTCAGTCCGCTATTCTTATAAAATTAACAATCACCCTGCTGCTTTATTTTCCTCCACGTTAAAAATCTAAGCGCAGACACATTGTACATATTGTGTGTCGTGAAATTATCTTCAGGGAACGTAATAAGACATTTCTGCTACATCATAAGCTTTCTGTTTTGAATATATCCTTTGTACAATGCAGTGCGTCGAACTTCATCAAATGTAAGCGAAAAAGCCTAGGAAGATTTTCTGATTTCATTCCTCAACAAAATGCTTAGCCAAAATGTGAGCTTTCGGTCCGACCCGCTTTCAGGTCATGAAAAACAGAGGAATAATGGAGGAAAGCATGTAAAATAGCGCTGTCCTGATAACACCGTAAAACACTTTTTCTAAGCATGTACAAATACGCTCGCGACAAACATGTTTTCTCGCTCCTTCCAACATTTCGCTTGAGGTGCGATTTTTGATTAGCACCCGAATAACAGAGGATATGCCGGGCTTTATATGGCTGAGCGGCTTCTTTGTAATGGCGCTGTCAGTCTTAGCTTGACGCTATCTCGGCTCTCGATGTCGCTTGAGTTTTAATGTTGGAGCGCTGCTACCTTTAACGGATCTATTTTCTTACATTCGAATTAACGGCCTTATTCTGTGTGAAGATTTTCACCAGGGTTACACGTCTTTAATTTCACGCTCGGTACAGGCTCCTCCCACTTTCTCATTAACGTCTAATTAACTGAGCACTGCTCTTTGTCAGTCAGCCCTACTCCTTCGACCCATCTGTCTGGGACAGGCGCAAGGCTGGTAAATAAGTGCACGCTGCAGCTACGAGACGTGATAGACGTTTTCTGTACACCGTGTCCCCCACTGGGTGTGTAACTGAAGTTTGATTGACAGCTCAGGTCTAGAAACACACACCACACATTGAATTGCATGTAACAAGAGGACGCACACGTGCTGTTTTTATGTAAAATCCAAATTTGCTGAAAAGTACTAAACCTTGTGAGTGACATACAGTGACGACATGATTAGCATTGAATCTTTACATTATAAGATGATGAGAGTGTTAGTTAAACATCTCTCTGAGGTGGGAGACACTGCGTCTGCTACATATAAAGGAATAAAATACGCGTCTCCATCTCCATGTCATGCTGTTACAGGAAAATAACAAACATAATATATAGTAAACACCAGTGTCACCGCTAACGTAGTCATATACCAGTTGATAAGAGAAGTAAACCACTGTGGAACATCCTGTTACAGGAAATAAATCAACTCTGCTTCATCACACCATCCCTTGTTGAATATTTCTCCAGAACAGCAGGACATGGATTGTTTTTTTATGTCATAGTGTATCACGTTAAAGACCCTATGTACTGTGTGTATTGTATTATTAACGTTTGAGTGTGTGTGTGTGTGTGTGTGTGTGTGTGTGTGTGTGTGTGTGGATAGAAAGGATCTTCTCCACAATGAATCTGCTTTCTTTTGTCCACCGCACCGAGT
>JAQMYL010000001.1:32982718-32999654 GCA_030014365.1 Clarias pachynema | reverse complement strand
TTCTTTTGTCCACCGCACCGAGTCGACTTCTTAGGAGTCTCATACATGGGAGATCAAGAGTTGCCAAGGTGCTTAGTAGACACACACAGACAAACACACACACACACACACACACGCACAGAGTCTCATTTCCTTTGGTTGTCAGAGCCCTGCTGTGGTTCCACTGGAGGTCACTGACACGAGCACTGGAGCTTTTCCCACTCGTTAAAAACCCCGCCTCCTCCCCATGGTGCGTGTGTGTGTGTGTGTGTGTGTGTGTGTGTAAGAGAAAGGGAGACATATAAACAGCAACACAACACACTGTTAACAGGTCTTGTTATCAGGTTGATATCTCTAGTCCTTCAGTTTAGACATCTAGTCCCTTACTTGGGATAACTAGTCCTCTAGTTATCTGGTACCTTAGTTTAGATAATAGTTCTCTAGATCAGATATCACGTTTAGAAGTTTAGATATCAGGTTCCTTTCTTTAAATAAACAGTCCTCTAATTTAGATAACTAGGGTTAGGGTTAGTTTTCTAGTTATCGGGTCCTTTATTTTATATAACCAGTCCTCTAGTTTAGAAAACTAGTCCTCTAGTTTAGATATCTGGTCCCTTACTTTATATAACCAATCCTCTAATTTAGGTAACTAGTCTTCTAGTTTAGATATCTGGGCTCTTACTTTACATAAGCAGTCTTCTAATTTACATACTGAACTAGTCCTATAATTTAAATAACTAGACCTCTAGTTTAGAAATCATGTTCCTTACTTATATATAACCAGTCCTCTAGTTTAGGTAATTAGTTATATAGTTTAGAAATCTGGTCCCTCACTTCACATAAACAGTCTTCTAATTTAGATAACTAGTTATTTAGTTTAGTTATCAGGTCCCATACTTTATATAACCAGTCCTCTAACTTGGATAACTAGTCCTATAATTTAAATAACTAGGCTATACTTCTAGTTTAGAAATCAAGTCCCTTACTTCATATAACCAGCTCTCTAGGTTAGATATCTGGTCCCTTCCTTTACATAACTGGTCCTCTAATGTATAGAACTCGTCCTCTAGTTTATTAAATTGCTAGTCTTCTAGTTTACATAACTAGTCCTGTAGACTAAACATGTAGTTCAAGTTCTAGTAGAAAACTACTTATGGAAAACAAGGCAACAAATATTGAAATTAATAGACTAATTATCTTATCTGAAGGACTAAAGGTAGAAAATAATGGAATAGATGTCTTAATAACAGGGTTATTTTTTTAAACAAGTTTTGACATATAGTCCCTTAGTTTCTATAGTTTAGTTCTCTAGTTTAGTTAAATATACTATTGATTTAGACATATAGTGTCTGATTTATCATATCTAGTGCCCTACCTAGACACAATAGTGTATCAGTTTGGAAATCTAGTCCTACAGTTTAGATAATTAGTTCTCTATTGTCAACATATACAGTAGTTTGCACTAGATATTTAAATGAACAGACTAGTTATCCAAAATAGAGGACTAGATATATAAACTAAGGGACTAGTTATTTAAACGTGTTTAGACCTCAAGGTCTAGTTAGTTTCCTCATTCAATTCACTATTTCTTGTCACTTAGTTCAAATAGTTTGATTGCTAGTTGAGCTGTTTTCTTGTTTAAATATCTTTATATGTCTTGTTAGAATGTTTTGCCAGGATTGTGGACGACTAGTTTGCATGTCTACTGCTTTAAGGAAGCCTGTTCTGGTGGTTTGGATGTTTTGTCCATTACTTTTAATGCTTTTTTGTTACTGTTTATACACTTAATCCTCCAATTCAGATGTCTCTACCACTAGCTTTACACTACGAAAGTAGTAAAACAGTAAACTAAAATAGGAGTCACATTCTCTGAACTAGTGTAGTATTGTTTAAAATAGGATTAGCTGTCAAACGCAGTGTTCCAGACTCTCATCCTAACCAGTGGAGTAGACTCGATTTTAAAAGTACTACTGTAGATGTCTAAACTAGAGGTCTACAAGCCTGAAGTAGAGGCCTAGATGAGCAAATTAGGATGTGCTGCATCTCAGCTAGAGCGCTCCTCACACTCCACCCGCAAATTAGTGAACATGATGCAAGAATTGTGAAGTCGTCTAGTTTAGCAAGAACGAGCTGCAGGTGTGAGGAGTAATTGAGACGTCTATTGCACTAGTTTTGCGTGAATCAGGATTGCGTTCAGATCAGAAGTTTGGTGTTGAGTCATAAAACATCTGGCTGCCATTTTGTTTCATGGTAATACAAAATGTATCATGTGTTTTGCTGTGTGTGTGTGTGTGTGTGTGTGTGACATGGATACACAAATGTTGTTGGGCTGCAGAAAGGTGAAAGTCAGTGGGCTCATCCTTACTTTCCTCTTTCCTTCTCTACAGCGTTAACTTGTATTCTAACGAGATTAAACCGTATGCGCTCAACTCGAACGTCCGTTTGATCTGTCGTGCGTGATGAGGGGCTCTGGCCGTCCAAGCACCGGTATGAAATCGGCCTGATGTTGTCCTTTTTTCTCCTCCGCTAGCGTCCCTCGGTCCGTTTCCGACCCTGCATTCCAGGAAGCGTTTAGGGAGCCGGGTGAAATAGCTCAGTGGGGAGGTTTTTGTGTTGGGTGGGGGGGGAGGGGTTATCCCAATCGGCCAGCCTTTCATAAGGGAGTCAGATGAGGAGAGACTCTATGCCACTCTCTTCTGCTCACTTTCACTTAGTTCACTTTGATCACAGAGTTTCCTAGTAAAAGAAAATTGACAACATGTTCTAAGCCCCCAGGTCGACTTCCTGTAGAGCTCGATAAATAAGTACGGAATGAGACACAGCAGCGTGACTTAATGAAAGCACGCGTTTTATTCGTCTTATATCACAAGTGCGTGAGATGTAGCACTTTGTATCCATTTATAGTTACGTTTAATGCTGTGGAACATCCATCAAACAAGTTAGCACCAGTCCTTACCTTCTTATGTTAACAGTCCTTCATTTTTTTTTCTGTTTCTTGTTTCCTGTCACATTACCAAGAAAACACAAAAGAGTAAAAATCTACACTTAAGATATTGGAAAACGCTAACTTCCCCTGAATCACACTTCGAGGAAAGTGCTATCCGCCCTCTTTCGCATACATACGTACATCAGCCGTATGGCTAGTATCACTCTGATTGACAGGAGAGACAGATTATGCCCCTCCCACCTAGAGTGCACAGCCACAGATGACTGCAGCATCCTCAGGATTCAAACTCGCAACAAAGTCCTGACACTGGAGACTCCTTCCATAGAACATCAAACAAACATCATCACACAGTGAACGAGCTGTTACCATAGAAACGATAACGTATCACAGCCAACGCTTTAACATGAAGGCACACGTCTCTCGGCACCTTCTGACCAATCAGAATCCAGAACTCCAGGAGCGAGACAGCATTTGTCTAACATTTGTCCAAAAGCATGTTCTTGTCACAGAAACACATTCCTGGCACATGCCTACTCAGGTACTCAGAAGTATACAGAATATGTGTCAGCGCTCACTCCAAACACACACTCACACACGCATGCACTCACTCTGACAGAACTCCATGTCCACGAGGACAGTTTACTGTTTAACTTTCCCATCGTCTATTCTAAACCGGTTTCCCTCTGACAGTGTTTACTGTGTGTCAACGTAGAGCTATCTGACAAGACGTGGCCTTTAATGGCCAATTCCCTTCCCGTTTCCCTCGCTCACCTGATTCGGAGCGATCAAAAGGCGAGCGCACGGAGAGACGCAAAACGAGGGATTTCATTCCGTAGCGCCATCACGGTGATCAAACGCAACGCTATTTATAACGGCGCGGCAGCGTTGTTGAATCAACAGACGAGATGAGCATGAAGGTTCAGGGTGAGGAGGAGATCATGAGGAGATTGCTTATTTTGTAAACGTAAAGTTAAAAAACAAACAAACAAACAAACAAAAACTGTACGCCGTTCTGCGAAACAGCTTTTTAACATGCGGATTGTTATTAGAAACATTTTCATTTCCATAGTAACAGTCTCCTAGCATTGTATTTGCAAGAAAGCGGTTTGAAAAACATAGCTATGTGTATATGTTTAATGTTTTAGGAGACGGTTATTTACATTTACATTGAGGCGTTGGCAGACGCTACTGTCCAGAGAGAATTACAAAAGTGCTTTGAAGTTTCCGTCATTGGATAGATCCTTACACTGGTTACTAGGTTACTAACTGAGTACCATCAGCCTCACACTGCTGGGAATGTTTTTGTTTTTTTACCCAAATATCAAAGAAACAGATAGATCTTTAGTCGTCGCTTAAAGATTGCCAGTGATTCCATTTACCATTTATGGAAGGAGTCTCCAGTACTAAAGATAAGTTATAATGGTAAGTTTTATGCTTTATTTTTTTAAAAATTATTATTAAAATTAAAAAAGCAACTAACTAAGGGTATGGAAATAAGAATTGAATGTAAGTGCTGTAATTGAAGTCAAAACCTGTGTAGCGAACAAGATTAAACATAAAAGGCCCCATATTTTTGCTCCAGCTGAAATACCACTGGATAATACTTTTTATATCTTTATACATCATCGCCCCATTTTGTTCCTGATTATTTTCCTATGATGTCGCAATACTGGGCGTTTAACCCCAAATATACTGTATGCTTAGCTTGTTGATCGCACATCTAAAAGATCCAGTCAACTTTAAAACAGCAAGACATTTTACAATACAAAGGAACATTCTCAGTGGACTGTATCAAGAGGGCATAATGAAAAGTGTATTGAATTTTTATTAGGATTAATTCATTTATTTGTAAACACACAAAAAACCGAACACATGCTAATTAGCGTAGATTTCCTGCTAACCATTTGTCTAGTGTGTGTGTGTGTGTGTGTGTGTAAGAGTAAAATGATGTTTTTGTACTTTGCTAGACTTTGAAATCTGAGGTGGGATGCGTGTGTGAAAGTGTTAAACGGTGTGTGTGTGTGTGTGTGTGAGTGACAGAGAGAAAGATGGAGAGGGAAGCAGAGCTGGCAAGTGTGCTTTGCTGGAAAAGTGAAACACCTGCGGCCATGACAGGAGGTTTTGACCTTCATCTGGAGTCTCTCTCTCTCTTTCTCTTGCTCTTATTCTCCCTCTCTCTTTCTTTATCTCTGTCTCTCTCTCTCACACACTCACACACGTCTGTAGACAGGAGTCAGCGAGCGAGGCAGCCCTGCGCTCACACACTGGCCGTCGTTTCCTAACACGGCCGACTCAATAAAGGAAATGGAGATGAGGCATTCAGACGTCCCCGTCCCCCCCGAACACGACACACAGGACAGGTGGACTTTCTCCACACCGCTTTCTGACTCTGCACGTATAAGAACCGACACAATGCTCACGTTTCCTGACTGCTGCGCTTTTCTTCCACACTCGTCTCATACAGAATGTTGAGAGAAGGGGTTTTTTTTCTTCTTCTTCTTTTCTTTTTCTTTCCCACATCCTGGAAACAGTCAATCCGGCTTTTATTACCGGTCTCGTCAGCGGAGCCGCTTGTACGACGACTCATTAACATGCCACGAGAACGTTACAGCGTTCACAACGCCTCGGCTCTAAGAACGCAACCGCAGGTTCATATGGCTGACTGCAAAAGTTAGCACACCCCGAAAAGAAACATTTTCTCATAATGACTATGAAAAAGAAATATGCAAACAAAATGACATCGTTTCAAAAGAACATCTTTGTCCGAAATGAATAAATAAATAAATAAATAAACAGGTAGCTAATATTGAAGAATATAAACAACCAAAGCAGGCTAGATAAACAAACAAACAGTTTGAGAAAAGAATTATGAGCAAACAGGTCTTAAGCAGATGAAGAAATGTCAAGACAAAACATAACCAAACAAGAAGATGTTGGAAAACTCTACTAGATGGATAGATAGATAATATTAGAGAACATGACCAAACCAAACTAGCGATCTAGATAATGTTAAACAATACAACCAGAAAAAAGATAGATAGATAGATAGATAGATAGATAGATAGATAGATAGATAGATAGATAGATTATATTACAGTAATCAACTTTTATTAACTTAATAGTCAAAATAAATAGAAAGAAATTAATGATTAGGGAGCAATATAAAATATATCCAAATATAACTTGGTCAAAGGTGCCCTGCGATGGATTGGCACCCTGTCCAGGGTGTACCCTGCCTCGTGCCCGAAGCTTCCTGGGATAGGCTCCAGGTCCCCGCGACCCTGAATACAAGGATAAAGCGGTATAGAAGATGAATGAATGAATGAATGAACTTGGTCAAAGGTAGATAGATAGATAGATAGATAGATAGATTAATAGATAGATAGATAGATAGATAGATAGATAGATAGATAGATAGATATGCAGTAAAACCACACCTTCCCTTTCACATTTTGAGAAAAAGTGGATTTTGAAGAAATTATTCGTTTTTTTCTTGCTTTGCCGTCTTTTCGGAATGTCATCTTTGTTAAGTTTTATACACAGAGATCGCAGCGGATTCAAACTTCTGCCCTTAACAGCACATTTTGTTCTTAGTCTAATAAACTTCACATTATTATTTTTAAAGCGCCTATTCTTCATCAAAAGAACTTTCCCGAGGGGAACCGTACATGGGGCGTTCCCGTGCTCCTCTCTGTACTCGCTGTTAGAACACAGGCTTCTCTAAAGCTTTGCTTGATGATTAATGGTGATTTCTGAGTGCTTTCTGAGGTTTTACATAAAACCTTTCAACTGTAAGTGCTCATGATTGTATATGAGTATATATTGTTTTTGGATTTTTTTTATCATGAAAATCATAACCATGCCTGATTCGCATGATATTTGACTAACATTGTTTTTTTGTTGTTGTTCGTTTTTTAGACATAACATAGTTTTTTTTGTACTAGATGCACTTTGGTGATGGTTTTTCAACTTTTATCTTGAAAATTCTCCACTATTCATTTAACACTCTAAACTTACAAGATTTTCCATTTTCCAGGTTAACTGCATGGTGTTTCTACATGACTAACTACATTTTTTACAGATTAAAAGCAGTTTTAAGTTTTAAAACTCCTGGGTAATTTAATTATATTTGTTTTGCATACTTACTTTCTTTTTTTCATCATCATTGTATTTGTATCAATTTTATCACACACTATGAATATGTACAGTATATAATTACTTTTAAGGACAAAATCTGCAAAAATAAAAATAAAAATAAAAGTTGACAAACTGGATCTGTGTGATTGTTTTTTATTTATCACATGTGCATTGAGTTGTGGAGGGTCTAGACAAAATGCCATATTTAACATTTAATTTAAAAACAGTACTTTAAAAAGCTATATCAGATTAACATTTTAAAATGAACTGCAGTCAATCCAGTATCTTTTCATGAAATGCTGGAAAATTCACTAACAATGTAAATTATATATAAATGGTATAGAATTAGCTTTTATTAGACTTGTTATTTATTAGACTATATGTTAGTTATTTAAAACATTATTTAAAGTATTAAATGAGATGATATTTGTTACTCTTTATGGCATGAAAGTGTTATAAACTGACATTAATGAATTTATTCTTATTTGCCATTAAAATGAGTAAAAGTATGATTTCTGTATTTATCTTTTACTTAATCATTAAGGAGTGATGAACACATGTATTTGTATGTCTTTAAAGAACAATAAACCTTATTAAAAAGTGGAATAAATATGAATAAAAGTTATTTTATTGGTCCTTTATGTGTATTGAAAGCTTTAAAAAATTCACTTAACTGTTAACTGCGGGTTGGTTTATACTCTGTATGTCATTAAAGCAAAATAAATGCTAATAAAAGAGTTGAAAACATCATATTTGTTCTCTGTATGTCATGACCATGCAATAAATGTTAATTCAATGTTGGATATGTCATTAAATCATTAAAAGAGAATAAATTGGCTTGCATGTGTCATTAACGCAAGAGTTAACACATTAATGTAAGAGTTATTTGTTCTGTTTTTCAGTGAAAGCATAGTAAATGTTAATATATTCTTAAATAAGCTTGTATTTGTTTAAATTAAAAGAAATTAATGATTCAGGAGCAATACAAAAGATATGCAGATATAACTAGCTACAACATCTTTACACAGAGATCACAGCGGATACAAACTTCTGCATTCACAGCATTACTATTTATCTGTCCTCTGTATGTCCTCAGATCATATGAACTGATAATAAGTGTAAAAACAGAATCATTTGTTTGTATTTTATGTCATTAGCAAATGTTAATATATTGTTAACTAACCTTTAATTTGTTTTCATTGTGTTATTACAGTGTAATAAATGTAAATTATTAACGTTCATGTTCACTGAAGCATAATAACAAAACATTTTTTTAAATAAAATGTCGAATAACATATGATTTATTTTTTACCTTGTTACATTATGGTGCTTAAGTGTTAATAAAAGTTTTAAATGAGACAGAGTATGTCACTACAGCTTTATAAACAATCATAACGGATCAACTGAAGCCTTAGTGCATTAATTTGAGCTTTATTTAAATCATATTAGTTCAGTATATGCCTGTAAAGAGTTAAACATGTTAATTATAGTCGTAAATGAGGTTGGAGTTACTCACTAAAGCTTAATAAGTGTTAAGAAAGGGTTAAATAAGACCTTATTCCTCTATGTGTCAATAAAGAGTAATAAATTAAAATGTTAATTCAGGGTTCGTTTTTCTTTTATGTGTCATCAAAGCGTAATAAACGCTCAGCGTGATGTTAATTCAGGCGTCATTTGTCCTTTTTAGGCTATTAAAGCGTAATACACATAAATAAAAATGTAAAATGATAAATACAGTTGTGCTTTCTTCCTTTATGCCATTAACCTGTAATTATCATGACTTTACACAAGGTACATAAGGTTGTAGCTGCAGTGGTTATTTAGGCTTCATTTGTAGGAAATGTGTCATGAGAGCATATTGCACCATAATTAAAGGTTAGAATTCTTCTCATCAAACATTAACAGTCAGTAATGTGTTAAAGTGCGAGGTTGCATCTGCATTTAAAGCTTAATAAACATTAATCCACATTAAAACTTTCAGATTTGTCACAAACATCAATGAAAACTTTAATCCTGGAGTAAATCTGAAGAACACTCGCCATGTCGAAGATCTTCGTCTTTCATTTCGTTTATTGATTTCTTATGCAGTTCAAATTACACAATTAATGCATACGGGATACAAATTATTTACATGTAAACACGAAATAAAACAATTTAAACACAGCAAAAAAAAGAAAAAAAGAAAGGAAAAACATTGCATTACACATCTCAGTGTTGTTGTTTTAGTTCCTCTAGATAAGATAAGATGTCTGACGCTGGCTAGTAGAAACCCATTCAGTCGGAACAGCAGCCAGCGCAAAAAATCACACTTAAGGCAAAGTGGGTTACGTTTGGTGGAATCTTCGTCCACGGCGTGACGATAAATATCGGTATGGTGATACACTGATACACTGATCTGGAATAGTTATACGGATAACGGTTTCATCGTAGCAGGATAGGTGATGATGCCACAATTAACGGAATAGGTCTTGTATATGTATAAAAATAAATAAATATATATATTTTAATTAGTGCTGTGTGGATATAATAATAACAATAATGATAATGACAATAATATGTTAATAGTAATACTACTAATAATAATACGCTACCATAATTATATGCCGTGATAAATAAATCTGAGATTGTTACATAATATTTTGCTGTTGTTAACGGTGTAGATGGCGATGTCACGATGTTATTTCCGGGTGATATCTGCTACAGTGGTTTTAAGAACTTTCTTTAAATAAATAATAATAATAAAAAAGTTTATATAGATCACAGTTTTAATAAAGTACTGAACGTTAACAGGACGTGTCCACTTCTTTGAAATCATTGGAATTATTACGTCGCTTGATGGTTAAATGAGTATCCACTGGACGACGTGGTGTCAAGTTGCGAGTTTCAAGTTATGTACCTCGAAATTGATTGGTTTACACTAACTACGTTTAGTTTCTCTGATACTACAACAATTTGTGAATGCTAACAACGAGAACAAAATTTTTTTATCGTTACCGTTTATAGCTATATTTAACTTTGTTGTCACTTACACTGTAACAGCTATCACCAGTTGCTTCCTAATAAGACAATTTGTCATATTTCATATTCAGGAAACCGGCAAAAGAAGAGAAATGAGCTGTTACTATAGAAACAATAATGAGCGCATTTATATAAACCTGTGATTTGCGACATTTCCAGTTCCCATAACTACACCATGTTTGTAAAACTCATCATGGTAACCCTTAACAACGTCCCGAAGTGGACACGTTCTGTAAAAGTCATCCTCCTTCCGCTAATTGTTATAACAGCTACTATAACAACACTGTCATATATTAAAAACTGTGATGTCAGATTGGACGATTATCATACCAGGAATTTATTACACCGTTCCACACATACACACACACACACACACACACACTTTTCTTTCCACAGAAGAATATAATAGACTCAACAATCCAAAAAAAAATCCATCATAGTTTTATAATATGCCTTTAATCATCAGCTTTTCATGCAAAAAGGCCTCAAAAAACTGCTTCGTTCACATACACAATGATAAATACGTTGCTTTTTTCTTAAAGAGATTTTTTTTTCCTTTTAAAAAAAAATCTACTCTCAAAAAAACAAACAAGAAAGAAAGGAAAAGCGACACTCGACTGGTCATCGGATAAATTTTTTTCTTAATATATTTCTATAAATACATGACAGCGATAAAATGGTATTTTTTATGTTATAATGCTGGTTTGCTTCATTTTTTTCTTCATTTCCATAGTGTTTGCCTGTGTGTACAGTATATATATATTGTATATTTATAATAATAATAATTCTGTATAGGATGTCATCGTAAGTCATTGTCAGAGTGCTACACGTTTATAGGCAGCAGTACAATCTTTTACAAAAGAAATACAAACAAAAAAAATAAAAAAGATATTGCTCTTTCATAAAAACTATGCGATTTAAGACGTTTCGGTTGATTAGGGGTCCAAGCACTGTATATATGTTTTTTGTTTTTTGTTTTTTCTTTAAAATAGTTATAGATTTCTTAGGCTCGATCTCTCCAGTGTCAGAGTCCAGATAGTAATTTGATTACATTTCCATTTCATCTCTGCATTATTATTATTCTTTTTTTTGTATTTATTTATTTTAATTAACAATCACAGTTATACTGCTCAGCATATCAAATTTACAATAAAATTTCGCACTGGATTGAAAAAACGTCGCTGCGTACGTACATCAAAACATTGAACCCACTGAAAGAAAGGAGTGGAGGAAAGGCATGTGCCGATAAATCATCAGTTCTGTGATATATCGCAATATTAGACATGCGCATGCTTATTATCATGGCCGATTGTGAATGATCGTCATTATGAACACCCTGCATTCTTTTTAGGTACGTTTAGGCACTGTATATCCTCCCAAGCTACAATCTGATTGGCTAGTGCTATAAGAGATAACTCTTTTAAAAAAAGTAAAGTGTTTACATCATGGCCTGAATGACAACAATAACAAATCGAATATCAATTACACGAATTACTAAGAATTTTTGGAAAACATAACTTACTTTAAAAAAACGCTACCGCATTTAGTAAAAAGGTGTATTGAGATTTAAATACATCGTAAACATTTTCTACTAATTTTTTTCCATTGTCCATGTTATAGTGCAGTTTAAATGCTTAAATAAAGTGTAAAAGGCTCAAATACCATTTAGCTAAGATGTTGGCTTTGCCTGATTTACAAGTCTGAGGAAATGAGCGTCATAATAATTGGCACGTTGTGAACGGCATGCTATTATCCAAGCTACGGAGCCAGCGAGCGATCGCGAGTAAACAAAACGTCAACAGCACAGCACGCCTGAAGCAATCAGCAATCCGAACACGAACAACAGAAGTGAGCTGAATTCTGGGAAAAGTAACACGTGCAGGTAAGTACTGTCAAAAGTGATAATATCGTAAACCGCAGTAACATTTCTGCGATATGAAAAAGGTAATATCGGCACATGCCTTAGCGGAACAATCATAACAATGCCTCAGTTATTAATATTCACAGTTGCAGGAAATAGTCTTTGGATTGAAGCAGGATGTTTTTTTTTTTCTTTCTCTCTTTCTTGTGATAATGCAGCCCGTGAAAAGCTCTATTTATAAAACAGCATAAACACAAATCCAATAGCGAGGCCGCCATGCTTTTCCTGTTATGTTTTAATAATAATAAGTCTTGTTCAAGTCTAACGAATAATAACACTTTGATTTGAACCTCAGTTAATGCTGGTATGTTTGTACACTGGCCCTTGATGCTTAAGAGTTATTGCATTGGAAATACAACCGTTACCTCTTTTCATCTCTTTTCTCTCCTTCCCTCCTTTCTCACCTGTCTCACTCTTTGTTTCTCTGTCTCTCCTCCTGTCCCCACCCCAACCGTCCCCACAGTCAGCTTTCATGGTGGTAGCTCTCGCCATTTTCACTCTCTAAATCACAATCTTGGCATGGTTGTATAGTCCTCATCCCCCTCCTTCTTCTTCCCTCTCTCTCACTCTCCGCCTCTTTTCTCCATCTACATCCTCTCTATCTTTGCCATACCCCTCTCCTCTACCCTCCACCCCGCCCCACCCCTCAGTCGCTGTCTGATTTGTCGTCCTTGGTGGTGGTGGAGTGGTTATACAGGCCCTGGGCCATCAGGTGCAGCGCCAGTGTGTTCTTCATTCCTGAAGCCTTCTTGATCTTGGCCCTCTTGTTCTGAAACCAGATTTTGATCTGCGACTCGTTAAGGCCCAGCTCGTTAGCCAGGCTCTGCCGCCGCTGCTCCGTCAGGTAGCGGTTCGACTGGAACTCTGCCTTTAGGCGCTGCAGCTGCTCGGCTGTGAAGGCGGTGCGTGGCCGCTTGTCCTCCTTGCTGCTGCTGCTGCTGCTGCTGCTCTTCTTCTTTGGTCTGCGGGTTCGGGGACCTGCGGTGGGTGTGGCTATGTTGAGTTGGAATAAATAACAGCAAGGCAAGGCAGTTTGGAAACAGCATGCTAAGGCTTGCGTCCCTTACTCAGCAAAATCACCAGTGTTGGATTTACCCTTACAGTGTTGAAGTAACACCTAAAGTGTAGCGTTTAATTAACCTGGTGTTCATATGACACACACCTTGCCTACATTATTTGCTGCACAGTTCAATTAACACTCATATTAGCTATTAAAATGTTTAATTTAGCCTCACAGTGTTGGTTTAACGCCTACAGTGCTGAATTAGCACTTACCGTGTCCGCAGCATGTAAGCAGTTATGTCCCTTACTCAGCAAATTAACTAGTGTTGGTTTAACCCTTATTGTGTTCAATTAACGCCTCTAGTTAAGCGTATAATGAACACTTACAACGTTTAATTAACATTTACTGTTCAAACAACACCCACAGCGTCCATGTTTTTTGAGACTACCTACTTGAACCAACCGCTATATTAGCTATTGAAATAATGAATTTAACCTTGAAATTTAGCGTATATAAGTGCACTGTGTAAAGTCATATCTTATCATGGTGCACTGTCTGACCAAAACTTTTTATCTGAAATCGTGAAGTTTTGCCCAAAATTACTTTACAAAATGACTTATATAATTAGGATTGAAAAACAAGTTACAAAGGTCACCACTGACATGTTCACATTTGCACAAGGGCCATTACGTCCTCCAGATCTGCGCATGGGGTGTCGTTTCTACAAGTATGCTCTTGCTAACATAATCCAATTTTCAAGGCCTATAATGGAATAAAGCTGTGGCAAAATTACCTTTCCTCACACTATTTTTGATTCCAGTGAAGACGTATTATAGAAATCGTGTAGGGTCGTACCACAATCTCGCTAATATATGCAATAAGTCGAGTAAACATATTTTTCACACTTTAAAGTAAGTGCTTTGCACTTTATAGAAATAAGGTTATCAGTGACATCCCAGACCCTGGATCGGACCTTAAACTGAGCCTTAACCACTGGTTGCTATTTGCAGTACAAGCTAATCGCATGAATATTTACGTCATAAATAAATTGAGTCAGCTGGTGTTGTGATAATTAAAATACTCAGACTTTTTGTTGTGTGAAAATGTTTTGAATATAAATACATATCAAAAGGATATATTTGCACATTTGTTTTATACTTATATATTCACCCATCCATCCATCCATCCATCCGTGCATTCCTCTCATCATTCATTGAATTGAACATTAAGCTATTGAATTGTTCATAAATATTGGTGTTTGGGTGAACTTTGCCTAATTTTGGATTATAAATGCATAGTCCTGCGCTGTATGATTGGGCTTTGAAGTTCTAGGTGTTAATTCACCACTAGAGAGTTGTTTTTGCAAAATATATAAACAACTTCATAACGAATTAACCGTAAGAATTTGCCCGATCAGCTTAAGAGCCGGTTGGCTCTCATTGGTTAAGGATGTGGGCGAGGGTCTGGTAGCTTCAATCTCAAATTATTATTTTTTTTAAAACAACGAAATTCCTACGAATTGTGCGTTCACATGAAATACTAGGAAACAATTCGTTAGTATAGCAGTACATTTTCCGTAAATTATATTAGATACAGCATAAAAGTTATTGTTGCTGGGGAAAAACCTCTCATGCGGAATGTTCATGAATATTAACGACGGGCTCCATTTTAAGTATGTTTTATGTTGAAAATTTGGGCATGAGGTTGGATAGTTTTCGTCATGCTGTGTATTAAAGATTAAATCAAAACACAATGTGAATTATACGAAGTATATGTTTAAAATAAAATAAACAAAACGCAACGCGATTTTATGGTTGCCAAAAATTTCGCGTCGGATGAAATAAACACCCGCAAATATGAAAGTGGACTTTATTAGTACATATAATATCATATATTCCACGTTTTCCCATTCTAAAACACATATATAAACTAAAACGCTGTTTATTTATTTATTTATTTATTTATTTAATATAATTTAGTTCAAGACATAAATTCAGTGCCAAATTCAGTTTTGGTTCGCAGGGAAATCTGCTTCACCAATCAAACATTTATGGTAAACACTGATTATACAGTAATATCTTTGAAGGATGTTTTAGATTTAACGATCAGTATTAGTTATAACTATTATTATCTCATGAAATGGCTGAAATATTTGGCACCTCGATTTGGTTTTGAACCAGTCGGTGCATTATACATCATGGTTGAATTATTTATTTTTTTTATTACACGTTTAAAAAATAAATTCGTGGGGTAAACAGGCATTTTTACAAATGATGTACCACTTCAAATCAATTCAACTTAGATTCTTTTTTTTTTTTTGGACCATTTCGTATACTGAAGACAGCCAGAGGCGTCCTACAGTCCATTGTCCCAAAAATATGCTAATGAACTTGGATGAAGAAGAAGAAGAACTGCCATGGCAGAGTACGAAATAATTTCTCTTAAAGGCCTAAATTATGCGATCATATTAACATAGGAATATAGTTATAACCCGACGTCTATAGAAACTCCATAGAAAATTGATTACCTATAGACATATTATAGTATATAATTATTTTCGTACTGTAGCAGATCGTGAAGGAATGTTTGAGCCCAAATCTCACAGACAGACCAGCTAGAGTTAAAAGTTTTTCGGTTGTAATATGTGAATTAATTAAAAAACATTAAATAATGTGCACGCTCATATTCTCTTATTAGGCAATTTTACAGAATGTTTTAGTACATCTCTAGTGGTAGAAAAAACTACCAAAATTTCACCACATCACCACGTGTTTTTTTTTTTTTTTTTTTTTTTTTACGTGGGTGTGATTTTTTGGTCGACTTAAAAAAAAAAGTATATTTAAAAGAAAAATAATAATAAATCCAGTTAGTTAGGTTTAGCAAGCGATAACTCTTACAAATTCTCTAGCAACCTATGGAATAGAATCGTCAACTTATTTCCTTGTTTTTTTCTCAATGAAATAAATATTATCATGAAGCTAATAAGTTGTTTCTAGACGGGTCAATTCCATTTAAAAAAATGTGATATCTGGTATCTGACTAAAACCCTTTTTTTTTTCTAAAGCTGTGGACTCATGAATTTGTTTAAGACAAACTTCACCTCAAAGAAATATTAACCACATTGCATGACTTCACCACACACTTTAAACGTAAAAATGTTGCTATTATGTTCAAATTGTCAGATAATCTACTTAGAAAGGGCAGCTAGCAAAGCCTGACTAGCCAGTTGCTAAAATAACTCACTATGCTAATGGAGGGGAAAAAGCGCTGTATGATTGTAAGTATCCATTCAGCACAACGAGATAACAGTAGATATTTACATTTTACGTATTTTGATTCTTTAAAAGATATATTTTTTCTTGTATCCAACACTTCTGGTGTTTGACATGTTCAAGGCTATAAGAGTTAAACCTTTGGATTTTGCTGTGTAAGCCGACAGCAGGAACAAACATCACACTGAAATTCGCGGCTCAAAAATTACCATCATTATTATGATTATTAATAGATTTTGTATGTTGTACATTTATGTTGTACATTTTTGTAATGTTGAATTATCCAGTGCTACTCCCCCTTCTGTACATTGGACATGCTGATTCCTCTCAGGCAGGCTATGGCTCTGCTCCAGCCTATAAGCTTCACTCTATACTTTAACTGTTTGTTCTCCACGCTGTATCCGTTTATTAACTTATTTATTTATTTATTTATTTAAAAGTGATATACATTATTGAGATTCTAATTATTATTTGAGTTAATGCTAAATTTTAGGCACGTATTTATTTGTGAAAGAAAAAAAATGTGTATATAGATTTTATGCATTTTTAAGAGGGGGTCAAATTCTGAATGTTTTAGAGGTCATAGGACTTAGTTTAATCAATCTTTTTTTTTATTTTTTATTATTATTATTATTGTTATTATTATTATTACACAGCTT
>JAQMYL010000001.1:32956960-32982697 GCA_030014365.1 Clarias pachynema | reverse complement strand
AAAAAGATGACTTTTTGGATTATTAATAACGGAAATTTGTATATTTATAAAAATAGAAAAATTGTATATTTATACATATTAATTCATTTAGTTAGATTCATTTATTCAATTTGAATTTATTTCACTTCGAAACGATTTGTGAAATTCTGGACTTTCCCAAATATATACACTTTTTTCAACTTTGCTTTATTCCTTGGTAAAAAAAAAAAAAAAAAGTTGTTTTATTATTTTTTTTCGACCTACAGGAACTGCACAACTAACGTACTAGTTGTAAGTTAATTTTAGAGATCATACCTACTAGGAATTAGATGTATTTTTAACTTTAAAGAAATTTTAAGAAATTTGTGAGGTTGGATCTGAAAAGTAGTTTGTGGTTGTTGTTTTTCTTCTGAGATTTACAGTAACTGGAGAAATATTCATTCTGTCTAAAAGGCCTGAGTTGGAGTTGAGTTATAGCCGGAAATTTACTTTTAAGTTGTTTAGGAGATTATTTCACTTGGAATAAATATTTTTATTATTATTATTATTATTATTATTATTATTATTATAACACAGTTTGTTACCTGCCGAGGGTCTGTCCGAGTAACGTGTGCAGTAAACCCACGCGGGCCATAGCATGGACTGGCTCTGGTTTAAACTGGACGAGTTGGGTTGAGAAAGCTCCGGGTCCGAGCTCAGGCACTCCTTGCTTTCTCCTCGCGCTTTCAGCGGCTCATCGTTTGTCCCAGTATCGGCTTTCTTGCCGGCGTGCGGTGTGGAGGTGCTCTCCGTGGTGGTCACCTGTCGCACCTGACCCCCAGTGTCTTCTCCCGGCTGTCCCGGGCTGTTCTCATTCCGTCTCAGCACACTCTCATCCGTCTTTCTGCGTCCGAAATCCGGCCGCAGGATGTTGTCGATGAAGAAGTTGGTGACGCGGTGAGGAGGAGGCTGCGCAGGAGGATGAGGATGAGGATCATGAGGATGAGGAGGAGGCGCGTGTCCCGGGGACGGAGATCGCACCTCGGACTCTCCCGCACCCCGAGCATCTCCTCCTGTCTCCACTCTCTGCTCCCTCTCATCCATCCTGACCCACACACACACTCTCTCTCACACACACACTCACTCACTCAGTTTTTTTTTTTTTTTTTTTTTTTTTTTAACCCTTTTTACTTTATAGGCACTTTACAGAACACGGACCGACTGCGCTCCACTTTGTTTGGTTTTAAAAAAAAACGAAACAATTAATAATATAAATAAAAACAAAAATCAGCATGGATTTTGGACTGTAAACAGATCTTCTTCCTGCGCGTCTTGCGCTTCACCAAGAACAACCATAGTTTCGGATCCCGCAGAATGAAAATCTGCTTTTATAATAGAAATTTGCAACTTCAAAAAAAAAAAAAAAAAAAATCGAACCAAATGTGCTGAATAAGAAGAATAAACCCGTGTGATCCGTGTGAAGCGCGCAGGTCTGATGGAGGAAACTCCGGGCCGAAGGAGGAGAAGAACAAGAAGAGGGAGAAGGAGAAGAGGAAGGAGGGGCTCTCTCTCTCTCTCTCTCTCTCTCTCCTCCAGGATGCGCTCCTCCTCAAATACTTTTACTCCCGATTTGTTTTTTGTTCTTATTTTTTATTACGAGACCCCCCTCCCCGTCCTCCGCCCCTCGGTGACGTTTCACTCCGGTATCCAGGACACGTGCCTCCGACCAATCGGGTGGAAGGAGAGTCTGTCACATGATCACGCTTCTGGAGTAACGGGGCAGTGTTTTCGTTCATGTTTCTTTAAAGACGCAGCGGAACAGCGTATTATCAATACAGCGCGCGCGCTCACGCATGCACACACACACACACACACACACACGTACTGTATATGTTGATTAATTATTCAATATCTATCCATCTATCTATCTATCTATCTATCTATCTATCTTCATTATTTTATTCATTCACTCATTTATTTATTAATTTTTCTCATTAAATTCTAGCGTGTATTTCCTTGTTTAATAAGGTTATACACAATTGCTTTTATTAAAATTATTGCCTTTCATCTCTGTATCATCATGGAGTGTATCATTTATTATCATCAATGTATTTTGGTTGCAGTTAACATCCCGGATGGACACTGAACCCCATCCATCCATTCCATCCATCCATCTACGAACGTCCGTAGTCCAATAGGGACTGCGCAGGCCAAGGGTCATTACCAATTTTTACAACCACAGTAGGACCTCCGGTCAACATTCATGCTCAATCACACACTACGGGCAATTTGAGGACATCAATCTACATGTGTTTGGACTGGAGAAAACTGGAGTAACCTGAGGAAACCCACCAAGTACTGTGCAAATTCCATGCGCACACACACACACACACACACACACACACACAGATCCCAAGTCGGGAATAGAACCTGGACCCTGGAGGTGCACGGTGACAGTGCTAAGCCATTATCACCTCCATCACATGTGTATTTTTGTTCCATTCGCATCAGCAGGGTCAGTTTTTCTCGGTTTTCTGAGCAGAATATCCTGCTGTATTTCACCTAACTCTGATCAATCCATCAGGGACCTCAGTAGTCTGTGGAGGCTAATTGTGACCATTTAATTTCTTCCCATTTTTACAGCCGCGGTAGGACCTCCAGTTCACATATGCGCGTTCACACGATATGGGCAATTTGGGAGCGCAAATTATCCTAATCCGAATGGCTTTGGACTGTGGGAGAAAACCAGAGTGCCAGGAGGAAACCCACCAAGCATTGGGAGAACATGCAAACTCCACACACACACACACACACACACACAGACCCCGAGGCAGGAATCACACCCCAACTCTGAAGGTGCAAGGCGAGTGTGCGCTAACCACTACAACATTGAGTCGCCAAAGTGGTCACTAGTGGACAGATTCCTGGTTGAATGATGAGAAATGATCACCTACAGGATAGAAACAGGTCTATAACCAGGAGCAGGAAAAGTTCGGTTTCTGCCATCAGGAATGCAACCAATGTGTTTTTATATAAATTTCTCTACATCAATAAACCTCTTTCGGTTTCGTTTAAATTGTTTATTTTCTTTCTCATTACTTATGGGAAGGACCTGTGATTTTTTTCTTTAAAGTGACACACACACACACACACACACACACACACACACACACACACACACACACAGAAGTGCTGAACCGGGACGCTTCCCCTTTAAGACATATGTCTGCTCATCTCTCAGCTGTAGTATATAGTAAACAGAGTTGCTCGTATAGGGTTGCCAGATTGATCCAAACCACTGTCCACTCCTGTTCTCTACAAACACCTATAACTTAAGTACAAAATATATATTAAACCTTTAGATACACAAATCCTTTAAACATATTTTTTTCCTTTTAAGCAAAAAAGAATAAAAAAAGAATTTAAAAGAATAATATTTATTCATTATTTTTGACCCTCTGGTTTAATGCCAATGAAACCTGCACAAGTTTAAGTTAAAGAACACAATCTGGCAACCCGTGGAGTTTTTTGGAATTTGGGTGAATAGAATGTGATTGTAAATTTTTATCTTCATCCTATTAATAGTGAAGATTGAAACAGGGCAGATTATATTCTCATACCATACAGTTGTAGAGATGTCTGTTTATCTATCTGCCTGCCAGTATGTCTATCTATCTATCTATCTATCTATCTGTCTATCTATCAGCGTTAGACTTTTTGTACTAAAGTGGATCCACTAAAGTGGATTTGTGAATGGACGCTGGTCTATGTGATGTGATGTGGTGTGTGTGTGTGTGTGTGAGCAACACTGATCTTAGAGCCAGACCTAGAGCAAGCTCACAGTCTGCTGTAGGACATACCCCCCTTCTATCTTTACACACACACACACACACCAATCAAAGGCTTGTGCAATATGAGTTCTGACAGCATGCAGAGACCAAATGTGAAGAGAAACCACACCCCAAACTATACAATCTGTTCTTGTAATACACACACACACGCGCGCGCGCGCGCGCACACACTCACGAATATCAAATGCCATACACACATATTGCTCTGTAATGACCTCAATAATAGTAAATTAATAGTACAGTAAATAATAAAACTCTATTAAAAACATATAGTCATATAGTCGTGAGTGTGTGTATGTGTGTGTGTGTGTGTGTGTGTTTCAAAGCAGTGAAAACTTTCACGTAAACACTTCAGATGCGCGCGCACACACACACACGCACACACATTGAGAGAGAGAAAGAGAGCTTTAATTCTTCACTAATAATCTCAAGTGTGTGATCTGCGTGGCGTAGATAAGCCTCCATTCTCTGTGTGTGTGTGTGTGTGAGGACTTAGTGAAGCTGAGCCTCGCACTGAATGAACACAATCACAGTAATCACTTTAGTATTGAGAATAATTAACATAATTAACATCATTAACAGCTGCTTCATCGTCACTTCCTCTGGAGAAAGAACTGAACCCGAGTGTCTGCTGTAGAGACACGATTACATTTGTTACTGATGGTTTTTTATTTTTTTATTTTATTTTTTTTTAACGTAAAAACGTTACTGTTTTAAAGTGTTTTTGGCGGCGGTGAACGAATTAACCACATCATTACACTGATTAGACTTTTATTTTCAGACATTGTTAAACTTTTCCTTTTCTTCTTCTTCTTCTTGTTTTTGTGACAAATAATGCAAATGTTTACAATTATTTAAAAAATATACTATATAAATATTCAGTAACTTTATTTATTCATTTGATCATTTGGTGATTGATTGACTTCAAATACCAATTTTTAAATACAAATTTCCAATTTTTACATCTTAATTTTAATGCTAATTTATTTAATTCTGTAACTCATCCACAAAAAGTAAGCAAATAACGAATTAATTCTTCTTTCTCTTCTTCAAATGATCCACAGGTGCGTATTTTCATTAAACACTTTAAAAGTCGCAGTTTCTTTGACTTAATTCGATTTCACACACTCACATTCTGTGTTTTAAAATCTTTTAAATGTAGATTTGGATGAATAATAAATTAACACAGTTTTAATATCATCTCAATAAAATATAAATATCAGTCTCTTTCTTTTTATTTCAGTTTTTTGTTTTTATAAAATCAGGTATGAATCAGATATTTAAATGTCGGAGTTTTATTTGAAATTCCTAGTTGAAAAATCGGTTTTGTGCCGTGTTTAAGTGTATTGTTTTTTATTATTTTATTTTGATGTTTTATTTAGAGTTTTCAACTCGTTTGATATGGAAAAACATAATTCATAAAACATAGTTTATCTTATGAGTTTTCTTTCTTTCTCTTTCTCTGCAGAATAACCTTATATGTTCTATGTAGAACCCTCGATCCAAGTGGCTCCCCTCCTCGAGTAGAACTGATTCAGGATTCCCTCAAGCACAGGTTTCTTCTTCTTGTTATTGTTTTAAAGGTGAAGTGTTATTTTACTGAAGACTAATTTCTTCTCTCTCCAAGAAAAGCTGTTCCCTTGCATTTTTAAAGAAAACAACAATAACAGCAAAAGCAACAACTCTACTATAATAGTAATACTACTATGAACACTACTACTACTACTACTACTAATAATAATAATAATGAAGAAGGACTAGAATCTTTCTCCTTTATAAAATAGATTTTAAAAAGTATACATAATTGAAGTGTGATTTCAATTATGATGTGATTTAAATAAAAAAAATCTAAATTCTTGCATTTTTAAAATTGTTTAAATGAATAAGTATTATAAAAGTAGTAAAAGTGCTGTTTATTTATTTATTTATTTATTCTATATGTATAAAATATGTCAGGACTTTTGTTCTTCAACTGTGTGGGAACTTTTCTCCCCATTTTCCCAGACAAAAACCAACAAATATAAAATTAAAATAAATGATTTCAAATTAAGCTCCATTTTTACTGGAATTAGATACGGAGTAAGATAATGATTTCTAGCATGCACACACTTAAAAGGAACAATGTTCAGTGGACAGTTCTTCGGTTGTAGTGTACACCCTGCAGTGTGTGTGTGTGTGTGTGTGTGTGTGTGTGTGTGTGTGTGTGCGTGCATGTGCAGTACCTGTGATAGGAGATTAGATAAGATAGTTCCCATAATGCAAAAAAAAAAAAAAAACAAGGTTCCACTTATACTATTTGTTTTAGGAGAGCCATATGGGAACATACACGAATGTGGACATGGTGCAATATTTCTTCAAAGCTGGAAATGAACGATTGTTTTAAAGGTCTGGCAAACTAAAGGCAGAGGAAGTAAAGGTTCATCATTCTGTATATTTAATGTTCAGTATTCTGATGAGGTCCAGGTAAGTTAAAGCAAAAGTGTGATCTCAACCCTGTTCGATAAAATGTCAGACTTTCCTCGAGTCTTACCTCTTCGTTAAGGACACATAGAAAGTCAAAATTAATCCAAGTATTTCAAATAATTTCGAAGTCTTGACTTTTCCCTTAATTACTTGACCTTATGATTTGAATGCTTGATTACAATTTAGATTTTGTACTAAAGAGAACCCCAGTGTATTTACAGCTACATGCGAAGAAAGGAAATCCTCAGTCCTGATGTATAGTAGTGAGAAAATAAAATTTTTTACTGTAAAATAATTATCCGTATATGGTGGGATATAAGTGCACTGCTTTATATGGAATCAAATTTATAACTAAAATCAATAAACAGGAAATAAAGGTACTAAACTGTATTGTAGGTCCCTGTTTTGACTTTTAAACTGAAAAAGTGCATGCGGTCTACCTTTAAATAGATTTCAAAACAGTATATATATATATATATTTAATGATATATAAACATATAAACTAGATGTGCAAAAGATCACTTAGGTCACTTTGATGGTACCAAAGCAGGAACAAGGAAATGTTCCTGTACTTTGGTACTTCTGTTTCTGAAAGTATGTAAAATATAATAGGCCTTTATAAATTCACCTTACAAGCTACAAATTAAGTACCAATTTTGAGGCTTGACTGTGGGTGATTGTCAGGTACAGGTATGTGTCTTTCTGACCTCTGACCTGTTTGTCTCTCGGCCTGTCTTTGATTTGTCTTGGGATCATATAAATCGAAGGTGAAGTGCAGAGAGAATCCTGGGGAAAGTGTAGTGTGTAAAGTGGATAAAGGATCAGTGTGTGTGTGTGTGTGTGAGTGACGCTGGATTTGTTTCGTCCTCACAAAGCAGGAAGCAGCTGCGGACGGAGAGCGAGGACGTTCCGCTCGACTGCCGGCGCACAAAGACCAGTGCAACTTTCTCAGGACAGAAAAAGAGAGGGAGAAAAAAGCTGGACACGTCTGTTCGGTCTCATGCCGGGTTTCCCACCTGTCTGTCTGTCTGTCTGTCTGTCTGTGCACTCTGAAAACACAATTCAGTAGTGTTTCCATAAGGATTGCTAATAAAAAACATATGTGTCTGACTGAAGCGCCATCTACAGCATGGGAGCTGTTTCACAGAAGTTTTAGTAAAAGAATCAGACAGGTTTTTTTAGCCCTGCTCCTGGAGATACCCCCTCCCCCTTGTCCTACACATTGTAGTGTTTTGTAGAGAACAAGGGTTCTGTAGCACCAGGGTCCGGGAAAAAATAAATATTTTGTATATTGTGGACTGCAGTTTTTTGAGATTTATATTATTAGTCTGGGTCATGTGATCATTGTTAATCCCTCTGTACATACTGTAAGAGATTTGGGAATTCCTCACATCTGCCTGAGTGTTGAGCAGTGTTGTCTAATATTTCAGGATGAAGTTCCCCTTGAGACAACGGCACTCTGTGCCGGAGAGGTGAAATGCTGCTATCTTGTGGCAAGCGGCACAATAACAAGAGGGTGGAGTCAAATTCAGAAGGAAAAAAAAAAAAATATATATATATATATATATATATATATATATACAAAAACTTTCAGAGTAAACTTTTTCTGTTTTAGATCAATAAATATTAACATATTTTTTGCATTTGTTAAATCAAGCGAGGGAGAATTTTATGGGAATTAAAAAAATATAGTATTTGGTAGAATTGCCCCGAAATTGTTTCACTTGGTCCAAACATTTCGGATATCCTTCCACAAGCTTTCTACAATATTTTGCTGGAATTTAGGCCCACTCCTCTGGGCAGAACTGGTGTAACTGGCTCAGATTTGTCAGTGCCATCCACAAATTTTCTATGGGATTGAGATCAGGGCTTTGTGATGACCTCTCCAAAACCTTGACTTTGTTGTCCTTAAGCCACTTTGTAACTAATTTGGAGGTATGCTTGTAGTCATTGTCCATTTGGAAGACCCATGTGTGCCCAAGCTTTAACTTCCTGGCTGATGTCTTCAGATGATGCTTCAATATATCCATAGAATTTTCTTTTCTCATGATGCCATCTATTTTGTGCAGTGCCCCAGTCCCTCCTGCAGCAAAGCAGCCCCACAACATTATACTACAAACCCCATACTTCACAGTTGGGATGGCGTTCTGAGGCTGATACTGTTTATCATTATGGCTAAACAGTTCAATTTTTGTTTCGTCTCCAGCAATTAAGATTTTTGTCCCCGTGTACAGTTGCAAACTGTAGTCTGGCTTTTTTATGGTGGTTTTGAAGTAATGGCTTTCTCCTCCCAGAGTAACCTTTCAGCTAAGAGTCCTGAACCACCATGATTCTACTGTAGATAATGACACGGTCTTACTAGTTTCAGCCAGCATCTTCACTAGTTCTTTTGCTGTTGTCCTGGGGTTGATTCACACATTTCGGGGACCGCTCTGGGCCTTCCTGAGCGGTATGATGGTTGTACATTCCCATATTTTTTATTCTTGCATATTATTGTCTGAACGGATGAACGTGGGACCTTCAGGCATCTGGAAATTGGATGAGCCACATACTTTTTTCCCCCTCTCTTATAAATTTATAAACCAAGTAAGAATTAAACACACCTTTGCTGTGCGGTTAAGCAATAAATTCAACAACAGTGTCAGTTAATTTGAGGTCCATGTTATAACATTACAAAAAGTAAGAAAGTTATGGGGGGTTGAATACTTTTGCACAGAGCAGCAAAAATAATAAGTTAATTATCAACCTGATGATCTTAGGCAAACTAAGCCAGTGTGAACGCTATACAGTGTGTGTAGTTACATTCCTAACCCGACCCTGACGTGAAGATGCATCAGCCAATCAGAGACCATCATGAGCGGAGCATCTTAAATTGTTTAGAAATAACTAAAAGGAAAAATCAAATCTTCAAACTTCATTTTTATTTTATAGGCAGTAAAGTAGAAATCATGCAACTACAATAGTAAACACGCACAAAATGAAAAGCACAAGTGCAAAAAAAATTTTACATGAAAAAAATAAAAGTAAAGCTTTCGTTCACTTCGAGCCTTCATCCCTGAAGTCCACACACACACACACACACACACACTTACTTAATAAAGTCACACAGCTCCATTTCAAACAATACTCGACAGTTAAAACGAGACAATACACCCTTTTAAAAAAAAATGAAGAACAGTAGAAGTGGTCATTGGTGGTTTTGTGCGTGAACGTGAGCTAACTCTGAACGCGAGTTATTGCTTTCTTCATACTGCATATGATCCTTTATGAAAAAAACAACAAGAACAAAATCAAAATAAATATCAAGGCTCGTTTGTAACTGATTGCACTTAAAAATTTTTTGCTCAAGTCCCAAAAATCGCCGTATTTTCCAGAATATAAGTCACACCTCGTAAATTCTGATTGGCTCAGGAGTGTTTTAATTATTTTACATCTGGTCAAAAAGTCTGTCTTTGATCTTCCTGATACAGCTGTTAAATTTACAGACAATTATGCAAATATTAAGCAAACAAAAAAAAAAGATATACAAAAATATATATGCAGACACTTGCTGTGTAAATTTAATCTAGAAAATACTTCATAGTCCTGAAAACAGCTTGTCGTGAAGTCTTGCTGAAAATTGTATCCGATACACCTCAGTCTCGAGGTCTGTTGCAACCGCACCGTCGGCCAATCAGAGCCTGTGATGGGCGGAGCTTCTTCAAAAGACTCAGGTTCGTAGAATTTCAACTCGCATTCGGGAAAATACGGCACGCATTTTGTTTGTACGATTAGAATAAGAACAGATTACACATGAGGAGCAAAAACACAATGAACAAGTGATAAGGAAAAAGAGAAGTGACAAATGCACTCGTTCTATATTACAAAGGCAATCACAGATTGCAAAATCTTCAAGGCTGCTTTTTTTAAATAAAAAAAAAGTTGTACAGAATGTAATTTTTTTAATTCTTGGATTAAATCTGAACAGGTTTCTCTGACAGGTACTGCACGCCCCTGGTGTCCTACATTACACAAGAGGACGTGGTTGAAATTGGCCTCATGACACATTGCTATTAAACTATAATATTTTATTTGGCAAATGAGTTTCACTGTAAAGTAACACTACTATTCATTGTTACTAAGACAATATAACAACAACATGAGCGAAAGTTTACGCCTCTTTCGCTTTTTGTGTGCAGCCTTGAAACTCTTCCCTTTTCATTTTCCAGCACAGGATGAAAAATCCAAACCATGAAGCGTATATTTGGCCACCATAATTTTTTTTCTTCTTCAAACTCACACACACACACACACACACACTGTTAATGCAATCATCTCTGCTTCAGATTCATTCAGAGAGACTAAATCACACACACTTACACACACTTTATGAGGCTACCACACTGTATAAATGAACAACTGAATCAGTTGTGCTACATAACTCTATGGAGTTCTTTCACAAAGTAACTGCGCAAGACGAGGTCACGATTTTAGAGAGATCACAAATCCAATAGTCACGTAACGGGAGGTGAAACCTCCGATTTACAAATAGCAATGAACTTTTAGAGTGAAAACTCCTCATTTTAACGTGTTAAAGGGCGGAGCCAAGAGAGATAAGAGGTGTTTGATAATACTAGGATCGTGAGGGGGCGGAGCCAGGTGGATGGCTCAAGAGAGATGAGCGGGGAGGAGCCACATCAATACCACTAGGTTGATGAGGGGCGGAGCCAGGGAGATGGCCCAAGAGAGATGAGTGGCGAGGAGTCACATCGATACCACTAGAGTGATGAGGGATGGAGCCAGGGAGATCTATATTACTGAGATGTTGAGGAGGGTTTTTACCAAAATCGACTCTGGATTTGGGATTTCTAAAATAACCACCTGCACTCATGTACAGTTACTTTCTGACAGGAAGTTAACCCCATAATGGTCTCTCATGCCATCAGCAACACTCGAGTGGTGACGTCAACATGGACGAGGAGTTCTGTTCTGTTCGTTTTGCAGGCTCGTGTCCTCAGGACACACCCGGTCCGGCTTGCCTTTTCTATAATTAACACGAACAAGAGATGTGGAGGGAGCGGAAGGCGACGGGAAGCGTCTCGTCCCTCCACGCTGTGGTGCTCAGGGTCAGGCCGTGCTGCTCTCTAGTCGTTGTGAGGTTTCTCATTCGTAACCTGAAGCATCAAACAAGAGAAAGAAAACATGAGACATTTCATCATGACTTATGATTTAATCACCGTATTAGCAATAAAGCTGAGATGACTAGTGATTTAAAAACTTTTTTTTAATGAAAAGTCAGTCATTTTGTTTAAAGCAGATTTTCTCCATTCTTGCCTGAAGACAATGAGGAGGAACACGTCAGAAGGTCATTTGCGATATCAGTTAGCCTTGGGTGGCAAGATTACGATCATACAGGGCTTTTTTTATTCACGAAACAGCTCCTGAAGCAGAACTAGCTGCTTTAATAAAGTCTAAATCTTGGTTCATAAAATTGTTACAAAAACAATCCTTGGTAATCCTCGATCATCTGAGACATGATTGCTGGAGAAATTTTGCACTGGAGCTACAAGGCTAATGTAACTAATAAGTAGAAGCTTAGAACTTTCTGTTTAGCATTTTTAGACTTTCAGAGTTCAGTAAGCACCTCTGGGAATTCAGTAGGAGCTAGTTTTATAGAAAAGAATCATTCCCAATTTAAGAAAAATAATAATATAATGACACAGTATAGCAAGATTAAAGAGGAGTCTAACCATGGCCAGCTGCCGGCCGATGTTCCCCACCGTCACTCCTCCTGAGAAGAAGATGCAGGGCAGCCAGGAACGAACGTAGCCCAGCTGTGGAGATGGAAACCTGACAAAGAAACCAGACATACAGTTTAACGCTAATTATAAAGCTAGCTACATGCAACTTAAGTAAGCATGAGATTTATGCTTATTATGATTTATCCTGAGATTTATGATGATGATGACGTACTGGTAGATGCCGTTGTAAACTAACAGCTGTGTGATGAGAGTAGCGAAAAACGCTGTAGTGAGGCCCAAACCGAATCCACTCCTGGAGCGATCGAACGTCCACCACAGACCCAGAGACAGAGCGGCCAGCGTGAGACAGAGCTGCACGTTATTCACAAAGTCCAGCTTCTGAGAAACAGCACCGAGTTAAGGACAAGTGGCCATGTAAGGAGAAAGATTTTATTTAAAACATTTTTAAATATAAAGTTTTAAATTTAAGTTTTGAATATGAAGGAAAATCTGCAGACAAAAATTATATTTATTTTTAATTCATCCATGAAGAACAGGAAAACAAACATAAACAAAAATAATGTAAAAAGGTAACAGAAGTAAAAAAATAAATAAATAAATTGATTAATTTGTAAAGAAAAGAAAAAGAAACTTTGGGAAAGCAGCAAAAAAAAAAAAAAAATAAAAAATAAAGTTGATAAAAATAAAAAAATAACCCAAATGGATATGACTCAAAATAATGAAAAAAAAATAAATGAAATTATTGTTTTGGGGGAAAAAGAGGCTACAAGCAAAAAAAAACTTTGTAGTTGCCATTTTAAAAAAAAAAAAAAAAAACTTTAAAAAAAGGAAACAAAAACTTTTGTAATATTAATTAATGATTAAGATTAGTGTGTGTGCAGTGGGCGGGGTTTGGTAAGGATACAGCACTGGCGTGGTTGATGCCAACGAAGACGGCGATGCAGCGCATGACGCTCGCCCACTCGCGCTTAAACTTGTGTGGCTTTCCGAGATGGCTGTCCAGATATGGATACAGCAAACCGACCACGGCTGCAAAACACAAGAAGATCAAAAAGAATGTTAGCATGAATCAAGTCACCTTGTCTCATCTCTGTTTTTGAGCACCCAGTACTTACTTCCCTGAGAGTACCTGGCAACCCTGCAATCGATTGCCCACGTGTACACGTGCATGCAATTCATTCAAAACCCTAATGCTGCTAACAAAGCTTAGAAGCTAATCAGTGCTACAGGGGCTTTAGGATATTTGGCAGCCAGTAACATTGTAGGTAAACCACTCAGCTGTTCCATTCATAATGTTTATCAGCTGTTTATTTAAAAGTCTATTTACTTACGAGGTAAACAACCCACGGAGGAAGAACTAAAAAGCAACAACAACAACAACTAGTGTTTCACAAGTGCTTAACAAATGATCTCATCGAATCACGTCACTTCAACTTTCTGACCTGTTTTAGCTAGCAATGTTTTTATTAATCCCACAATACACTATACTGAGATAAAAATCTAAATGCCGTTTATTTTCATGGTCGATGCGAAGAGACCAAAACAAAATAGAACAAATAAACCATAATCAAGTGTTATGACATCATTATTTTTTATAATTCAAACAAAGTTAACTTTCTGAAATTAGTTATGCTCCACGATTATGAGATGTGATATGAAATTAAATGATTTTTGACTTGTTAACTTGTTAACATGATTAAGTTTGTCATGATTGTCAACCTTTTATCGTTTGTTTTGACTGACTGTATTATCGCAACTTGTTATCCTGTTATTACGTATTATTTAATGTTCCAATTATAATTGAATTTGTGGCAAAAAACCAAAACAAAAGTCATACACTTGGGTATAAAGGGTGCTTTTTCAGGTTTTAACTAAGGGGGGGGGGGAAACTAAATAATTACTACTAACCAAAAGTTTGTGCATCCTAAGCCAAGTCTGTACTTTGTTAATGCCACTTTTGGGGAAATATTTTCATTTTATAAGCAGAAACTACACATAAGAATATATATTTAAGTCATAAATAAATATATACGTGAAGTTGAATATTTTGTTTGGAGAAAAAAGGTCTTTATTAAAATGGCTTGAAGACGATGAAAGTGTCAAAACCTGAACATTTATATGACTTTATACATATGACTATTTTTAATTTTAAAGATTCACCTTTTATACTAAACAGTATGTAAAAAAAATATGTTTTTTTTAGTTATCAAATTTTTATCTGCTTAGTTTGAGAGATACAGTTCTCTTTTGTCCTCAACCCCTTCCTGAGGTAAGTAGTATGTGGGCGTGTCCGACTGACGTACCGCTTCTCGCCACTTCCGTGTTGTTCTTTGTCGTTAAATGGCGTGTTCGAGGCGTCAACCAATAGCGAGCGTTTGCGCCGCTCACCCGTTTTCCGACGAGCCAATCACAGAGCAGCTCACGTGCACTGTGATGCAGCTGCTTCTTTCACTTTATACTTTTTAAAATTATTATTATTATTATTATTATTTTCCCCAAATTAAGTATTACAAATAAAAAACAAACACGACCCGTGTAATTAATAAATGCTGTAAGTTAAATGAAACTGACCGGCAGCTGTTCCACAGCAGAGAGGAATCCACCATGCCGAGGAAAACAAAGTGTCCAGCACTTCATCGGGGAAGAGCGCATCTTTCCGCTGGATTTGCAGGAAATAAAGCACCAGTGCTAAAATGACGCCGACCGCAAACAGGACGAGTCCACGACGGATTAAATGAGCAGAGCGGACCTGGGAGAGCACAGACGTGATCGTGGTCATCATCTCCCCGAATTTAGACGCCATCCAGAGACACAGATCTGTCAAATCTTTCGCTTTTATACCGCTGCAGCTCCAACAGCGCTCCTCTAGTCTCGGCATTTGGCACTAAACAGACAGACATTTAAAAGTCTTATTATTATTATAAAGAAATGAATATTAAGATAAGAATATAAAACGAAACAAAAGTTTCAGACGCGTACCTTGATCACAAGATGTGTTTTCCTTCTGTCCACAAATGAAAACAAATAGCGATAAACTCCACTTCTTTCCACTTTTGCACGTTTGCACCTTATAAAGCCACTCAATGGAGATCCAGCTGATTTATTTCCTCCCCCATGTGCTCACATCATCATCTTCTCAAATGTTTGCCTTCCCACCGCTCAGACCCTTCATAACATGATTCAAAGTCGAGGTTGCCAGTTTTCCCCTTATCCTCTCATCGAAGCTCTTATTATAATCGATTCACATTACTTCGTGTTACCTTATGAAAACATGTGACAATCTCATGTATAATTATAAAACGATAAAATAAAATAGAATAATAAAAATCAAATCCATATTTTTGTTAACAACGTCATAGCAAATTTTGAAGGATGTTTCCTCAATCTGGCAACACGGCGAGAAGATCTCGAGCGCGCGCTGATGTCTGGTGAGTCGCACAGGACCAATCAGAAGGCAGCAGCTCATACAACGTCACCACACGCCACCCCTCCTTCCTTCCTACAGAGTTCAGAACAGAAACTTTACCTCAGATAGCTTTACCTCGCCTAACCTCCCGTGACAAATTGTCCTCTCATGCACACTTTATCTGTCACGTACACTATGTATATACATGCACCAAAACAGTCTCAGAGTAGCTATTCGTACGTCAGTGTGCTTCCAAATGTGATAGGTTTGTGTTGTGTGGGGTGTAAAGTAGAGCTGGTACATGAGGTGTGACAGAAAACATTTAAACGTAAAGTATACTGTGTTGAAAAAAGTTTTTATTTATTAATGTAGAAGTACGTGGCTAGCACAGTCGCCTTGCACCTCCATGGTTTCTTGTGTCTGTGTGTGGAGTTGCATGCTCTATTCATGCTTGAAGGGTTTCCTCTTGGTTTCTTCCCATAGTCCAAAGATATGCTGATTGGCCTTCCCGAATTGTATGTATTGTGTGAGGGGGCAGTGGTGACTCAAACGGTTCCTGGGAGGCCGGCGTTTTAGATATGAATCAGACAGGCAGTATGATCATGGCTACAGTGTACTGAGAAAACTAGTACATTAGTATAGCAGGGGATTATGTAGAGAAATAAAGCAAGTTTTTACTCTGTCCTGTTATTCTGTGCAATCAAAAGTCCCGCTTTGACCTGAACACACATAGAAGCAATTTAAGAGTCAGCTTTGGAGTCTGAGTGTTTGTTTATGCAATATATGGCAAAAAGTGTGTGGACACCTGACTACTGAACATCTCGTTGCAAAACCACTCCTCTGAGAAGGCTTTTCATTAGATTCTGTAGGGATTTATACCTCATTGTAGTATGTAGTCTTATATATGATTATATTGTGGATGTACAGTAAAGAATCGTCTATGTCTATGTGGAAGGTCCTGTTTTCTCACTCAGTGCTCAGACCTTTGTGTACAAAGCCATGTAGACAAAGTTTCCCTACTCTGTGATAACGCTGTGCTAGGTTCAGCGTTATCACAGAATGTGACATTGATGTAACCTGTGCGGTCATGTCAACCCTGTGTTTTTTTTTTTTTTTTTGGTCCATTTAGGCATTTAATCTGGACGTTAGACAAAGCAATCACATGTATAACTTAAACAACATTTTCTGGCAGTATATACTGTATATTGAACAGTTAGAAAAAAAACAGGAAAAGGTCATTTTATTTCACATTTGAATATACAAGGAGTATTATTTTTCTCATAATCAAAATGACCATTCCAATTTTTTAAATTAATTAGCTTTTTTTGTAGTGATTGTAAAGTGCTTTTAACACATGACAATGTGTGTGATTATCTACACAGAAATTAGCATGTTGCTCAATATTCTGTCTTTTTCTCGCTCACGATAATCAGCAGTTTAGTTGATTTCAGCTGACAATGCAAGATCCATTGTGTTCTCTCCTTCCTCTCCTGACCAGCTTTTGCGTAACAAACACACACTCTTTATAGGTTACCATAACACTTGGAACAGCTGAGTAATTTTTTTTTATTCGTAAGGGCATTCACCTGGATCAATACGGTTAAATAAATAAATTTTGTGCGTCGATACATCTTGCATAACAAAGTAGTAGATAACACACTAGTAGGTTTTCATTTACACTGAAAAGTAGGACACAGCCTCAGTCACTGCCTCTCATTCATCATTTTTTCATTTATTATGAAGTGAGCCAACAGAAGACAATAACCATAATTAAGTCATTGCGACAAGATTAATAAAATGTCAGTTTGGATGAAACTAATAAGAATCGATCCTGATGCTTATGCAAATATCTTTCCTAAAATAAGCCCTTGTGCACTTTACTTTCTGTAATTAACTTATGAATTTATTAAAAACATCTTGAACTATGTAGCTGTGGTTGCAAAGTAAATGCTCACTAAAATAAAAATTTAACCTTGAAGTTCTTTTTCTACCAAGCCACTGGTGACTACTGCTGCCACAGTTAGTGAGCGAACTACCCATAATTGCTATAGGTCTCTACAGTACAGTGTGTTCTTTTCTCTAAGGCGAAAGGCTACTAGTTAGCATAAATTGTTGGGGGATTAAATAATCCATCTGTCATTACAGCGAAAGGGTATAATTTAAAGTACCTTAGTTAATCATAAACAGTCTGGTTGATTATAGTTAGTCATTTAAAAAAAAAATGTTAAAAACATTTAATGTTTGTTAAAAACATTTTATTAAATGTAGGTATTTACCTAGCATTAAACTAAGGGGTTGAATTGGACCATAAACAGCTAGATAGCTATAAGAGTTAAGGAAACAGGCACAGTCGACTCTTCACCTGTCAAAAACTCTCACTAATTACCACTGTTTTCAACAATCAATCATTGATCACAATTGTTCCAAAATGACTAATCACAGTTCATGATTCTTTCAAATGACTAATTGCACTTGTTCCAAATGAATGATCACTAATCACATGTGTTCCAAAATGACTAATCATTGACTGTGATTCTTCTATTGTTGGCTCTGTATTAGGTTTCTCACTTGCCATGTTGAAGGTCCAAACCCCAGGATGCAGTGCTGGTCCCAAAATATGAGGGCTACGTCAGGAAGGGCATCCGGTGTAAAACCTGTGCCGTGTTGAGAGCAACCGAAAGACTATAGACAACTGACTGTGATTCTAATGACTAATCACTAGTCACTAATCACATGACTGATCAGCATTGATCATATCCACCACTCACTGATCACCATTGTTCCAAATGACCAATTACTTATCACCATTTTTCCTATTATATACATCACTGGTCACCATTTATCCTATTAACAGTTTACTGATCACCACCACTGTTCATAGTCTTTTATCATTAGATTCTAATGCACTTGGGTTGGATCCCAAAACAACACACAATCTAAAGTAGAATGGAATGAATGTTTTCTACCTAAATGCACATCCTCTTTCTCTTCTCTATCCGCTTTCCTTCCACTGTGGCCCAGAAACCTAGAATAAGTTGCTAAGTGCTAATTTTAATTCTATCCTGAGAAGGAAGTGTGATTTTACTTTATTCTTCACAGAAAGTTCACTCTAGTCTGGAAAGTCTCACAGTATATTTCAAGCAGATCTTTATGTCTGGCTCAACAGCTTGGTACCAAAAATATAACTGAATGGAATCCTTCGTCATGATGGTCATCCGGTAATTTGATACCAGCTCCTAGAATTATGTGCAGTAAAAGTTAGCCATCATGACAAGTTTCAGAGAGTGCTAGTAGCAACAACTTTGCATTATGCAAATAAATGTTTACATGAGAGAAATTAACTTCATACTCTTCTAAATGGGTTTGTGCTGATCTTGGCCTAGAGTTAGCATGATGTTCAAAGGAACATTTGCACTTTAGCACCAATGCAAAACTAAAAGAAAAACAAAAAATAAAGAGCTACTAGGACGTGCAGAACATGTGTGACTCATCATCAACATTTGATAAGCAGTTAAAGTTTAACTTTGTGCATCATTCAGTTCATTCACATAGTGTTCCATGCTTCCAGCCACAACCAGCTCACGCCCACTCAGGAGACAAGCTGTGATTGGCCACATCAAGCACAAGGTGTTCACGATCACAGCTGATTGGCGGATGTTGCTGAGCCCACAGTGATGCTTTTCCAAAGACTATTGCTACCTTTACACTTCAGCTTGACTCAGAGTGAGACGGTCACTGGGTGTGATTATCTCATAATCATGTTCCAATGAAGAAGGTTGAACGAGGGCACTAAAACTGGGGCAGAAAAATTTCCAGTCAAATGAGTGCAAATCTAATATTAAATATGATAGTGATGTTAGTAGTATAAAAGTATTATTATATTTATATTAGTTGTAATTCATATTTATATTATATTTAAATATATTATTTTCAAAGGCACAACAAATAATGTTATGGTGGCACAAAACCATTACTTCAACTACTAATCCCATTACAATTATAATCATCCCCATTACCACTTCTATTACTACTATTAATAATAATAATAATAATAATAATAATAATAATAATAATACAAAATGCAATAATAATTAAAAACAGAGATATGTTAATAAAACATTATCTAATGTAAAATAAAATATCATCCAAATATAAAAAACATATATTTGATATTTTATTGTTACACTCCCAAAAGCAAAAGATTTTAAGTCAGACTCTGAGATACACACGGTCATAGTTGCAGATTTGCAGAATAAAAAAAATAGGGAAATGAGTATGAAATCTTTAGAAAATATGTATAAATCTAAATGATTAAATAGTTCCTGATGAGCAAGCCAAGGGTGACGTTGACATGGAAAACTCCTTGACAAAAAAACCTTGAGAGGAACCAGACTCAATAGGGAACCCATCCTCATCTGGGTGATAACAGATAGCAAGGATTGATTGTCGGCTGGAAGTTCAGTATAACGGGAGATATGGTTAAGTTAATATGGAGTCCAGTTTGTTATTGAAAACTCAGGTATAAAACTGTAGGAATTTCGGCCCTGAACTATTAAGCGACTGGAGTCATAGGTCTTTAGGGAATTGCTGTCTGCATCAGCCAAGTCAGGACCGTCTTCATGGTACAGTGGAAGTGGAAACTGCAATGTTAGCAGCTATCTTAGCCTTATTTACTGTAGCTCTTGAAAATGATCCAGAGGGAATAGCAGAGCTGGGTGGAGCTGAGCATAGAATCAGATGATGGTCTCCTAGCAAATGAGGTCATAACAGGAGAAATTAGCTTTGCTTGTTTAAGCCTTGGCAATACAAAAAATGAAAAAGGACAAGCTGCACTGCAGGTATGTTTTTATTTTTTATTGTAGTGTGTTCGTGGAGAATGGCAACCCATCCGAATCTGTAAACATGACCAAAAAATAATTTTATATAATAGATCCTCTTTAAGAGATGTTAGGGTTTAAGAGATGTTGTTATAGTTGTTCCTGATCCAGTGAAGTCTCAGTGTTTCTTCTGATGCAAACTGAGAGAAAATCTTCAGTTGTTCCTCAGAATGTAAACTACAGCCTTGCATTTTTGGGGAAGGAAATCTAAACAGGAACTTCTCACAGCTTTAAGCAATTTCCCTCTGGGATTAATAAAGTTCTTTGAATTTTGAATCTTGAATCCAGACAAACATATTTGGCCAAACCCGCAATAACATTGTATCCAAATACAAAAAACTTTACTCTGGGAAATGTACTGGTACTGTTTCACAATTAGTTAAAATACTATCATAAATTAACAACCCAAACAAGAATATTTATAATAATAATAATAATAATAATAATAATAATTATCATTATTATTATTATTATTATTATTATTATTAAATAATAATAATAATAATAATAATAATAATAATACCACCACCCTTTTTGTGGCATTAGGAAAAAACCTAGCTAGCAAATTTACATAACTAATCTCAGTTAAACCTGCAGCTAGCATATCTCAGTATATATCTTTATGCTTGAGTTGATGAAAAATGACTTCACTTTGAAACATGGGTAAAGACCAGTAAGTAAGCTTGTGGTCAGTTCTATTTATGATTATCAGGGATTTCATTTAACTGCATGTCTTAAAAATGACTAGCTAAAATAATGTTACTCAGCTTTATAAGGTTATGAAATGGTTGCAAGGTCAATCATCACCACCTCATCGAATCAGTGAATAATTATAATGTGTTCGAATTGGATTTATGTAGTGGAAGATGACATCAGGTGGAGCTCCAGCACAAAGTTCATCCATCTAACATATTTATGATATAAAAAGAGACCACTGGGTAAATTTCATTTCTGTCCAATTTATTCCTTTATCTGCCAAGCCGGCACTTCCCCAAGTGAAACAGGAACGTCCCCTCGGGGAGTCCACATTTCAGCATGCAGAATTACTTTTTTTTTTTTTATATATGTCATGGGAAACTCAAGCTAGCCATGATAAAGCTCTTCACCCAGGAATACGAAAACGTGCCCCTATTTTCTCACCTTTACTCCTTCAATCATTTACACCCAAGAGAAATGCAGTTGCTTTTTATTTTCCCGGACACACTGGATGGTTGTTTTTTTCCCCTTCTCATCTGGTTCAATTTAAAGCTAGTAAGTGTATAAGTAATTCGAAATTCAGTTCTGTTTGGTCCATGTGTGTGTGAGAGATAAGCTGCATTTAAAGTGAGGGACCGAGGCAGATATGAAACTCCCTAAGGCCCTTCCTTCAATGCTTCCTCAGCCCCTTTTTTCTTTCCCCCATTTTTTTCAACTCCAGTGAAAAACAGCGCTGATCGTCACATGACTTGAGTAAAACGATGATTATTATGACAAAGTGGCCAGTTTGGAAGCTGAAGCTACTGGATTACATAATAAATCCAGTATTAAAGATATACACTTGTCAGTCACTTTAATAGGAAATTTCACCTGTACAACTTCAGATTCCTGTTCTTGGCTGACAGGAATGGAACCTGATTTGGACTTCTCCTCTTTGGGATGCTTTGCCGCTCACCACAGTTGTAAAGATTGGTTCTTTAAATAACCATAAACTTCACATCAGTTTCAATAGAGTCTGGCCTTTCTTCTATATTCACTAGGGGACATGGTAGAGCAAAAACATCCTTGGCCAACAATGAAAAATCTTTCTTGACAAATTCTTCCAATTTTGCATGTCTGAAACAAACATTAAGTCAGTGGAGGATTATTCATATTGGTTAGCTTATGAGATGATGAAAACAGCATAAATATAGATGCCATGAAAGCAGAAAGAGTATTTAACTTTTTGTGTTGCTGAGGTGACATAACATCATATTATAGTTCCCTCACAAAAGCGTTTATGATGATAATGCCAAGTGGAGATGTATGGTCTTATCTTCAGAGGAAATAGCTACAAGCTATGAAAATCCAGCAAAAACAAACCAATAAAAGTTTCAGACTGACAAATTCATATCTCAGAAGTTACATTTATAGCTTACATCCCGAGTGAGGTACATAGGGACCATAAATACCTTAACATCAATTCACAAGGACCATGGATGGCCAGTCAATGGATGTAGGAGGATGTGACCCATAATTATGGTCCACTTTTAAAGAACTTAAGTGATAACATTCTTGGAAACACCAGATATGGTATTCCAGTAAATCAGTATAGTGGATGCAAGAGCATGTCCATGATTATTATCAGAAGTATGAAGAATATGTACACACCTTTATGATATTACCTAGGTGATCCTATGCTGCGTTGAAAACATTATTAATTCTTGGAACTGAATACTCCATCAGAAACGACAGGCCCTTCACATAAACAGATAAGATAAAAGAACATATCTTTTCTCTGAAGCTTATTCACAATAGGAAAACTTCTGCCTTATCTTTGTTTAATTGCAGGAAATTATGATATATCATAATAACAAGCGGCAAGAGGACTTGAAGGCATTGAACTTAATCATGGTCATGTGAGTATCATCTGCATACAAAATTTGCCTTTTCTAAAAGTTAAAAAATTTTGGACACAACTTCTACTTCAGTGTTTTTAATTATTTTCAACGTTATGCAATACTGAAGACATCCAAACCGTGAAAGAACATGTTTGGAATTATCTAGTAAACAAAATGTGTTAAACACTCCAGAATATGTCTTACATTTTTAGATTGTCCAAAGGAGCTACATTTAGCTTTGATGACAACTTTGGAACACTCATGGCATTGTCCCATCAGATTCACGAGGTAGTCACCTGGAATGGTTTTCAATTCACAGGTTTGCCTTGTCAAGACATGTGACATGTCTTGCCTTAATATGCTTTAGACCATCGGTTGTCTTGTTGAGTCAGTAGCTAGAACTACAGTACAAATACATATTATGGCAAGAAACATTCAGTTAAGTAAAGAGAAAAGAAACTATTATTACTTTAAGAAATGAAGGTCAGTCAATCCAAAAAATCTAAATAGCTTTGAATCTATCTTCAAGTGCAGTTGTCAAATCATTCAAACACCACGGTGAAACAAGCTCCATCTTAGGACAAGAAGACCAAGAACTCTACCTCTGCTGCAGAGGATAAGTTTATTAGAATAACCAAACCAGTTTACAGCACCTCAGATGAGAGCCCACATATTTGTTCTGTCATAATTTCAGTGTCCGCAGGATTAATATACAATGTTGAAAACAATAGAAATTAAGAAAAATTATTATTAGTTATTATTATTAGAAAAAAATATTAGTATATAAGCCATATGAGATGTGGATTAAGCTTCATGGTGCTCAGAGCTTACCCGTACTCACACTGTATATTAATCTGTACATATTATCATCCAATCTTCAATAATATAATGAATACATTTTTCATTTCTTCTGAGAACTGCAGTGAGATTTCATTTTTTGCTTCAGATCTACTTAAATAGAACTTCGTTCTTTAGTGTGTCATGCTCTCTCATCTCATCATCGGCACACTTTGCTGTAACAGTTCAGCTTCTACTTTAGACATTTCTTTCTCAGTGTGAAGCCGGAATAGGCAAAGCAGCAGGAAGCTATGACACATCAAATGAATCCCAGATGAACAGCAAGTGATGAAATAATAAAAACGGCTAAAGCAATAAATTGACTCATCATGTGGGGAATTTGACGTTCTTACATCCTCTGCTGCCGCTTAGCAAAGCTGCGTGGTGGGAAAACATCCTAATCCATCTTTTCAGGAGGGGGATTATGATCAAGAAGCAATTTTATCCTGTTTTACAGGATTTAGTCCTAAAAAAGTTGGCGTGAAAATGACATTTTGCTGCCTGACTAGGAATTGTCATGGAAGTCAAATATAATACATCTAAAATTAAATGCACTTGGCTTGATGGAAAATATTTATTTTCAGTGATAAAAAAAATAATACAAGGCAAAGCACCTAAATATAAACATCTTTAACACATCATGTGTTTGTCTTATGTGTGTGAACAATATATTCAGTCCTGATGCTATTGATTTTGGCCAGATACCAAGAACCACCCATCTGGAAACTCTGGTACTAGACTGAGGGCTGTTTTGGTACATGGTATGATAAAGTAAGCCTGTGTAAATACTGGCATATTTTGTGCTGTGAAGTGCCGAAGTCGACTTTTGTCCTCAAATAAATTAGTAGCTTACTAGATGCTGCTTTAAGCGCTTTGTGATTGAGCAGACCAATCACACTGCACCTCCTGAGTGGGTGTGTGGTCAGTGTGGCTAATAATTTAAAGATAAGTCGCACATAATCAAAGATAAACAACTTGAGTGCGTGTGTGTGAGAAATACTTTTTTTTTTAATGAAAAAAAAAAAACTTAAATACTTAAAATGGTAATTATTAAAACTAAAATAATTACAATTTTAAGTACATATATTTATTTAAATAAAAAAAGTCAGCTAAGCTTGTAACAAAATGAATTATATGTTAAAATAGCTACTTAAATGTGAGTTACTTCATACATATGAAGACAAATAGAGCTGACAAATTTACAAAGCAAGTTACAAAGTTAAAAAAGTAGCTCACAGATTATAATTATAGCTTAAATTTGAGTTACTATACTGTATGTATTCATTATGATATTCACTTAAAATTGATCCACTATCAATATAACTGTTTGCAAAACAATTTTAAGCTAGTTACTAAGATAAAAATGCATCTACCAGAATTTTAACTATATACAGTAGCTACTTAAATTTGAGCCTCTAATATATGTAGCTACAAAAATGAAAGTATAGCTGCTTAAATTTAAAGCTAGATTAAAAAAAGCTAAAAACTTAACTATGAAAATTTAACTATCTACTAGGATTAAAATATAGAAAACTACTTAAATTTGATATATTAAAATGAAAAAAAAAAATCTACTTAAATTTGAGTGACTATGTGTTACGTGAGAGGGGTGTGTGCTTAGGAACAGGCATAGTGGCAAAGGGGATGTGTGGGAAGAGAGTCTTTAATGACAAACCAGAACATAAACAAACCCCAAACCGAACTCAAACTTAAACTATATACAACCTAACAAACTCAGAAGCTTAACCGGAACACTCGTAAATAACGTAACTCTAAACATAAAGCACTAAACATAGAAGCTAACACCACTAGGAAATCAGCATAAGGAATAAATCAGAACAAGAGCTAACATAATGGGCTGGGAGCTAACATGGCTATAAGATAAACAGGAATATTTGAATATACCAAAAGTTAAACTAAACAAGACTAGGAGCTTAACATTACTAGGATCTACACATGTCTGGGGGCTACCATTACAAGGAGATAAGCATGATTAAGAGAATACACAGGCTAGGGTGTGAAGCATGA
>JAQMYL010000001.1:32915844-32930112 GCA_030014365.1 Clarias pachynema | reverse complement strand
TGTGTGTGTGTGTGTGTGTGTGTGTGTGTGTGTGTGTGTGTGTGTGTGTGTGTGTGTGTGTGTGTGTGTGGGTGTGTAATATTGCCTGGATCACCATCCAAAACTGTGTAAAAAAGAAACACGCGCTCACTCACACACACACACACACACACACACACACACAATGCTGAGACATGTCCAGAATTTACAAACAAAAAAACAAACACATATGCTCTTCTGTGAAGAGGTTGATTAATGGAATTATTTACTGCTGTCCACACACACACACAGACAAACACACGTCCCATGAGTTTCTGGCAGTGAAGTCGGATACTTCCTGATGATGTGACTCACCGACCTGAGAGACTGAGACGGAGGGACGGGAGAGAGAAGAAAAGAGAATGAAAGATTGACAGATTGATGGAGAGAAAATACATCTGGTCCCTATTCACTCTCTCTCTCTCTCTCTCTCTCTCTCTCACTCTCTCTCTTTCTTTGTCATGAAGTCATATCTTTACTCAATCCACAGATGTTCAAGATGTTACTTTGTATAAATTGCCATCTGTCTGTCTGCCTGTCTATCTGTCTGTCTGTCTGTCTGTCTGACAGACTGATTGTCTAGTTGTGTCTGCTTATCTGACTTACTGCATCTCTGTTTGAATTCCAGCCCGTCTTACTGTCTGTCTGATTGAATGTCTGTCTTTCTTTTCATTTCACTGCCTGTGTCTGTCTGTCTGTCCTACTGTATGTGTAATTGACTGTTTGTCCGTCTGAGCGTCATTGTAACTGATTCTTTCCCTGTCTGATTTACTGTCTGCCTCTCTTCCTGATTGACTGTCTGTCTATCTGTCTATCATGATTGACTGTCTGACTATTTTTCTGTCTACCTGTCTGTGTGATTGCCTGTCTGTATGTCTGAACAATCAGGAAGAGAGACAGACAGACAGACAGACAGATTGATAAACAGTCAATCAGACAGATAGACAGGCAGAAAATCAGACAGACAGACAGACAAGAAGTCACACAGACAAACAGTCTTAATTGACAGTCTGTCTGTCTGTCTCTCTTCCTGATTGACTTTCTGTCTGTCTGTCTGTGTGACTGCCTCTTTGTCTTTCTGAATTCCTGCCTGTCTATCTGTCTGTCTCTCTTTCTGATTGTCTGTCTGAACAGTATATAAAAGATATCATTGGAAAACCAAACCTTTGTGTCTAGACAAATGAAGCGCTAACTCTAAACCTCAATCTGCATTATCTTCATTAGCCTGTTTTTGTCTGGTTGTTTGTCTGAAAGCCGCTGCGCATATCGTTCCTCGGATCAGAGAGCAGGAATTGCCTCTGAGATTCCGAGACGCCTGAAATGAGATCGAATACATTTCCATACAGCACGCAGATAAACACACTCCTCTACACAATCACACACTGTGAGGTTATTGAACTCTCAGGTTTCTCCTGTTCATCAAATTTATTCAGTAATGTGTGTGATGAGATAGATTGTGCACACACACACACACACACACACACATACACACACACATACTACATTCATCACCCTGTGCGATGATAACTTCATTACACACACACACACACACACACACACACACACACACACACACACACACACACACAGGAAGCAGGTGGGGAAGATCACACAGTGCACACCGCTGTCACAGACAGCTATTTTTATTCTCAGCTCATTTTAAACATCACTTCTCTTTCCTCTGTCTGTCTTTTACAGCGCAGAAGTTTTACAGCAGATCTCAATCGATAAGCGCTGAAATAAATATCACTGTCCGAGTAAAGCCTGGACTCTCACTGAGCTGAGTGGGATGAAGGGATAACGAAAGCTAATGTGTTACGCCTGTGAGAGAAAAAAAATCCCAGAAAGAAGGAACAAAGGAATGAAGAAAACAAGAAGGAGAAAAAGAAGGACATGAAGTGAAAATTAAATAAAATATATCTACAGAAAGAAAGGACATTTCAGAAAGACATGAAGTGAGAAAGAAATCAATCATAAGAGATCGAAAAAATGTCACAAAGAAATACATGTTCATAAGGAAAGAAAAGAAGGAAGAAAGAAAAGAAAGAACAAAAAGAAAATGAAAAAGGAAGAAAGAAAATGAAACAATGCAACACAAAGCAAAAAGTAGAAGACATCAAAAAGTCAGAAAGAAAGAAAAGACATCAAAAAGTGATAGAAAAAAAAGAAATAAAACAGCAAGAAAAGAAGATGAAAAGCAGTAAAATAGAGAAAGTAGAAAGATACTGTGGAACAAAAGAAAGAAAGTCGGAATAAGGAAGAAATACATCAGAAAAAAGAAAAATAATGAAATAAAATGAAGTATAAAGACAAAGGGAATGTCAGAAAGAATAAAGAGAGAAAGAAAAAGTAATGAAAAAGATAAAAAATAAAAGACAGAAAAAACATTTTAAAATATATTTTAAAAAGTCAGAAAGAAAGAATGAAAGAAAAGAGCTATGAGACATGTGTTATTGTGCTACTGTAGTAGTCATGGTGTTAAGTGAGAATCAGAACACGACTGAAAACAACCCAGTCTTTATTATTTCTTTCATTTCATAAACTTCTGAGCTTCTGATCAGCTTCTCGGAACTGGACACTTCTGATCAGGTTCCCAGACGCACAAACAAACATCTCAGGAATGCCGCAACATCATCCACATGGTGCTGTTCCACTCGTCTGTTGAGGAGATCTCATTCACTCCTGCTATCACTTGTTTGACTTAATAACCTCTTCATAAAACATCAGGCTAGTGAGGAGCAGGATAAACAAAAAATAAGAAAGAAAGAAATGCTTTCAGCAAAAATAAAGTAAACTGAAGGAAATTATAGAAAATAGGAAAAATTAAACGAGAAAAAAGAAAACAGGAAATATCAAAGCAGCAAAGAAAAAAGAAGAAAAATGCACAAAGAAATTAAGCATATGAGGAAGAAAATAAAATGTGAAACATAAAAAGTAAATATCACAAAAACATTAAGAAAAAAACCCCAGCAAAGAACAAACAATTAAGCAAGCAAAAGAAAAGAAAGTAGTACAACAAACATGACAGGAAAACAAAAGAAATATATGAAGCCTTAAATAAAAGAAAGATATAAAGACAAATCAACTGAAGTATTAAAGAAGAAAAAGCATGAAGATAAAATATGATGTAAAAAGAAAGAAAGAAATACTTTGAGTAAATCAATTGAAAGAAAATGGGACAATTAAGAAAACAGGATTCATCAGAAAAGCACAGAAACAGAAAGAAAAGCTCCTAAAAGAAAGAGGAACAAAAAGAAAGAGAGAAGAAACAATAGAAAACAAAAAATTAAAAAGTGTCTAAAATATCTTGAAGAAAGAAAAAACAAGAAAAATGCAACAATCATGACAGAAAACGAAAGAACTTTATAAAGCTTAAAACAAAAGAAAAAAGATGGATATGAAAATATGAAATAAACAAACAATTCATTAAAGAAGAAGGAACTACTGAAAGAAAGAGAATACAACAGTAAATAAATAAAGAAAAAAAGAAATAACTTAAAGAAAAAAACAGCTTGTTAACTATCTGTAGTCTTTAGCAGGACGTAGGTGCACTGTTAGCCTTACTTTCTCCTCACAGTAATGCTAGCTTGCTTAATGAATAACAAGCAGGGTTTTAGCAAACTGCTACATTTCCGTAAGTAACTTTTGTAAGGAAAGCACTGAAGTGTGACTTTAGCAAACAAAACAAACTAGCAGGAGGGAAAGCCAAAACAAGCTTGACTTAGCATGGAGGACGTTTGCTAATCAGAAAGACATTTGAAAAACATTGCTACTGTTAAGTGCTACTTTTCAACAATACTTGAAGTAATAATTGAAGTCTGGTTTCTGACTCTGATTTTATGAGGACATTAGTTTCACAGTCTGTTTATGGCAACTTATGAACATTTCTGAGGTAAATGCTGATGAATTTGACCCTTTGTGTTATTTGCACTCCTTCAAGTAGTTAAGATAAAGCAGTTGAAGTTTAAGGTAATCTTTAGCCTTAATGGTTAGCTAGTTTATGCTAGTCAATATTGTTTCTCAGGAGTCTGTCAGTTAAAACATAGTCAAAGTAAATAACTGTATGAGGTCACATGATTAAAAGGTTACGTGATTAGCGAACAGCTTGCTCGTTAGCTTGTCCCTCTCATGCTGTTTGTGTGATATCTGGCTTCTTGAAGACGCTATTGTCCAGTAACACTTCTTCAAGTCTGTGTAACCTCTACAAAATGAAAAAAATAAATAAATAAATAAGCATCATGCTACCTGAGGTACGTATGTTTATTTTACTCATTTTCGTGCTTTTCAAAACGGAATTATTTCATTTGTCGCCCTGTCAATGGGCTACATTATCAAACTTATTGAACAAACAGCGACAAATTTACCGATGTAAATATAGCCTATTACTTAGCAAAACAGGTCTGTAATGTAAATTAGCATGTCGCTCACTGCTGGTTATTAGCTAGTCTCAGTTCCCAAAAAAAGGTTCCTGAAGTTTCTGTGGATATTAGCAATGTTGTAAGATGTTTTAAGGATATATCGTAATGTAGCATTCAGCTATCAGTTAGCATGATGAACATATGGTATAAATTAGCAAAACAAATAATCAATTTGATGTCAGAGAATTTTTCTTGTTAAAGTAATTTTGGATTAAATGGATTAAAACATGGCAATTAGCATGATGCTAATTGCTACAGTAGTTCTTAGCTTCTGATACTTGACTGTGTAGTAAAGAGCTCCCTGAAGGTCCTGTTTAGTTCATGGCTGTATGGATAAACAGTGTCAAGAAGATTAATTAGCAATATTTATCCAAGAAATACGATATATAACAATTTTATTATTTGTACAGTTAACATGATGTGAATTAGTAGTAACTGACTTCCAGCAGAAAAGGTTTCTCTCTCAAGATATAAATATAGCGTTATTTAGCAAACAGTGCCATGGGTGATGCCTTTGTTCGGTTAGCATGATGCTAATTTCTGGTTAGATTTGCCGGCATTGCTGGTTGAATAGGTTCTTGAAGCAAAGCAGCCCAGAGTGATGATGCACAAGGCTAATTGGTTGTCATTTGCTTTCATTAGAACTAAAGGTGCCGCTGTAGTTCTTGGGCACACAGCTTGGAGTAGAACTTTACGAAATGGTATTATTTCTCGGAGCAGTGTTGTCAGTTAGCATGATGCTGACTAGATCATGTGGATTATTCCTCAGCGCTGCCTGCTGAATAGGTTCCTGAAGGCGCTGTTGTAGTTTTTGTTGAAGGCGGTGTAGATGAGCGGGTTGAAGAAGGAGTTGGAGTATCCGAGCCAGAGGAAGACGCTCTTCCAGACGGGTGGAATGTCGCAGGAGCACAGTGGGATGATAAGCTCGGCCAGGAAGAACGGGATCCAGCAGAGCACGAAGACGCCGATCAGGATTCCCACCATCAGCGCGGCACGGCGCTCCTTCTGCTCACGCCAAGTCTCGCCCTCGGGCTGGAACGACACGGCTGCATGACGGACGCTAAACGCCATCTGGGGCTGTTCCGCTGCCTCCTTCACCTGAGGGCCAGGACACAGGGAGGTAAGATGCACTGTACATCCTTTATTATTCTGCACTTTACATCGGGCACAAGGTACTGTACAACTTTCTTTCTTTATAACTCTTGTTTGGGGAACACTTACAGTGATTATATTCTACGAGAAGAAACCAGTACATTGCAATATTGACTCTGTTTGCAAGCAATAAAGAGTTTATAGTTAAGCAAAACTCATGCTTAACTAAAGCAAAGGAAATAATGAATGAAGGAGAACAAATATGCCAGAAAACAATGTAGCAATAAATAAAAAGAAAAAATATATCTATTTTTAGAAAAAGCAGGATGGAAAAGGAAGAAAACATCAGAAACGCATACAAAAGAAAGAAAGAATGAAGGAAGAACACATAAGGAAATATAATAACAATCATGAGAGAATAAAGTAAGCAAGCAAGAAACAAAGATGATACAGTACATGATGATACTGTTGATTGTTTTTACCATGCATTCCAGGTGTTTTTTTTCCGACCCCATTTCTTCCACAAAGTTGACACTTCAGCACTATCCTTCCAAAGTTTGATAATGTGTTAAAGGCTTCTTAACCCTATTCCAGTCATTTTGAGTTGTTTTCTTTGCTTGATGTAACCCAATAATTTGTTCCTTCTGAATGGGTAATTTCTTTTTCTTTTTGGCCAGGCAGTGTATATGAGAAAATTTTGAAGAATGAACTAAAAAATTAGATTACATCAGAAAATACAAGACGAAAGAAAAAATGAAGGACGACATGAAATAAATGAGAAATGAAATATATATGAAAAATGTCAGAAGTTTAATAATAATAATAATAATAATAATAATAATAATAATAATCAGGACAAAAGAAAAAAAATGAAAGAAAGAAAGTAAATAGAAAGAAAGAAGGAGAAAATCTATCAGAAATTTGTGAGAAAGGAATATGGGAAAAAATAAAGAAAATAGTAAAATGGAATAAAAGAAACAAAGAACAACAATAAATAAACAAAGAAATGAACAAACGTAAATATCAGAAAATGCATGAAAGAAAAAGAAAGACATGAAGCAAGAAAATAAATAAAAAACAGGGAAAATAAAGAAGTAATATAAGAAAAATATTGATAAAAGAAAGAACATAGAAAAAAATACATGATGCAAAACTAAAAAAGAAAGCAAAAGAATAAATGAAGAAAAGCAAACCAAGATAGGCAGCAATTTTTATTATTTTAAAAAAAAAACCTGGTTAGCAGTTTGTCTTAGTATCCACATGCTAGGTATGGCACTAACCTGTTAACTTAGCTTATGTAGAGTTCACTAATGAGGTAATGCACTCCTCGCAGTAATGTCACTTGCCAGCTCATTGATTAGCGAGGTAATAAACGCTTGCGCATCATAGACCCTTCAGCATTTACATCTTTAACCAGTTTACTCAAAACTCACAGTGAATAACAGGATGATTTTTAAAAAAGTTTTCAAGTATGGAAACAGACATCTACTGTATAGGAGCAGATTGTACTGTATGTAAAAGTGCCCAAAAGAGTCCAAAACCCCTGCAACAGGCTTGCATTTGTCCATGTTCTTACCCAGCTCCAAAGTCTTCTGTTGAGCCTAATGACATAAAAAGGGTCTTTGCTTTTCTCCCCATCTCCTTGTGTCTGATCTAAAATGACGCAGAATTCGTCTGAAGCTATTTTATCACGTTTTCCTGTCATGTCTGATTGCAGGAAATGCATCAGGCTTGTCAGATCTGCTCCTCTCCTGAATGATACGACGAACATGAAATGCTCCAGACTCGTTCTGGTTTTTTAAAATGGAAATGACAGAGAAACAAGCTAAGGGGATTTCCATCAGGATGAATAAAAAGCCCCTGTCACTCCGGCTGTGTATACCTGTGTTTATGGTAATCTGTGTGAAAAGGACTCAACACCATGTACAAGACGCCTTAATGACAGATAAATAATAGATAAGGTGTTGATGCGTACAGCGTTTGTCACCTCTGGTTATAATCCTAAAGTGAAACTGGTATTTCTTTCTTATTTCTTTATTTATTTATTTTTTATAAAAGCTCATTACACACCCCTCTCCCCTGCCTGAATTGCTCAAGCAACAGATATTAGTGTTGTGCAGGAGTAAGAGGAAAACAGGGAAACAGCAATCAGGCAAGAAATAAACAGAGGTGGAGAGAGAGAGAGAGAGAGAGAAATAAATGAGAAAGGATATATAATTATTGTGAGCCAGAAAAGATAGAATGCACTTTTTCTATTTGTCTTGTACAAAATGGAAAATCTTGTTTTATTTAATCTAAAAACCCTTAAATAGCAAATGACTGTAAATAAGAAATGTGAGAATTCATTCAAACCATCAGCAAAAAACTTAACTGTTTCAGAAAGGGAGAACAGTGAAGGAAAGGAAGGCGTTTGAAAATTGTAAAGAAAATTGTGAGAAACATAAAGAAAGAACGGACAGAAGAAAGGAAATCAGAAAGTAAACAAAAAAATCAGAAGACCAAAAATGCAAGAAAGGAAAAAAGAAATATCAGACCATGAAGAAAGAAAGAAAGAAAGAAAGAAAGAAGGTAAGGAAATCAGAAAATTGTAGCAAAAGAAACAAACAAACAATACTATTAGAATAATCAAGAAAGAAAGATAGTAAGAGAAAGTAAGAATCAGGAAAAAAATGGAGAATCATAGAGAAAAAAGGAAAGAAAGAAAATGGGTGTGCTGGCAAAAAGAGGAAAGAAAGCAGGAAAGAAAGAAAGAAAGGAAGGAAGGAAGGGATGGACAGGCTAAACAAGAAAAGAAATGATTTACCAATAAATGGTAGAAAGGAAAAAAGATACTGTAAAGTAAGAGCAGAAGGGTGGAGACAAATTGAAAGAGGAATGAAGAAAGCAAGAAAATGGGCTTAAGATGGATGAAAGAGAAGAAAGAAAGTAAGTAACGGAAGAATAGAAAGTGGAGTGATAGAGTGAGAGAAAGAGGCAAAAGTAAAAAATGGAGCCAAAGTCAAGTTAAATCTGGGACAGAGAGAGAGCTAATAGAGAAATAGAGAAGTAAGGGCAGAGGTAATAAAAGATGGCTCGAGAGACAGAATGAGAAAGAGCGACAGGTCTCGGCAGTGGAGGCTGAAGTCTGACTTTAGTGTGAAGGTACTGGATGGTTGTTCAGGTGTGAGACTCCGGGAGCGCTGCGGAGAAGCTTTTATCCTCCGTCGCTCGGCCGGACGTGCGTCCTTTCTCAGTATGAGTCACTTTAACACTGTCGCCTTGTTATTTTCACACAAAATGAGCCGCGGCAGACGTGACATGCTAGCGTTACGATGCGTGAAGACCCGCATGAGGGCCACATTATCCTCGTCTGAAAAAAGAAAAACGCCTGCCTTGAAATATTTTTTATTCTGGTGAAGCGCTCCTGCTGAGAATAATTGGCTTCTTTTTTTTCTGTTCAGCAGGCAATCAAGCACCTTCCTTTTTTACAGCGTGAGATCGTCTCGCTAGCATCAACACGGACATGAGCAGCGGGAGCTAGCCAGACTGTTAACGGTGTTACAGGTTTCTATTAGCACACTGCTGTTTCTATAGTAACGGCTCATTCACAGAAACAGATTAAAGAATGTGTGCTATTGACATTAGCGGTCCAGCTGCAGCTTCTCTGGCATCGCTTTGGGGTTTCTCAGAAACGTGATGATTACGTACCGAAGCGAACAGCTGATGTAACTCTAGGCGGACAAAAAGTACCACTTGTTGTTTAGTGAATTGCTGTGATGTAAGAGGAACAAAACACTTCAGGACCTGATGTTATAGGAAAAGGATTGACTTTGGTGTGATAATGATAAGAATTTCCTGCTTGAAAGAAAATTAATAGAGACTTTAAAAATTCACAAGAGGAAAAATATTTAAAAAAAAATATGAAGTCAAAACAAAATTAAACATGAAATCAAGAAAGAAAGAAAACGCATCAGAAAATAATAAAGAAATAAATAGAGAAAGACAATACATCAGAAAATCATGAAAGAAAAAATACATAAGAAAGAAAGCAAATATGTCAGAAAAGTATGACAGAAAGAATGAAGGAAGGAATTAAAGGAAGGAAGGCAGGAAAAACAATATCAGAAAATCAAGAAAAAAATGAAAGAAAACAGAAACTGAGGAAAATCACAAGAGAAAAAAATAAATGTAAATACAAAAAAATAAAGAAACAAGGAAAAAGGAAAGAGACATGAAGGAAGACATGAAATAAGACACATTTTATGAAATATAGGAAAAAAATAAGAACAATCTGTTAAAAGAACAGAACTAGAAAGAAATGTGTGTGCGTGCGTATGTGTTTGTTGTCCTCTGTCTTTGCCTTTTCATCTCGTTCTGTTTTCATTTCATTGTCATTTCCTTCATGGTCCGCCTACGAAGCAAAAACTCCTGCTCCATAAAAAACACAATATATATATTTTTTGAACGAAATAACTGTTTGTGACCTTTAAAATGCAGGCTGCATGTAAACTGTCGCAGCTACAACACTAAACTGTGTGTGTGTGTGTGTTTGATGTTTTTTATTTTCATAAAATCTGAAGAGGGACACCTGCAATGCTCCAGTCAGCCAGTCGGGGGCACCAGACTGGAAGGCTACGATGACTCAAACAACTCTGTACAGCCGTGGTGAGAAAAAAAGCGTTTCAACACGTCAAAGCGTGAAGCTGACCGGCCACGTCAGCAGAAGAACGCTCGGATGCTGCAGTGTTGGCATTTGTGCGATCCCGTCAACCGTGCGGTTTTGTTGGATGATCCCAGGATACGAACTGGGAATACACTGCAGACGCCATGAATCCACAGGGGTGCTCAATATCCTTTTTAATTAAAAATTATATTATGGAGCTTATCGATGCCATTTGAATTAAGTTCGTTCCAACGAGCTTTAATATTCCTTTATTAGCGCAGAAAAGAAAGCAGCGCATTTCAGACGTGTCCTGGCTCATCTTCAACTTCCTTTGGCATGGACAGGGACATTGAGGACATTTTTTCCCCTCTGCACACTTTCTTTAATGCTGACATTGACCAGAGAATCACAATTAGGAGCTGGTGTGTGTGTGTGTGTGTGTTTGTGTGTTTGTGTAAGGTACATAAGGTACAAACTTAATGCTAATTCCATCCTTTCATGATGGTGTGTGTTTTTCTTGAATGCAAAATGAGAAATCCTATTAGAGCAGTGAAAGTGTGTGTGTGTGTGTGTTTGCGTGTTGTGGCTAAATAACAAGCGCTACCATATCCGGAGGCTAATTGCAAACCTGAGTTTGGAACACCAATTATTATTATGATTTTTGCTTGCTTGTATTATCCTTACACTGTTCAGTGTTTTAGTAGTACTATTCCTGTGATAATTGGTTTAAAAAATGTGATGAATATAAATATAATTAAGTAAATACGAGGGGCATTTAAGTCAAACCAGGACTTTACATCATGGTGCACCTACAGTACAGTACAGTACAGTGATGAGACTCTTAGCTGCACTAAAACATTCTAACAGTGCAAAGAAGGCTGTATGTCTATGAACGACGATCCCGGCCGAGGTTGCTCGAAGCCGACAGTCGTGTGAACATTCGGCAATTGGAATGCCTGATCCTTGAAAATCAACAGGGCAAATTTGCAGAAGAAACGCATCTGTCTGTGTGAACTATCACACAATCATTCACCAGCACCACTTGCACATTACAAAAACTCGGCTGGGAGTTATCGCCACATCACCCATACAGTTCTGACCTCGCTCCAAGCCATTTCCACATGTTTGACCTATTAAGGGGGTTCTTGAGAGGCCAGGGTTTCAGACGTGAAGCAGATATTTTGCTCATGGCTCCGGCGTACTGAAAAAACTTTCTACCTTGATGGTATCCAAGCACAAGTGCATTAGTGTTGCAGGGGATTATATAGAGGAATAAAGTTATGTTATTCTGTGCAATCAAAAGTCCAGATTTCACTTGAACACCCCTCATATATTCAATGTTTAATTTCGTTTGGTCTTACCTCGATAATCTCCGCCATCGGCATGATGGTGTTGGTCTTGCGTGATCCGATGCGAAATTTCGCAGCCTTGTAGATCTTCCAGTACACAAACAGGACGACGCAGAGAGGCAGATAAAAAGCGCCGAAGGTGGAGAACACCGTGTATGAAGGTTCCTGGCTGACCTGACACGCCAGATCCTCCTCGGAATATGTCTCTCCCCATCCGAAGAGTGGCGACAGAGATATGACAGACGAGAGCAGCCACGTTAGTCCGATCATCACGTTGGAGATCCTTTTCCGCGTCTTTAGCGTATATTCGAGGTGACGTGTGATGGACCAATAGCGGTCGAGCGCAATAGCAGTCACGTTCCAGATGCTGGCTGTGCAGCACAGGACATCACAAGAAATCCAAACTTGGCAAAGCGCTTTCCCAAGGATCCACTTGCGGCCGTAAAGTTCTCGGACGAGGCTCAGTGGCATCACCAGCCCAGCGACCATCACATCCGAGATGGCCATCGAAGCCACCAGGTTGTGAGGGACACGGTGGAACGTTCGGACTCTCAAAATGGTCACCAAGATGAGAAGGTTCCAAATGAACGTAGCCACCACGAGCATGGCTAAAAGTGTAAGCGTGAGGACGCTGAACACAGAGAACGGACGGTACAAGTTTCCCGGTTCTGGTCTGCTGGTCAGATTCGATAAAACAGTGCTGACATTGAGATAAGGCATGTTGGCCATCAGGGGACTAGCGGACTAGCATTAGAAATTATTTATCGATGTTCAGGTGAATCAAGTCTGTGGAATCTCTGAGTCTGAGCCTTGTGAATGAACATTGCTTTAATTGTGGTGTTAAACTTTTGAGATCGAGATTTCAAGCTAATATTAAAATTTGTGTTCCAAAGATTCTTTAAGGTATCAAGACCCCCATGACATGGTGGTGGTAGTTTTAAATTGTGTTTTTGGACAGGATGTGAAAGTAAGGTTGATAAGCGCTTGACATTTTGACCTTGTAAATGAAAAAAATCATCTGATTAGCATTTGAAATTGTGCTAAGATTAGATTAGCAGTCAAAATTTTAGCTGTAATAGTTATAGTTTACAAAGCATGGGTCAAGTCAGTAAACTTTCTGCTATCTGTGGAGTACACATGGCTGTATTTATAAGAATGTTTTCGTGTTGTATCTTGCTAGACATGAGATTAGCATGAACATCCATCAAGTACTCAGTGACTCAGAATTGAGTTGTTGACACTTGGAATCGAGTTTGCTCTAAAAGTGTGTACAGATTAGCGTATTAGCATGGAAAATTCGAACTGCTATGATCAACAAGTTAAATACTGACCGAGGCCAAAATATTCCTTATGATTCCTTATGATCTTTTCTACTTGCACCTAATCTTATTGCTGTTGAAATTGACCTTAAATTAGCAGTTCTTCATGTTTAGTTTAAATGAAATAAGTTCCAGAAACCAAAGCTTGAACATACAGTACAGGACTTAGCATAAAAGATACGGTAGCATGGGATATTGATTTAATTAGCTGATTATAACTTACATATTGAAAATGAAGGTCGAATTAAACTACTGTAGCATTAGAAAGTCTAAGCTCTAAAGTTAGCGTGAGTCACATGATCGTAGTCCGTACAAACGACTTGTTGGCTTTAATGCATCCTGCTCCCCTTTTTTGGCAGCGAGGTTTTACGACTCCATATCAACGCTCGCTGCTGTAATTCCAGCTGCTTTCAGGCTGATTAAAGACAGCAATCCCACGACGCTCATGCATGGCCGGAGGTCGGACGTTTTGATCTCATCTGATTTATTCCTGGCCGTCAGCCGGTGGTCGAAAAGAAACATCCTGAAAGACAAGAAAAACAGAATTGAATAACAAAAAGAATAAATCACTCGCTCCTCCACAGCAAGACCTGATGAAATTTTTAAACAGAGGCGCCGCACGCTTGCACGTTTGCCAAAAATACCCCACAGTCCTGACATCTTTGTCTGCTCGGAGGTTCGCAAGTTCTCCACGAGCAAAATGTGTCTGAGAGGGAAAAAATTAAAAAAAATCTATGGATAAGAGCCAAGCTGATGGAGAAGGAGACAGAGATGGCTCGCTGTCAGACAGGCCTGTGTGACTTTTATGTGCGAATAACAAGCCAGGAAGATGCCTGGACGCGTCCCCTGTCCAACCTCTGAGACTTTGTCACCGGATTGGACGGATAGAGGTATCATTGTCACGCCCGCATTGACTGCTCTACTTAAAAGAGGTGTGGGTGGGAAAGGATTCACACTATCACACTAGGCTATTTATGGAGCACCACATGCTCAGGCAAGACTTTCAGCCTCTATACTCCTCTATAGAAGTCGATTTTTCTTTTAATTACATCTGAGGCAGGACGGTTTAGAGATTACAGCTGTGACAGCTGTTCTAACATCTCTAACATCACCAGAGGCTGATTGTTACACGATTCTGCTGCATAATAATCCTTAAGCACCTTTCGCTAGCTTGAGGCACTTTGCATCGTCTTCTGCTGACACAAGCACATACACACACACACACAAGATGTCTAGTTAGGTTCTAATCTGTCCACAAATTATGTCCCGTCTTTGCTGAAATAGAGGTCCTGGATCTGATGCTGTCAAATGAACCTTGAGAAAATTAAGAGGCAAGGGTAAGAGAAGATTATTTATAGCTGTATTTATTATTTATTAAATTGAATCTAAGATAGTTTTTTAAAGGAAAGAGCTGCCTGGAAATGAGGAAT
>JAQMYL010000001.1:32859975-32872002 GCA_030014365.1 Clarias pachynema | reverse complement strand
ACACACACACACACACACACACACACACATACACACACACACACACACACACACACACACACACATACACATACACAGCGCCTGCTCACACAAATGGAAGTACTTACCTGTCTGGATTTATTTTTACTTTATATATATAATGTAAAGTGCAGATTAATTTGTTTAATTTGATTAATTTGACTGCTTTGGAATACGAACCCGCTTCCAGAACGAATTATGCTCGTAATCTGAGGTTCCACTGTATTTGGATGTGTAGTGAATCGTTACGACGGAACTAAAAAGAAGTCCAGTTGACATGACTCAACTTACAGATAACTGTTTAGAGCGCTAACACGCCGAATACTTGGGCATTAGCATGATTTCATAGAGACACACATGAAGAAAATGAAGCTGTTCAAGACACCTTCATTCATGCTGCTGCAGCTGTTTAATATTTCATAGCGTAGAATATAAACTACGGTTTAATGAGCTGTGTGTGTGTCTGTGTGTGTGTGTGTGTGTGTGTTCATGCTTTTCTTTCTGGGTGAGGAACACACGTCTAAATAATGATGACACAGCTGACAGTTTTGACCTTGTGGTGATATTTGGCTGATGAAAAGCTCTTGACAAGCACAAGTCATAAATAAATATATATTTACGTCCAGCTCGCTAGTTTGTTGACTGTGGAAAATAATGAGGTGAGATGTGATATGCTCGAAATTAACAATATTGTTTAGTAACTATAAAATTTGTTAGATTAGCTGAGTTCCTTAGCAACTCATTTACCATTACATATTTTTTTAAATGGTTAAATTAGCAAAGTTGGCAGCACGTTGGCATAGTGGTTATCACTGTCGCCTTGCACCTCCAGGGTCCGGGTTTGATTCCTGCCCTGGAGTCTGTGTGCATGGAGAATCTGCATGTTCTCCCCGTACTTGGTGGGTTTCCTCCAGGTACTCTGGTTTCCTCCCACAGTCCAAAGACATGCAGATTAGGTTCATTGGAAATAAATCACTCAAGCCAAAAAAAAAAAGTTTTCCTTTTGGTTAAAGACGTTAAGATTAGCATTAGTCTTAACTGTAGTATGGCGTTCCCCAACCGCCCGTAGTGTGCGAATGAGTGTGTGAGTGTTGACCAGAGGTCCTACCACAGTCATAAAAATGGGAATAAATGCAACACTCCCTAGTTGGACTACAGAGGTTTCTAGATGGATGGATGGATGGATGGATGGACTGATGGATAACTACAGTATAGCATGAATCAGCTGAGACACTGATGCAACAGCGCCAAGTTCAAAAAGCTTAATCAAGCTTTATTTTGTATCTATATAAATATAAGGAAAGGTTTTGTCTGTACATACACTAGAGGACCAGAAACCAGTATGTCTGTATAAATAATTATTAATAAGTATTAATATTTATATTAATAAGTTAGGCAGAGAGTTCTGCCGTACAGAAAGACAGACAGACATGTATGTGCTCTTCAACCTGAAATACTAATAATACCACTGATTACATTAAAGCTGATCAGATTATTTTTAGCTTTAAAACTTTAACTATTTCTACAAACTCTTTGTAGGATGCACAATGTTTTAGTTCGTTTGTTTTTGCTGCCACCTTGTGGCAAGGACACGCCACCACACACGCACACTCACCCCGACTGTATTCCAAACGCGTCCGGAATTCCAAGCACGAGCCGAGTTAGGACGCGAGAGCGCGCGGATTGGAATACGACCCGCCTATCTGATTCCGAGTCCTGCTGTGATTCGGAGTCGACTCCGATGGTGAGCGATTCAAATAAAGCGATTACCAAAATAACTGCGAGGACAGGGATACAGGATGAGGTGTGTGGGATCTGGATGCAGACTAAACCTTAAAACTGTGACACTAATTAGGTGTTAGTTTAAACAGAATTAAATCTTAAATGTTTCGAAGCTTCGGAGTCGACTCCGAGTCGATTGTGGCCTCGTTCGAAGAATCGACTCTTCCCGGGATTCGTTTTTCTTCCAGAGTTTGGCTGAAGACCTCGGTAAGAAACGAGCAAGTTTATCTTTATATCTAACTTTTAAACAATTTGAGGTGTAAATCCGGTTATATTTAATGACTCGGGATAAAAACAAACATAAAACACATGAATCTCTGAGGCTTCTAGCAGGTAGAACCGATTCGGAAGTGACTCAGGATGCTAGGCTAGGCTAGGCTAGGAGTCACTGAGGGATTGATGGAATGCAAACAAACCGGCTTTGGTTTCTGTTTGAAGCGTTTAAATGAATGCCAAGTTATTGTGTAGAATAATAATAATAACAATAATAATATTTCAAATAATAATAATCAGGGATGTCGTGCTTAAACCTAGGATCTGCTTAGTTTTATGGGAAGAGAAGATATGCTAATCAAGAATGCTAGCATGTAGAGTTTATTCTAGCTTTTAATTTATTAATTTATTTATTTATTCATATTCATAATAAATATCTAAAAGTAAATTAACAACTCACTTAAATTCCTGAAGATGTATTTATATTGAATAAATATTTCCCACTATTTAATGTCTTTTATTATTATTATTATTGTTGTTGTTGTTGTTGTTATTTATAATATCAAACATTAACAATTACAGTATTGAAATAATAAAAGAATTATACAATTAACTATCCACAATTAAATCGAACAAACAAATAATAAAATAAAAATAATAAAAATAATTAGAACTTTATTAATCCCAGAGGGAAATTGCTCAATTTTCCGCATATCCCAATTAGGAAACTGGGGTCAGAGCGCAGGGTCAGGCAGCCAGCTTAGGAGCAGCGCCCCCTGGAGCAGATAGGGTTAAGGGCCTTGCTCAAGGGCTCAACAGTGGCAACTTGGCGATGCTGGGGCTCGAACCCCCGACCTTCCGATCAGTAACCCAGTAACCCACAGCCTTAACCAACTGAGCCACCACTGCCCTGAAATAGAAGATGTACGGTCTAAGCAAATTAATAATAAATAACCAAATAAATAAATAAAACCAATAGACAAGCAAACATAAACAGCGGTACCTCAACATGCGAGTTTCCGGGTGCGAGTCCTCAAGATGAAATTTTGTATTGTGAAACGCGTTTTCCCCACAGGAAATAATGTGACTGCATATAATCCGTTCCAGCCAAACAAAAATATTACCAGTATTACCCATTTACAACACTATCATCATATTTTTGCATATAAAAACAATCAAAAAATGTAGAAAAGACATGTAAATTAAGTAAACTATGAAATAAATAGATGTTAAACCTCATTTGAGCTTAATTTATGATTCCTCTTGGCACCGGCTGCTTTAAAAAAAAACAAACTGAAAGCGTCTCCATTTTCTTCTTGCTAACATTCTTCTTACCCCTGGTGCTATGTCCTCACTAAATATTGCACAAAATGCAAAAAAATGCATTTTGCAAAAAATGTAAACAAGTTTGAACGGCTCCCGGACGTACATGTGATTCTCTAAAAGTAGACACATTTTCAACTTTTGGCTGTTTAATTAACTTTATAATATTTAGCCTTTAAAGTAGCCTGTAGTGATGATTATACAATATCTTCATATACAAACATTATTTCACTGTCTGTTCTATTATCATATATTCTATTTTCACAAAGAGCCCATTTCAAAACCATTGCAGAGGTCAGAGGTTATTTTTTATCAACCAATCACAGTCCTTGAATTGCTGCATCATCAATAGCAACGGTTTCGACCACATCCCCTCACTAGGATAAAGGTTTTTGTACTTTCCTTACTTGCTCTGAGAAGTTTCCTAAATCACTTTTAGTCTTGGACTCTCAGCTAGGACTTTTTAAGCTAGGATAGGAGCTCTCTGAGAGAATTCTGAGAAGCTTTGTTAATACGGGTTCTGATCATTTTCGAAATGAAGAGCATGTTGAAAGTCAAAGTGTTCTACTGGCGATAGGTAGGGGTAGCCACTGAGTTCCAGTTTGTTAGGAAAAAATGTCATCTTAACAATAAAGTTGCCAAAGCAAATCTGTCAGTCTGCGATCTAGTCAGTTTGACAGATTCTGGTAAAAAAAAAAAAAACATTGCCATCAAGGGATTTAAAAAAAACAACTAAACACTCTACCCTGAAAGTCAGACAGTTTGGGACATGACCAAAAAACATGACTTGGGACATTTTATCCCGAGTCATTAAATACAAAGTTATAAGCTGATTCGGTCGCACAACGAAGGCAAGTTGGGTCAAAATCAAGAAATACGGTATGCGCCAAAATATACAGTAATGGAACTTGCAAATCTCAGACGCGCATTTCCTGGTAGCGAAAAGGAAGTCGTGTTGTGCAGCTGTATGAAATAATTAAAAATAAATAGTAAAAGTTGTGTCAGGGAGCACTTTCATGGATTTTTTACAATGATCCTATAATCACCCTGCACTGTTTTTAAGACTCGGCGCTATGGATCCGTCGTCGCCACCAGAGCAGGAAGCATCAAACCGCACGACTGAAGCAGTTAGAATCCCGGAGGAAGTGCGCCTGCGCCGCTTCCTGAGTTACGGCTCCGAGAGTGCCACCTACAGGTCGCGCGAGCTGAGGCCCCTGTGCCTCGAGCGCGCCTCCTCTCTGACCGGTCTGCTCGAGGCCGGACGAGGCGGCGAGGCGGTGCAAGAAGTGCGCAGCGTGAGTCTGAGGGGCGGAGTCAGAAGCTCAGGCCCCGTCCTCTTCGCCCTGGCTGTGATCTCACAGCACCCGGACGCGGAGGCCAAGCGAGCGGCATACGCCGTCCTCAGAGAGGTGTGCGCGTCCCCGGGCGAGCTGTTCAGCTTCGTCCAGTATAAGAAGGAGCTGAGCGGCGCCGGGCAGCGCGGCATGTGGGGGCGGGCGCTGAGGAAAGCCGTGGCAGGCTGGTACAACGGACGTGATGCGCTCGGCCTGGCACGCGACGTCACCAAGTGTAAACGGAGAGGTGGCTGGTCTCATCAGGACCTGTTCCGGCTGGCGCACCTGAAACCGGCGAGTGAAGGTCAGGACTATTTGATTAGACGATGATGTAAGTCACATTTTTGCGGAAACGTTATAATAATAATAAAGTTTTGTCGTTTGTCGTATTCTGCTGTTCGCAGCCGTCGCTCTGGTGAGTAAATACGTGACTAAAGGCTGGAAGGTGGTGCAGGAGATGTATGCGGACCGAGAGAAGACGGAGGACGTGATGGAGGTGTTTTTGTTCCTGGAGGCTGTGGAGAAGGCCAAGCACTCGAGCGACGAGCTGGAGGTGGCGCATCTGATCGAGGAGCACAAACTGGAGACGGAGCACGTCCTCGCTAAACACCTGAAGTCTCGAGAGGTGGGAGGACAAACACACGGACAAAAAGCTGGGGAGGGTGGGGAGAGACAGAGAGGTACTAATGTCACAGACAGACAGAGAGAGTGAGAGACGTTTGTATGACGCGATGGAAGGATGGATAGGCATAAGGACAGACAGATGGACAGATTGATTGATTAAAATAAGGTGTGTTATGTTTGTTGTGTGTGTGTGTGTGTGTGTGAAGGTGTGGAGAGCCCTGCTGAAGGAGATGCCCGTCTCCACGCTGCTCACACACCTGGGGAAGATGACGGCAGATAAACTCCTGAGCTCGGGATGCGCGGACACGGCCGCCGTGTGTGAGAGGATTCAGAATGAGCACGCTCTGCTCAAGGCAAGAACAATAATAATAATAATAATAACAAAAACAACAACAATAATAATAATAATAATCATCGTAATCACTGTAGACTTTATTTGACTATGTATTTTTACATTTTTCAAAAAGGACGAATGAGACGTGGTAAAAATGAGCAAAAAATAAGTAAATAAATAAATAAATATATAAAAATTAAGCTTTGAAAAATTTAATGAAATGTGAGTAAGAGCACTTACATTGATATATACTTTCTACAAAGCAAGTTATTATATTGTTAAGACATTTTTATATTTAATTATAATTTTTAAAAAAAGTGTATTAAGAAAAAAAAATTAAAGCATTTTAAAGTGACCATATTACTGAATATTATACTGAAAAGAACGATTCAGACTGCACGAGAACACAATAAATAAGAAGAATATTCATAAAAATGACAAGTGATACTGTTATTGTCTCGGCCTCGCACATCTATCTATGTAAAAAAAATAAAATTATATATATATATATATATATATATATATATATATATATATTATTTTTAATTTTTTTATATTATTTTGTGTAGCCTGTACTTTTAGTATGCTAATTAGGGCCACAGCCTCTCTTCCACGGCACTGAGATCACGTGACCTGAGACTTTTATAATTATATAAGAATTATCATTTTCTTCAAAATAACCCTCATGGCGGACACAGAGAAATGCATTTGCATACTTATTAATATTCATCAGCGGCTGCTGGAGATGGGCGTGTCCACAGGGTCAGTGTCAAGTGTTCAGTTATTTCAGTGTTTATATACAACACATTCTATTTGCTATAGTGACTTTATTTAATTTTTTCTTTTTATTTTAACGTACACACGTAAAATACATGAATTTTTCAGAAATTCATGTTCTGTGTCAATTTTTAAATAAAAGTAATAATAAATAAAATGAATGGAGATAAAATATTAAAAAAACAAATAATTGTCAAAGTTTTGCATTGAATTTGTATCCCATTATGGGAAGGAAAAAAATAATGCTTTTTATTATTATTTTATTTTAATTTAAATTAATTACTTAATTAATATATATATAATTATTATTTTTATTTATTTTTTGTGTGTGTTCAATATTAAGAAAATGAATGTGTGAAAAAGATTTTTTTTTTTAGTTAATATTTATGTTTAAAAACAATTTGAATAAATAATTTATTAAAAATTAATCAAATATGTAATATTTTTACTTCATTTTATTTAGATATTTGAGTTTTGAAATGGTTATTTAACAAAACAACAAAAGAAAAACTAAAGTAATAAAGGACAAATCTTCTAAATACTTCGTTGGGCGTCTGTTGTCGTCTCCTCCAGGCTAAACTCCACCCCCTCGGCGTCCTCCTGGCGGCTGAGAGCTACAAGCGCGGTCACGCCAAGCGAGGGAAGGTCAAGTGGAAGCCGAACAGGGACGTCGTTCAGGCCCTAGACTCCGCCTTCTGCAAATGTCTCGCGGTGAGTTGTCACAGAATACGACGTAAAGACCCCGAGACGTTCGTCAGCGTGTGACGTCTGTGTCCCGTCTCCTCTCTCTTCTCGCTCCCCAGAACGTCGAGTCCACAGGGAAGCATCTCGTGGTCGGAGTGGACGTCAGCTCTCGACTCGGCAGCGTCGCTCTCGGGAGCCTCGTCAGCACCGTGACCTTAGCCGCCGCCATGAGCATGGTGAGGGTTTTTATCCCATAATGCCTCATCCGCAAATTTATTTAATAAGTATTCATGTAGTTCCTGATATAAAGAACAAGATTGATGCGATAGTATAAAGAAACTGATTCATCATGATTGATTCTTGAACACAGAGCCATTTGATTCATATCCCAAACATGATTCATTTAACCCGTATAAAAAATATGATTCCTATAAAGGACACGACTAACAGGATCAAAATATAAAAAACAACAAGATTTAGATGACTTGTGTAAAGGATGTGATTCATACGATTCATTCTTGAGTGTGATTCATATGAGTCACGATTCCTGAGTCGTTTGCTTCATCCTTTTTATAGTTGTTTTTATCGTAACATGATTTGTGTGAAGAATCCGAGTGATTTCTGAACAGCATTTCTTGATGCCAGAAGACTTACCTAATTTACACAAACTTTACCTTTAATAAAAGCTCTTTTTTTTTCTTTTATGTTAACATTTAGTCAGAGAGCTTACAACAAAGCAAAGCTTCACTTCTTTGCCTTTTTATTTCCCATTAAAGGTGATCGCACGGAGCGAACCGAACGCCGACGTCCTGCTGTTTTCCGAAGGAGCCGTCGTCCCCTGCACCGTCCCACCAGAGTCGTCTCTCCTCCAAATAACCATGCAACTAGTTCAGGTGGCCGTGTCTCCATGCCAACACAGTGCTGTAAAAAAAAAAAAAAACGTTAATTCAGGAGCAACTGCTAAACGAAAGCACGATTCAGAACTTATGCGAGTTTCCCTGAATCAAAAAGCAGATATCAGTTCAATACAATATGTGGTTCTTATTTTGTTCTTGTCTTTATACAGGTCTGTTTTTTTATCGTTTTTCAGTTGCTTTTATGTGATATCGTGTAACATTGAACAGAGCAAAATAAATCTTCAGTCTGTATTTTCTTAAGTAAGTTTTTTTTAACTTGACTTGAAGTTGATCTGCATAACACAACTCTGAATATGCTTTACATTATTTAAAGACATATTTGTGTCAAAGGCGTATAAGACTCACTTTGTCGGACTTAAGAACAAATCCCACTTACAAACAGAACATGTTTGTAAGTCGGGGACAACCTGTATTTGTCACTAAACCACTTCGACGAGCCACGTTATTTTCCTAACGCACCTGTTTTTAAAGCAAGCGTTTCAAACTTTCAAACTTTTTTTTACGTAATACATGTAGAGGATACATGGCAACTTCCTGTTTGTGCTAAACTACTGAAGTTAGGTGAATGAGTTAGGGAATGTATTTAATGAAACTTTTCATCTTACTTCCTGTCCGGTGTAGGTGTGCAGCAGTTGTACGGACTGCGCCCTGCCGATAACCTGGGCCTCGGAAAATGACAAAAAGGTGGACGTGTTTATTATTTTCACCAACAACGAAACCTGGCCCGGGAGGTTCAATCCAGCGGAGGCACTCAGGACATACAGACAGGTAGGAGATGGTTTAAATAAAATCAATAACATAAAAGTAAAATTTAAATAAAAATGAAAAAGGCATGAAATATGTTTTTTTTTTTTTTTTTTTGTAAAATCGAAAAAGAAAACTGGCCTGTTTTCGAAGCTGGTTGTCTGCAGCATGACGACAAACAGCCTCAGCACGGTCGACCCGGACGATCGCGGCATGCTGGACATCTGCGGATTCGATTCGCACACCGCCGACGTCATCTGCGACTTCATCACGGACATCATCTGAGAAGAGTGCACGACGGGAAACGCGCCGCACAGGGAGCAAGAAATAAAACAGGTCACGCGTTTCTGTGGTTTTTTTTTTTTTTCCAGCAGGCTGGATGGAGATTTCACTCGGAAACGCGGAGAACGTCTAACTTCATCATGGCGCTTTAAACAGCGCTGTAGCACTACATTCTTTTTTATAAAATATATATATATTTTTTGGTATTGGGAAATTCTGTACGTTGTCATGTGACCATAGGATGTAGCAAGAAATCAACTTTTCAGCTAAGCTAGGAAGCTAACAAGTGATTGTAGGTTAACGAATGAAAAAGTTGTTGGAAACATTTTCTGAACGAGACGAAGTAAAAATTAAAAGAGAAGGAAAAAAAAGAAAGAACCGTCAATAAAAATAATAATAACAGTAGTAATTTATGATATGCATATATTCATTTTTATTTAATTTAATTTTTTTATTCTTTGATATAAGATTATCTAGTATGTGGTGTTTTTTTTTTTTGCTATTTCTTTTTATTATTTAATGAATTTTTTTTCTTCTACCAACCCTGAAAAAAAATCTTTGTTGGAATTTCATGCTAATAGAAATAATTGAATAATGAAAATGAAGAAATGCACAAAAGAATGTGCACTAACATTTACTTCCTAGATCAAGAGAGAGAAAAAATGTAACAGTCGCCAGCATCAAACATTTAAACCCAAAGTCGAATGAAGTGCTCAAGAAAAACATACCATTTATTTTCTTTTTCTCTTTTAATAATCATCACTTTTATTATTGTTTTGTTTGCTTAAATAGAAAAGTTTTTAAAGTTGATGTTACTGAATTTATTTAAACCGTGTGTGTGTGTGTGTGTGTGTGTGTGTGTGTTTAAGATATTCGTGCACTTTTTAAAAAAAAATCCATTCCGTGTGATCTGCACTTCTTGTCCAGAATGGGCGGGGCTTAAGCTAGCCAATTGCAAACTTGCATCATTTGCTTTCTTTTGTATAATTTTTTTTCTTACAGGCGGAAAGTAGTGCTTTACGATTAAAAAGTAAATCCTGTTGTTATTATTATCAACTGTTTAGCAGCTGTGGTTTATTTGCCTTCAACTTTATTTAACGTGAATCTGTAACTTTGTAAGTTACCATTACATCCATTACATTTAACGTGTAAGTCCATTTTACATTAGGTGAGAAGCTCCGCCCATATGGACTCTGGGAGTGTGAAATGTCAGTCAGTGTGGGAACATCATGTATTTAAATTGATTGTTACTATTTAGCATTTTTTATTTAGACTAAAGTTAGTAATGAGCGACATCTAACATAGATTCTAATTAGCTAGACGCTACATCCTGTGATGCTAGCAACTGTGTGCTGATCAACAGCCCATCCCCCCCCATTTATAAGAGTTCCAGATATATCCTGTTTTCGCGGGAAACTTATCCGACCGCTTTCTTGGCTAACTAGCAATGGTCACTTGCTAAGTAGCTAGCGTAAAAAAAAATGTTGCCAATTTTTTTCTTTTTAAACGCTTCAGTGTGCACTTCTTCTTTTCTTTTTAAACGATGCCGAAGGTGAATCGGGGAAGCCCATGTAGGTACAGTAGCACTTTAGTTTCAGGAGGCTAAAACCGAACCGTGATCTTTTTATGATAACTGTGCTAGATATCTAGCTAACTCTAGAGCGATGGTTTCTATGACAAGAAGAGGAGACAGGGGTGTAGAGTTTGTCGGAAATGAAAGAAAAGCACTGTGATTGTTGTAACTGTAGAGAAGTCTGTTTCGTACCTCTCTTTTAATGTACGTTCGCACTGCGTCAGGTCAGCATCGAACCACTGTAGCCGACACCATGACGCCATGGAACGCTTATCACTTAATAAAATCTTCCTTTTTTAAAGTGAAATATAGCCTCAGTTTTGTTTTGTTTTTTCCCTGAAGGTGTCATGTTACTGCACTAACACACAGCTAATGCTGTTTTCACATGGGGTACACGAGAGCATCACTCTTAATAATTAAAAAATAAAAAATCTATAATATCAGCCATAGCCTACCTATTTAGTAATAGTGCCTCACAAACCACATGGGTGTATACTGCCACCTGCTGTATCGGAGAGCGTAAATAGGCCAATGTACCCAAGTACGGAGAACAAAAATACTACATGAACGCTGGTCAGATGGGGGTGGGGTTTGTGGAGCAATCGTTCCGTAAATCAATCATGCCTAATGTGAAAAAGCTCTAAGACTTAAACATGCCAATATTTTTTAATATTTAGAAAAGATACAACATGTTTGAGTGGAAACGATCAAACAGCAGCCGGGTGTGCCTTCTGTGGCTGTCTCACATGTAGGGTGCACACTTCCTCTAGGGAATACAAGGAACTCTGTGTAGTCCTTAAAACCTCTGATGGAGCTCCCTACTCTCCCTGTAAGTGTACTACAGTACATAGGATATATGTTTGTTTTTTCTTAAAGAAAATTAATTTATACCATTTCTGCGATGAAAATATGATCTAATCTCAGTAAAAATATTCAGTTTATCTTTTCTAATTAATATCCATTGTTGCAGGTGTTTGTTTACATAACGAACAGCGAGTAGAGCATTAGTAGATTATTTTAAAGTAGATTATTAAATCCGACACATAACTGTTCATAACATCGCTTTTACTCAACATTTTGATTTGACTTATGGTGCAGGATATACTTCAGGCAGATATCTTAATACTAGTGATGAGTCGTTCATGAACGATTCGTTCTTTTTGAACGAGTCGTCTCAGAGAGTGATTTGTTTATTTTCTACTGGGCGCGCATGCGCAAAGCATCGCAAAACCCCCGTAGGTTAAGTACAGGAAATAGAAATGAGCAGTGGTGTCAAAAATATTCACATTCATTACTTGAGTAGAAGTATGGATACTAGGGTTTAAAAAGACTTCTTTAGAAGTTCAAGCATCAACTCAAGCTTTTTACTCAAGTAAAAGTGTAAAAGTACTGGTTTCAAAACTACTTAAAGTATAAAAGTAA
>JAQMYL010000001.1:32835706-32845728 GCA_030014365.1 Clarias pachynema | reverse complement strand
CAACTTTCACAGTCATGCCTGCTTGAAACTTCACAACAACTAAACAGACACACACACACACACACACACACACACACGTTCAGCTAGAGCTTGATAATCGTCATCTCTGCAATCGGGCCGTCCTGTCCAGGGTCGGTCCGTCCTTCCGTCTGTTTGTTTATTTTACTCTCTAGTGGTTCCTTCTGTCCTCTCGTGACGCTCACAGGTTTTCCCTCCACAATCAGCCGTCTGTTTCAGTACAGAGCGATTTAGATGCTGTTCATTTCTCACATCTTGTCCTACAGGCTTTGAAAGCGTTAATGTAGAAGAGGAAAGACTTTTATTTTTATTAGTTGTTCTTTCAGAATTATTTTGGATTTTTTTTTTCAATACCTGGGTGTATTTAAAGTTATTATCGGTTTCTTTATATTTTGATTTGATTTTAGATTATTTTAGATTTCTATAATTGATTTGCTTTTTGATTATTAATAGTATTTAAGGTTACTTTTTTCATTTATATTTGGCATTTCTTTTACGTAATGATTTGGATCTAGTAATATTTTAGGTTCATTTTGGGCTGCTTAAAAATACATAAACAAGTTTACGTACATATTTGTATATAGCTATTTACATATTTGTATTTATTTCTTTTTTTTTATTAATTATATTAGGTTGTTTTGATTTTTGGAGATTTGTTTTGGATTTGGGTTATTTTAGATTTATATCAGTCTAATAATATTTGGATCTTTTCTAATTGATTTATTTGGTATTATTGAATTTATTTCAGATTTATTTAGTGTTTATTGAAATTATTTTGGATTTACTCTTTTTTTTTTAGATTCAAGTTGAATTTATTAGGTGTTTATAGAGGATTATTTTAGGTTTGTTTAGACTTATGTAAAATTTAACTTATTTATTTATTTTCGGGGAGGGGGGTATTCAGGATTCATTTTTTATTTTGACTTGATTTCTGATTTCTTTTTCTTTTTTTTTGGTAAGTGTTTTACATAGATTTCAGTCCTGGGATGTGAGTTAATGTGGTAATTTTGGGTTTATTTTAGATTTATTTGGCATATTCTTTTGGTGTGTTAAATTATTTTGCTTTTATTTAGTATTTTATTATTTTGGATTTTCATAGTTTGTATTTAAATTTTTTTTTATTATTATTATTATTTTTTTTTAGGTAAGTTCATTTTTCATTAGGTTTTATTGTGGGATTATTTTAGATTTAATTTGGATTTATTTGTGCGCTATTGGGTGTTACAGTGGATTTATTTGGAATGATCGAAAACCATTTTTTGGCGAACTTTCTCTCACTCGGCTGTGTTTTATCGCATGTACACGTGCATGTAACGTGATTTTCATGGTCCGTGTTCCTGATGAACAAACTCTCTCTCTCACTAATCATCAATGATGTTTTCAGTGTAGATCGTCCTAAAACTCTTACACGATGGCAGTTCCTTCTGCATTTAAAAACCCCAAACAAGTCTTACCTGAACCCTGTCTGCTGCAGAAACTAATTATCTCAGCGTCTTCCTGAAATGAAATCTATAACCGTTAGACTGGACGAGGAACAGAATAGCTGCTGAGTGAATATAAAGTGAACCGCTCTGTGTGTAGTTCCTCTCGCCCAGCACACAGAGCATCCGTACACGCTCAAGCGGATTAAAGGATTAAAGGGTTTTAGGTCGATTAAAAAAATATAATCTGCGTTCCATTTAGGAGGATTGAAGAGGAAAAAAATCCTTTTTTTAACAATAGCAAATAATAAATAAATAAATAAAAAATAAGCTCAGATGTTACAATGAGACCTTCATATCAAGCTAGAGCGTTCTTCTAGCCACACTCTCAATCAAAAATAAGCATTTATATTTATTTTTTCCATTTTAATTTCTGATTTCTTACACAGTAGCAGCAAGCAGGACATCTTACCCCCCCATCCTCTCTCATCGCACCCTTTTTGTTAACATGACATGTTTTTAGAGAGAAGAGAGAGAGGGGTGTGTGTGTGTGTGTGGCCTGTTAACCTGGTGGTGTGTAGTAATGTGGTGTCTAGTAAAAGGAAACATTTCATGTCAGATTTGCCCGAGTGCTAGGGATACAAGGGGGGAGGTGGGGGAGAGGGGGGGGCTGACCCCGATCACCACGGAAACAGGAGAGTGTAAAGAGAGAGATGGTGACGTATGAGTGGAATCAAGAGCAGCTTTGAAACCTAAGCCCGAATGTTTACCCGCAATAATTTACATTTACTTCAATAATAAAGTCCCAGATCCTCCAGTCTGTGTGAGATTTAATTTTTAGTTTCATCAGGTCGGGGTTGTGCCTGTTTTTCTTTTTGCACATTTAATGGTCTGAAATATTGATCATCACATAAGAGCACTTACAAACAGCGTTTAATTGCACTCAGGGTTCCCCATCATGTCGAAATAAGTTCATCCTGATCACTTAACGAGCTGTGATTCCCAGCGGTCTCTGCGGGAACCCTGGTGGTGGAGACGATGCACCGAACGCAAAGATTACGATCTCGGTTTCATCTCCGTCTGAGGACGGAGCCTGGCTCTGGTCCTGTGAGGCGCCTGTGCGTTGGTGACCTTCGCACCTTGTCCTTTGGGCACTTTGCAGGGTCTGTCCTTGTTCTTCTGGAGGTGCTGCCAGTACTTCATCAGCTCACTGGGACGGAACTCGTGCGACGTGATCAGCTGGCTGTACTTGCAGCTGGAGTAGGAAACCTTCCAGTGGTTGAAGAGGAACTCGTTAGGTGGCAAGACGGGCTCGATGTTCATCTTCGACAGGCAGAGTCCGACGTAGACGTCTTCCAGATGCAGCCTGCGTATGCTCAGGGAGGTGGCGTAGATCCTCTTCGCCATGTCGCCGGAGAAAACGTACGCGGTTCCCGAGCAGAATGTGGGGTAACTTTCGCTGGGGTACAGCTCCGGCGCCATGTACCATTTGCTCTCCTTGTTCCGGTTCGGCTTGTAGCCTCGCATGAGGTACCCGGTAAAGTACATCTCCCTCGGGATGTTGGCTTTGAGGAGTTTCTCGATGAGGTACTCCGTGTTGATGAACATATCGCTGTCCGCTTTCATGACGTACCGGGCGGTCGGGCAGTACCTCGACACCCAGTGCATCCCCATCAATGTCTTGATGGTGAGGTTGTAGTAGGAGTCGATGTAGTCCTGCTGGACTATGTCACGGTGTTGCTGGCTTTCTGCCCTCAGGGAGCGCTGCAGTATATCAAGCGCCCCGGGATCATGCGAGGTGTTTTTCACGCCCATGATAAACAGGCGTACTATCCCTTCTGCTATGCTTTCGTTGCCCCACGTCTTCCTGATGGCATCCCTGGCTTCGGAGTTGTGAGGCTCGACCGGGATCAGCAGCAGCAGGAGCGTCACGTTCTGGTTCCTGCACTTGTCAGGTTCGTTGATGACGTACTTGTAAGGTTCCACTTTAAGGATGCTTTCCGCGTTTTCTTCCTTGGCTAAACTCCGATTCGACCCCGCCACGGCCCTGAACGCCGGCTGAGTAGAGAGCAGCGTACCGTTGGCCAGGGACCTGGTCGGCGTAGGAGGCGTCGCTGCTTCCTTCTTGAAGGTCGGCTCGATCGTGAATTGGCTTTTCAGCCTCGTCTGCCAGATGTGTTGAACCAAGACGATCGTAACGACGCATCCCAGCAGACTGAGCAGTCCCGCTATCCTCGCGTAGCAATGCCGACGCCTGCACTGCATGGTTCTCCTGCTTGCTGCCGCTCCGAGGATGAAGGACCTGCAAGCAGAGGAGAGCTGGTTTATTCAAAAGTTCAACACGCTCACATCACGGTCAAGCTGTACACAGCAGAGGCGCCATGTTTTCGAGTTAAATATTAAATTAACTCCATGGAAAGCCCGGCTCATGATGCCAGCTTGTCAGCGCTGTGATGGAAAGCACGGTTAAAAATTAGCTTACATTCCTTAATCTTTAATCATTTTTTTATATAAAGTAAACTGACCGTGACACTTTATGTCCGTTTATCACTTCCTCTACCGTTGAGAACCACTTTCTTCTTTCTTCCTCTTTTTCCCTTGCCTGCTCTGTTTTTCTTAGTGTTTTCTTTTACTTATGATATTCATTATTTTTTCCTAATATTTTGTTTCTTTGTTTCTCTCTTCCTTTTCGTTTTCTTTTTATCCTGTTTTGTTAATCTTGTTTTTCCTTATGTATGTTTTTTTCATATTTATTTCTTTGTCTTATCTTTTGTTTTTCTTTTTCTGTATTTTTTTTTTCCTTTTTTATTCTCCTGATTTAAGTAAGTTTACTTTCCTCGTTTTTGCTCCCTTTTTTCTTCTTTTTTTTATTCCATTTGTTTTTGTCTTTGCTTTTTTAAACTCCTTTCTTGTCTTTTTCTTATGGTTGATTTTTCTTATTTTCCTTCAATTTTGATTTTTCTTATTTTTATTAGTCTTTTTTTTTTTGTTTTTTTTAAAATAGTTTTTAATTTTTAATTTTTTTTTTAATTTACACTTTCTTTTGCATTTCTTTTTATTATTTCTCTTCACTTTTTAAAAATTAATTTCTGTCTTTTTCTTTTGTCATCTTTCCATATTTCAGAGTTATTTATTAATTTTTTTTCATTCTTTTAATTTCCTGCCTCTCTTTTAAAAAGTTTTTTTTTTATATACATATATATATATATATATCTGAGTTTCTTTCTTTTATAGTTCCTCTTTCTTTTTTTATTTTCATTATTCCTCGTTGAAGCTGAGCCCAGCGCCCAGTGTGTGAACCCGACTTCCCCTGCGTGTCATGCGAACGCTCGAGTGGTTTTGCAGTAGTTAAGCGAGCGAGTAGACTCGATAGCCAGCTAATGAAATTTGTGCCTCTGTAATGAGGCGGCTCTGCTCCTCAGGGACGCTGCTCCTCTGCAGCCGCCGAGACGCGAGCTGCCCGGGTAATGGGCTTTTGTTTGAATGCGGCCCACACCGTAGCCTTCTGCGCGGCTGAATGGAGCTGATTGATTTCCGGCTCTCCCGAAAGGTCGAATGTGACACGTCGTCAGTCACGCAAATGTCTCCGGGCTCGTTTATTCACACGGCTCGACAGGTCCGCTCCGGGCGCGCTAAACACGCCGGCGCCGCTCATGTCCTCCAGTAGGACGGCGGTGCCCGGGTTCAAGGGTCGATTGGCACAGGTGTTTTGCAAGCAAGTGCGCAGGTGTTTTATATCGGTTATTTGGTTAACAAATTAGTCTGGTAACTTTCTCTGTCAGGGCAGGATTAAATGCTAAAGCAGGATTTTACGATCAGAGCTGAAATCACGGAATGTGCCACCGAAGTGGTCTTACTCCATGTTTTTCCTCCGTAGATCTTAAAAGTCCAACGTATAGGAAAAACATATTGCTGGGAATTTGTGAGCAAACCCATAACTCAAGTCGTGCCACGTAAACGAGCTGTCGGTTTGCGATCATAGAAAACGTTGTGATCATGCTGCGGTTTATCAGGACACGGACGTTGGCGTGTCTGGCTGCCTCGTTTTTATGGATTATTGTCTTTGCGCTGGATTACACCCGCTATAATAAGAGCGCAGGCATTCGGCACGCTCGAGTGGAATCCCTTTGCGGAATTAGTTTCCACACCATTTCATCTCCTCTTTAACGTCGTGACTTTTCACCGTGTTCAAACTACCGGCTCGAATCAGATCAGATCCGGGTGTGCTCATCCAACTGGGGGGGGAACAAAAAAACAAAAAGCATCCGTAAGCTAGCGGTTTTTGTCCCCTTTCCCCTACTTACTTAGTGAACGAGTGCGTCTCGGAGATCTGCTTGTTGAAACAGGCCCTTATCAAGGGAGAGCGGGACGTGTGATATAAGTGGGCATGTTTCTGGTTCACGACCCCCTTCTTGGTGAAGGATAGTTTCAGTTTCTTCTGCGCAGCACACAGCTGCCTGCCGAGCCGCCACGTACAAACAAAGAGCTGCTTGTGACCAGGAAAAACCCAGAGACCAGCGGGGAAAGGTTAAAGGGGACTGAGGACAGCAGGGGGAAAAACAAAGACGAAGAAAAGACGACTGAACAATTTTTCTCTCTATTAGCTCATAGTTCCTCTTTTACGCGTACAGTCGTTGTTTTGAGTAGCATGGTTAACCATAAGGGTATAAAACAAAGAACAAGGCGGGGTAAAAAGAAGTTCAGCAGCGCGTGTGTGTGTGTGTGTGTGTGTGTGTGTGTGTGTGTGTGTGTGTGTGTGTGTGTGTGTGTGTGTGTGTGTGTGTAGAGTTATTTCCTGATGCGTCTCATCAGCTTGTGACTCAGAAGCTCTTAGATTGTGGTTTCAGTGTAAAATTGCACTAGCTTTGTAAGGTTTGCTTTTCTTTTGTGTGATCTGTTCACACCCATCTAACTAAAACAGTACCTTCTGGGTGTTTATCATGAGAATGTTTGTTTGTACAGCACCACGTGCCAAAAAGACCGGATGGAGACGTTCCTCTAGGAATAAAAAACAGACCCGGTTTTCTGTAGGAATAAATCGTTTAACAACCCGACCGCGGTGAGGATCCCCCTCGAAGGGATCGATCAGGGATACACGCGGACGTTAAACACGAATCTCCAAGAATTCCAGGAAATCAGTTTATAGAAGACTTTGAGTAACCTAAGAGCGTTACAATGTGGCCAAAACATCATACTTTGCAACCGTGCATGATATATTAGCGTGTACTCGGCTGGCAGAACAAAAAATTTAATTAAAGAAAAGAATAATGTACCATGAAATCGTAAATTATTTACGTTCTGAAAAACATGTTTTTTTCTTATTTTTTCTTTTTATTATAATAACACTTTAAAGGTTCAGCATGCCATTTTGGATTTTTGTCTACTTGCAAAATTTCAGAATTTACATATATATATTTTTTAAATTACAATAGAAATTTACTTTCCCAAGCGACGACATACGTAGATGGATAATACTTGTATAATAATAAACCTGTAAATAAATAATATTTCTTTAATTCGCCTGTGTTTGTCCGCCAGATGTTGGCGCTTATTTATTTATTTATTTATTTATTTATTTATGTCTTGCTTGGTTGGTTGTATAATTCTGCAGCTGTTTCTCTCAGTAGTGACGTTCGTCCTGTTGGGGATTAACGCATGTTTCGGAAACGAATTAAACCCGATGCAGAACGTGTCCAAGCAAAACTGAAAAGAAAAATAAAAAAAAACGTTTAGTTCACAGATCATGTGTAAAAGATCTAACAGCGTATTAAAAACATGATCGAATATTGCTGACTTAAAAAAAAAAAAAAAAAAAGTGTAAACATGTAAATATTGCCCCCCCCCATGACACCTGATGGAAATGACGATGATGATGGTGTGTGTGTACGCGTGTTATTCTTCCGCAAACCTCATCTCCCGCGGTGTTTTTCCTCTATTTTTTTCTCAGAATCGTCGTGTTTTGTAGGAAAAACAGAAAAGAAATTTAAAACGAGTGTAAGGAACGGCGCTCTAAGCGGTGTGACGGTGTGTGTGTGTGGCGTCGTGCGCAGGCAGGCAGGCAGGCGTACGTACCTACCTCTCTCAGAACAGACGGCAGGGCTCGGTGGGCTCGCCATGGGTGTGCCTCGCTTTTACCGGCACGTGTCCCCAGCTCGATTCGTGCCGCTTTCCCGTCAACATCGTTTCACCCCCCCACCTCCTCCTCCTCCTCTGCTTCTAGCGCTTCCAGATCCCGCCTGAAAGCCCGCTTTGTCCCCGCTCTCCCGTGCGCTCCTTCTCCTGCAGCTGAGAACGTGGACTTGTTTTTCTTTTTTTTTCTCCGTCTCCTCAGACGTATTAGTCACTCCTGAGGGTGGAACCCCCCGAATCGAGGCGACGAGAGTGTTCGGAGCCGAGATCGCTCACAGCTCGGTGTGTGTTGCTAGGCAGAAAGGACAGCTTGGGGTTTTTTTTTTTTCCCCCCTCACACTCCTTACTTCTCTTCGTCTCCTCTCCTCCGTTTCCCCTCTGCAGCTGTCTCTGTCTCTGACGCGCTATTTTTACCCGCGGCTGCTTCTACACGAGACGATCATCCGCGCTCCCGCAGAACGCTGCGTTGCCACACCGTCCTCACACAAGCGATGTGTGCAGGGGGAGGGGAGGGGAATGGAAATACTAGTGTGTGTGTGTGCGCACTCCTCTCACGTGACACTTTTATATCCTCCCTCCCACCACATTAACTAGCCATGGAAAGGGTCTCTCTCTCTCTCTCTCAGCCAGCTGTGTGTGTGTGTGTGTGTGTGTGTGTGTGTGTGTGTGTGTGTGTGTGTGTGTGTGGTTTGTAATGTGTTCTCCATGCTGTAAACTGATGTTTATCTACATTACCAGCGTGGTTCCTTCCTTCACTCAGTACAGAGAAAATGTCCGGAAAACGTCTAGATTAACTGAAAGAACCTTTAATACTCGAGACTGTGAATTAGAAACGTGAACATTTTCGCCGTCGTCTTCAGGACTCGAATGTGAGCAAAGAACAGGAAATGTTTTTTTTTATTTTTTTAACGTATTTCAGCTTCAGGGTTGAAGGTGTCGCACATCCGTTTTTTTGTTTTGTCTTGTTTAGCTTATTGCTGTTGGTTTGTCTGACATCATGAGGTGGCTTATTTTTATTTATGTATTTATTTATTTATTTATTTATTTTTATTATATAATATGTTTATTTATTATTATTTATTTTGGTCTGTACTACTATTTTCGATGGATATTGGTCTTCACGTTTTTGCACCTAGTGGTCGAGCACAGAAACAGCAACAAGTGGCAGCTACGGGTTCGAGACATTTTAATTTAACATTTGTTAAATGTTTTAAAAAAAATTTTTTTTATGTTTTATCGTGATAAACCAGATCAAAGTTTTAATCTATATTTATATCAGGGTTTGCCAGATTGTGACGGGTTAAACATGCATTTTCTCTGCCAACAGTTTAAATTGAATCTAAAATATTTCTGCAAATAAGCCAATTTAATTGTGGTCGAGAAGAGAGAGAGTAACAGCATTTGATGACTATGAGCGAACGTGATCGCCAGCCATAAAAAAAAAAATAAAAAAAACGGAGCAAAATACTACATTTGCATTACTACAAGATACTTCTAGTTGTGCAGCGCTGTGCAGTTTCGTCAGGGTTGTTGTTGTTGTTGTTGTTGTTGTTCTCCATGACAGAAGGCAGTAAGATGCTAGTTAACGTTTATTTTTGTAAATTAGGGCAGAAACAATTCCTCGAGTAATTCGATTACAAAAAAATGATCAAGGCAAAATCTTATGCCTTAAAATCTTAAATTTTAAAATTTATTTTAAAAGCGTGCGTTATGTTTTTGCGCAATTATTTGTTTGGCTTGACACAGAGCGCTTCCGCATGCTAGAGGGTAAACACCAACGAAGAAGAAGCGCTTACATCACCCACAAAGCAGAAGGAGACACAGACAGTTAGCTGTGTATCAATTTGAAATAAACTAAACCTAAAGGCATTTGAGGGAGCGATAAAATTATCAGCGAACCAAGAGATGAAACCAGCAAGAGAAAACCACAGAAGTTGTGCATAAAGGCTTATATATTATGTCTGAGCTGTAGATTTAGAAACTTTTAGTTCTGAAAGTTAAATTGTACAACTTAGTGTTTATGTATAATTATTTATTTTAATGTGTGCCTTAATTTTTTTGATACTTTTTTTTTGTTTGTTTTTGCATCTGAGAAAAGGCTTTAAAATAAGAACGTATGGCTCTGTAATGCACTTAATTCATCGCAGTCAACTTTGTCATTATTCACAGTACAAGGAATAACTTAATGTTTTTATTTTTGATAAAGTGCTGTATGCGTTTAAAAAATAAAAGTAGATTTTTCTAAAAAGAAAACCAATTAATCTTTGTTTCTCTTATCTATTTTACATTGCTGTTTAATTAAGCAGAAGTACATTTTATCCGATTTACAGCCCTACCTCAACACCATATTATTCTGCTATATTATTCTGCTATGTTATGTTATGTCGTGTTTGTTGCACTGTCACTTTGTTGTTGCTCTTGTTTGCACATGTCGTACTTAGCTAGTTAGTTTTT
>JAQMYL010000001.1:32733057-32748314 GCA_030014365.1 Clarias pachynema | reverse complement strand
GCAGGTTCAAGCTTACGGACATGTTGCTATGACAACAAATGCGAGAAGCGCATCGGAGAACGAAACAATCCAAGATCTGGACAAATCCACAACAATCAAATCCAGCTAACTGAGTTAGCGACGTACGAAGAACGGACCCCAGAACCGAATAACATAACAGCACTTTAACAAAACAGATACTCCTATAAACACAACCAGCACTATATGCACAAGTCATTTTATTCTTGCAATTATTATAGGCTTTATTTACAGCCAATACGTCTTTAAAATGTGTGACTTCTAATGGTGGCTTTGCACTGTATCATTGCAGCACCAGGGTCTGGTTTCGATTCCCACCTGGAGTTCAATGTTCTCCCTGTGCTTTGGTGGGTGTCCCCTGTGCCAAAAACAAGCAAATTAAGCTAATTGACATTCTCCAGTATGTGCAAGTGTGTGTGTGTGTGTGTGTGTGTGTGTGTGCGCGCGCCCTGCGATGAGCTGGGATGCAGTCCAGGGTATACCCCACTCGCTGCCCCAAGTCTCCAGGGATAGTCCCCAGTCCCATGCGACCCTTTATACAAGATAAAGTGGTATAGGGGATGAGTGTGTTCGTGAGTGAGTGTGTGACTTCTAAAAAAAAAAAAAAAGTTAAAGTTGATGCTAATTTGAATTTAAAGTGACCTGTGTTTGTTGCAGGGTACCCAATCGTCATTGGGCTGCGAGCTAAGATGACGTCTACTTTGGACCTGGATACAAATCTAGCTGACAGAATTTTGCAGCAGGTAGGTGGCTTTTAAATAGTTCTATGACATTCTGTTATTTTGTATTGTTCAGTCACTAAATAACAACAACAAAACCATTGATTTGGGTTACATGTTCAGACTGTGTCAATATGAAAGCATTATTTATTTATTAATTTTTAACAAATATTACATAGAAACAGATTACAGTGGAACCTTGGATTACAAACATAATTCGTTCTGGAAGCGGGCAGGTATTCCAAAACACTCGTTAAACCAAATAAAATTTTCCCATAAGAAATAATGGAAACTCAAATGATTCATTCCACAGCCCAAAAAAATAAATACATCAAAATAATTAATACAAAATATAAAGTAAAAATGTAATAAATTAACCTGCACTTTACCTTTTTAAAAAAAGTAAAAATAAATCTCGACAGATCAGTGTTTCCGTTTATGCGTGCAGGCGCTGTGCGAGTGTGTGTTTGTGTGTGAAGCTAAAGAAAGAGGAGACAATTTCTTTCAGCCCCTTCTCTCTCCCCCCCGTCTCATCTTACCCAGTAAACCTTTCTCCTCTCTTATTTGAATTTCACACAAACACACACACACACACACACACACACACATTAACGGAAAGCATGTTTTGTCCGAAAAATTAGCAAGGAACATCACCAATGACAATGAGGGAGAAAATAGATTTTTAACCTCTAATGAGAATTTCTTTTGCTTTACACGCACGCACACACATGTGTTATAAGAAACAATACATGCGCTGTACACACGCGCTTACAAACACAAAATAAAATATGTATTATGCACACACACACACACACACGTGGTCACAGTGTTATAGTAAACAGTTGATTATACCAGTAAGAGACGAGCACTAAGACCCAGCAGGGGAGACGATTACCCACAATTCCGCAGCACAACAGAGAGAATAACCGTTGGCTCAGTTGTGATCAATGTTTTCGTGAGGGAGCTGGGTTTGTTGAAGAAGAAAATATATTGAGAAAGAACTTTTAAAAACACACTTACGATTGTAGATTCCAGTTTCTATTCAATAAAACAGTGCTAAACTGTAACTCTCCTGATATAAACAACTACACACGTTTCTAGATAAAATACCACAAACTAAAAGTACAAAATAAGTTCCTAAAAATTCCTATGCACTAACTTAAAACTTCTTTATTTGCAGTAATAAAGTATTGGAAAGTTGCCCTTGGATTATTTGATTATTATAGGATGTTTCTACTTTAAATTAATGTCTGTGTTACTTCCATTTTTTCCCTTGTCTTTTTAATGCAGTATGTATCATATCTCCAACAATACAACGTAACTGCAAGAATAAGAAGCATTAAGAAGTTATAAAGAGCTGTGCAAGAAAGCGTTCAGGATATTGCCAAGGCCCTCGATCCTCAAGAATCTCTAAGAATGTTTGCATTGTATTTAAAATTTTTTAGATTGTTGTTTGAGATTATCATTTAAAGGTGTGTCAGAGGCAATTAAAGGTAACTTGATTGATACGTAATACATTTTCTATGATTTGTCAACAATAAATATGTTAATGAATAAATCCTGCTTGAAAAGAAAACATTTTTGTCTTGATAATTTTTTTTTATTTGTCTTTATCATTTGAAGAAGTGAAAGAAGAGTTGAATAAATACTGGGCTCATCAATCAGTTAAGTAACCAAGCATCCAAGGAGTACTTTCTGCTAGAGAGATCTATGTTGTGAATGACAGAAGCTGCTAAGACGAGGCTTTGTAACACCCAAAACTGCTCATCACTCACACAACACCACTCCAACAGAGAAGTATGGGGGTGGAAGGGTCATGTTTAGCTTACTCTATGGCCTGATGGTTGCTTCTTGGAGTTATCCACTTCTGTTCTGCTGTGCAACAGTCTATGCTTTCTACAATGTATGTTCGAGTCAAACCAGGACTTTTGATTGTACAGAATAACTAAACAGTTATGAGAATATAAAGTTCATTTATTTTTGTATATAATCACCTGCTGCACTAATGCTTCTATCCCAGGGTTTCAGTAGTGTTTAGATCCCATCACGGAAGAAAATACACTGGAGCCGTGTCTGATTCACATCTGAAACGCTGGTCTCCCAGGAACGCCTTCAATGTCCCAAACATGTGGAAATAAAGCGAGGTCAGGCCTGTACAAGGGATGTGGCAATAAGTCTCAGCCGAGTTCCTGGGAACAAGTTATCCATTGTGGGTAAGAGTCTCATCACCAAAGTGTGCTTGAAGTCAGTGGGCCTTCTGTATTATTAATAGATTTATTAAAATTTATACTTCTCTGGACTTTTTGATTTGGTTATGTATTGCTCCAGGAAGTGACACAATTGCTGACAAATTGGCTAATTATCAATTATGTAAAAACACTCTATATATAATAATCATAATCTTACATAAACACACTTTTGAAAAGGCTGCGAGATGACATAAAGACGCTATGCAAATACACATCCAGAAGCTGTCTTTTATTGTTTGGAATATTTAATGTTTCATCATGTTCCTTATATTCCTTCTATGACTGTTTCAATAAGAAACACTGAGGCAGTTGTTCCTCATTCATGTCACTACCAGAGGGAGCTAGTGTCATGTGCACAAACTTTATATAATTGCTTGTTTTATAAAAGTATTGTTTCACTTGTGACTGGATAATAACCATAAAATAACCATGAAAACCATGACTTTAGAATTTGCACAAATCAGTTTCAAGGTTGAGAAATTGTAATGGAAGCTTACAGCAGATGGCAAGAGAAATAAATTAATAATTTTCATTATGTTTTTTTTTTTTCATTAGTGATTTTATTCCCCCATTTAAGTCTCCCATTCCACAGAGCCAAATGTGCTCCCGAATCAAAACATGTACGTGATTAAACTCATTGCGTACATTTTCTTCGTCCAAATAGAGTCTACAGAGCTGAGCCATGCAGGGTAAGGTGCATGGATTATGTGCGGTGGGGGCATCGCATGCGCGCAAAAGCAATGCCCTTATTTTCAAAATTTCATTCCAAGCTTTTATAAAAATTATGCCACACATATTTTAAGAATAAAAATTATATGGTAAATCTGTCATCAGACCATATTATGAAATTAACAGGACATTTTAGATTCAATTGTGACATTGTGCATCGGACTTCAACATGTAATAGATATTTCAATCATGTTTTTCAATCGCCTGCAATTTTTAAACATGCTCCAATTTTCCATACCGAAAATAAATGGACAGAATTATTTATTTTTTAAATCTCTGTTTTTTAAAAAATACCTGGCTATTACAGTACATACATGTGGACATGGCCTAAGTTTGTGAGAGAAATCCCGGATGCCGTTCTGTCAAAGTTTTCTACTTTCTAGGACTGTAAACTCTGTTTTGTGGAGGTTTTTCCGAAATTAGGATTATTCTCCATCAGGACAGCTTAACATTACATTTTCTATCAACGCAGACTGATATATTGAAACCGGTGAGGTCGACTCATTTCTCCTGCACCCCCCACACGAACACACATACAGTACTCCGGACTTCGCTTAAACACTGAAAATACTGTATATAATTGTAAATATTGGCATCTGGTCCACTTCAGTGTCTATTTTTGTACAATACACATGAGCTACTTCCGTGATTTGTTCACATCTATGAATGTCAGATGTGCACCGCGGTCCGTTCATATCTGCGGAACTTCGTAACTCGAATGTTCATACTGTAAGTCAGGGACTCACTGTGTATTACATCTGGAGAGGCCGTCCACATTGCCGTGTTTCGTTCCAAGCTTTGTGTGCCACCGAAAAGGGGAAGTCCTGTAGTAAGACGAACCAATGTGCTATTCACGCATTAGTGTCCTTGGCCCATCCGTTAGTTCCGCTTTTCAAAGCTCTTCGAGAATTTCCGACAGATGAAAAACATGATCTTCCCAGTTGCATGAGTGGACCACTACATGATCTAAGTAGGTGGCTGCGTATGTGTGATGGCGACGCAATATGATATCCATTAGCCGTTGGAATGTTGCAGGTGCTCCCTGTAGTCTGAATGAAAGAACTTGATATGTCCTGAGCTTGCGCTGGTTTTTCCTTCACTTTGGGAGTGAGGGCAACCTGCCAGTATCCTTTTGTTAGGTAAAACGGTGAAATAAAGTGTGCCTTTCCCAAGCGGTGAATTAGATGTCGTGCCGAACTAGATGTGTGAGGCTTAGCTCAGCGGAGAACACATCACAGAATTTATCTATTACCTCATTTAGTTCTTGGTGCTGGGTCGGAGTAAGATCTTCCTATCGTTGTATAATCCTGTGGTTAGGTGGTTCGGGGAATATAGAGGCAAGGGCTGATATGCGTGGCAACTTGATAAAGTTTAGTGGCTTTTCTCTTACGTGGTTGTTGTAGTCTGTAGTTTACAGGCCCCACTCGTTCTGCAACGATGTAGGGACCTTGCCACCAGGCCAGGAATTTACAGGAAGCGCTGGGGAGCAGCAGGAGCACTCTGTAACCAGTGCGAAATTCTCAAGGCTACACCCATTGGTCGTAAGCATGTTTTTGATCTGCTTGAGCTTTTCCTAGATGTTCTTTCACTATGGGAAGTATATGGATGATTTTTCCTTTAAGATCCTGTACATATTCTATTACTGACCTGTATGGTGAAGGCTGTTCTTCCCAGGCTTCATTGGTCACCTCAAGCAGTTCGCTGGGTCTTCTCCCAAACAGTAACTGGAATGTCGTGAAACCGGTGGAATCTTGGGGCGTTTCTCGTACTGCAGAAAGGATGTACGGGAGAAGTTGGTCCCACTTTCGGCCATCTATGACTCTCCGTAACATCCATTTTAGCGTTTGATTAGAGCGCTAAACGAGGCTGTCTGTCTTGGGATGGTAGACTGAGGTGCGGATCTATTTGACCTGTAATAGCCAACATACATCAGATGGCAATTTTAAAATAAATTATGTACCTTTATCCGTAAGATGCTTCTTAGGTAGTCCCATGTGACTGAGTAAAAAAGCCTATTCCTTTGCAATATTCTTCAATGTAGCTTTACTTCATTAAACAGCTTTGTGGTATCGAGTGGCATAATCTACTGTTACCAGTATATACTCGTGGCCTTTCTCTGATATAGGGAGGCGTCCTACTAAATCCATTCCGATCCACTTGAAGGGGACACCAATAACAGGCGGCGTCCCAGGGAGCTGTATGTGGTGCTGGACCATTTCCGTCTCTCTCCTCTTTTAGCAGAGCGTGGAGCTGTCAGTCTGTATGGGGCGCCGTTTGCCAAAGTATGAAGTATCTCTGATAGCCAGCTATCCCTAAGAATACACACATGTTTCTTTGTTTAAGGTTGTGGATTTTTATGTACCTTCTACCTTTTTCTCTTGTGGTTTGAGTAGCACCCAGCCGATTACCCCAGGTGTTGTTAGACTGAGGTGGCATTTATTTGGGTTGGCTGACAAACCAGCTTTTCTGAGTTCCTCCAGCACCTGTTGAAAGTAGAAGATGGTTATGTCCTTTTTTATTTAGTGAGCACGTCACTAACGTTGTTAGTGAGGTGGAGACAGCCATCGCCTGACACTGGCAACAGAGCCCTCACGGCAGGGCGAACTCTTCCGCAAACTCGCTTAGCCAAAGCTAAGGCCAGCACCCCAGCCCCCAAACACCCGCTGAGAAACCTGAAAGAGCACTGGTCATAGGAGAAATGCCTCCATACTGAGGCATGTAAAATTAGCTAGGCCTTTTGGGGCACCAGGGGCTGTTGTTGGGTGTATTCTGGGAGCCAGGGCTTTGGCTGTCATGCTGAAGTTAAGGTATATCAGTTAAAACCATCTAGACAAATGACCTAAGTCTGATTAAACTGTATTCAGCACAAACTGGGCTACAAAAATATGTGAGCAGCATGCATGTACAAGTCTGTATTTTGGAGAAACTCTTACACCTTGGCAACATTCCTGCCATTTAAGGTCAGCTCCTGAAACTGATACATGGTCATTACTGCTTTATGCACAATGAGAGTGTTGGTGGCAACAATGTCCAAGAAATGTAGAAAAATCCTTCTGTACCACTTTATTGTTTTGAGGTATTGATCAGACAGGCCAACGGCCCCCATGTGCTGGTTGTACATAGTTACAGGTGCAGGACAAGGAAATGTCTTTGTTTTTCAGGTACCTTGTGTTTTCACCCTGTTCCACACAGTGTAACTGTAAAAGCAGAAGGGAGGATAGAACACACAGATACTTATTATGTGTCCATTCATTTAAAAAATGCAAGAGGCCCATTCTAACTCCAGACCCCAGTTGTGGTCCAGGTTCCCATGTGGGCAGGAATTGCAGAGTGTGTGGAACCGTGTCATCGGTTTGTGTTTTCCATGACATAGCTGCATGTATCTTGCCCTTTCATTTTCATTTTTAATCACTAATGGCTATGCATAAAGAAAACACAAGCTTGTGTTAAATCATGCGAGGACATTTTTGCACTTATAATCCTCAGTTGCACTGAAAACTGAAGGCGACGACGATGCAGCCACATTCCAAAAAAGAAAATACATTTATAATTGTTATTATGCATTGTTCAGAGAAAATTGATGGGCTATAGATCATATGTATGTACGGCATCTCAAACATTTACACCTAAGACATTAGCAAACGGTTTAACCAGACATATTTTGTATTACATTACACTACATGTACAGTATATTTACACTTGAGCAGATATTTGTGTAAGCTACATCGATAAGGCATTAGCTTAGCAACTGTGAGCTAAAATGTTTTCACAAAATCCCATTATAGATAAGCCATGTCATAAGTTACGCAAAAAATATATTAGCTACTGTAAGATCAAGCTATTCAAAACTGGGTGAAATACATTATGAACATTTACACCACAGCAAATATTCACAAACATTTGTAAGCTACATAAAGCAGTATTTTAGCATAAGAAGCCGCCTTATCTATATTCTAACCTAAACTATCTAAGTGACATAGTGTTATGTAAGCTTGCAAACGCTGGCCAAAATGAAAATAATGTTAGTTTCAAAAGGTATTAAATAAAATAAAGTGTCATAAAGTACTACAGTATATAACCTTTCAAGTGTCAAAACTGCAGTTTTTGGACAAGTGCTGTATACACGTATATGCAGGAAATGAGGACGCATTTTTATGTTCACCTTTAAACTGTACTACTGCAGTTGATATTAAAAGGCTACTGCATTTGATATAGCAGTTATTCTTCAACTTTATACTACAGTAATTGAACAGATAACACAATAGATATCCTGCAATACTGCTATATAATAATGAAGTACAGTACAATAATGAAGTACAGTACAATAATGAAGTACAGTACAATTACATACAAGAACACTAGCTGTCTGAAGTGCTGGTTTGTAAGTGTGATTCTGTAGAATGCTACTTAAAATATACAGAAATACACAATTAAAATAAGGAAAAAAAATACTTATAGTTGTTACAGAATGACAGACTCCAGAGACAGGAATATAGAAAACCCGTAAACTTTTATTTACAATGTATAAAACTGTTTTGGATGAGATGTGGAAAAGGAGAGTGAACCGGAGCGTCTTATCTGATATGGTGTTGGAGCTGGTGGACGGATGATGATAAACGTTGGAGACAGTACCACAACAGCCTGAGGAGACGAAGAGATGAGGAGGCAAGGAGACGAGGATTGCTTGATAAAGCTGAGGCATGGAATCCTTGTCCGTAGGGGAGACCAGACGCTGAGTGAAGGGGAGTAAGGTGTATTTGTATGTGTTGGTGATAAGATGTGTGTGATTAGAATTCAGGAGCTTGGGAGCATTGATTGGGATCTGTTTCTGTCACACTCACCCCCGAGCGAGCACACACACACACTCACCTCTGTGCAAGCGAGCACTCACACACACACTGGGTCGTGCAAACGAACATACACAAACACACACACATACACACTCACTCACCCATGCGTGAGCACACACACATACAAACACAAAATAAAAGATGCTTTATGCACACACGCGCGAGAGAGAGAAAAACCATTGGCTCAGTTGTGATCACTTGACTCTCAGTGTCAAAACAAAAAGAGCATACGTGCCACATGATCACAGTACTCGTATATTAAGACTCGCTCGTTTATCAAGTAAAATTTTTATTGTATTGCTAAATCATAGCTTGACTTTACCGTTTTGATGGCGGCCATGTTAATTAATTAAATTAATTAACATTTCAGAATGTAATGTGAATTTGATGACTCAACGCTGGCAGTGGTCGTTGGCTTTAGAGATTTGTGATTTATCCTTAAGTGAAGTCTGTGATTGTTTTAACATTACTTTTCTCTGAGGGATGGCCTGTAACCGGTTGATTACTGTATATGTGAAATGATCAAATATTATTACAATATCAACTAAATTTACCTACCTATCACAGCTGCGGTTTGTTGGGCTCGGACAAAAGCCAAACTAAGCAAATTCTTATCCGGAAACGACTCCAAGAAAAGTGTTTTGTTGCCCAAATGAGCACAATTGGATGAAAAGAAAAAGAAAGTGGACTTTTGATAAAACTTGTGAGATTTTAAATAATCCTGTAATATTTTATCAAGTAAAATCCAAACACACCTTTGTTCCACGGGTTTAAGACTGACCTAAGCAAAATTATAAATGTGTTCTGAGAACCCCACACCCCAAAAACAAAAGACAATGTTAACCTCTTGGCTTTTTCCCACCTTCCCTTTTCCCAGAGTCTCCTCTGAGGTGAAAAGAGGAACACTGGAGAGGGACACAGCTCTCTGCTCAATCCTCTCTCTCTCCACTATGGGCTGACGGTCTACTACAGAAACAAACACAGGACATTTATTAGCTTCTAATATTTTTTATAATTACCCATAGTGTGTGGTTGGGTGTGTGACAGTGTGTGTTTGTGTACCGTGAAGGGTTTGCACCCAATTCAGTGTTTATCTCGCCATGTGCCCTAAGTGGCCTGTGTTCTCAGGCTCTTTGTTGACCCTAATTATAGGATAATTGGTAATACACTGCTCAGCCATAACATTGAAACCTACTAGGTTTTGGGTTCTCCTCATGCTACTGAACACACTGAATATTTAAAATGTAAATAATTAAAGAAGTAAGCGTGCATTGATATTCCCTCCCCCCACGTTAGTATTATAGGATATTGACATATACAGTATGATATAGTGCCCATTGTACATAATGTAGAAAAGTTGAAGGGGTCAACATTTATGTAACCTGGGAACGGTGAAAAAAACACTTTATTTTGTCCAATGTCTTCTGTTATTTTGACAGGTGAATGGTTCATTGAAGTGCCTCAGGCACCTGCTTAAACAAACAGCATTGTAGACGTTCAAGCATGTCTTTAAAAAGAGAATTCATTTCTCAGCAGGAAAAGCTGGACAGAGACACCAAACAGGTTAAACATCTCACATTCATGTAATTCAGTGCTTGAATTGACGTGAATCTTCATGGCACAACTTGATATTTTACATATCTTTCTTGGAATGTTGTTTATACATACAGTAACAGTCAAAAGCTTGAATACAGGTTTCGATTTATTTTCTAGAACAGGGGTGGCAAACTGGATCCAGAAAGTGCCATGTGGCTGCTTTCATTTTAACCAAGCAGTTACACCTCTTCACCTGGTCTATAAAAAGCCAAGAATGATAACTAAACAGGTGTGGCTTCTGCTTGGTTGGAATGAAAGCCTGCATCTATATGTCCTTTTCTCGATCCAGTTTGACACTCAGGTTCTATAACAATACTGGCTTAAATAAAAAATGAAATAACACATCATTATATAATTAAATAACAATAGCAACAGACAGGTTTTATTTTATTACACAAAGGTCAGCTGTTCTGGAATAGTTCTTGCAAGAAGTGTATTGTCAAGTACATTTACAAAAAGAAAGAAAGAAAAGCCAAGAGAGACTATGGAATTAGAAGTGAAAAAAAAAAAACTTGTTTTAATTCTTAAAAATAATCACTCTAATCAACTTCTTAAATAACAACTCTAACTCTATGTTTTTGCCCACTCACTCACTCATCTTCTTTACTGCTTTATCCTGTATTCAGGGTCGCGGGGGTTCTGGAGCCTATCCCAGGAGTCTTAGGGCACGAGGAGGGGTACACCCTGGACAGGGTGCCAATCTATCGCAGTTCACACACATAAACTCACTCATTCACACATACTACGGGCAATTTGGGAATGCCAATTAGCATAATCTGCAGATCTTTGGACTGTGGAAGGAAACCGGAGTACCTGGAGGAAACCCACCAAACACAGGGGAACATGCAAACTACATGCACACAAAGATGGGAATCGAACCCTGCAGGTGCAAGACGACAGTGCTAACCACCACACCACCGTGCCGCCGTTTTTGTTCACTCCTGTGACTTTATTTCTTCCACCACAGTCCTCCAAGCTGACAAAGGATATCCTCATTATTAAAACATGACAGAGGAGACCCAAGAGGAAAGTGGCATCAAGTTGAAAGACCTGAAAGAATGCAAAACGAAGGTCAGTAAGATGCTTCTTCAAATTAAGAAGCAACAGCCCGACCTCCGGCCGATATTAAAGATGTATTTGCCGCAGGTGAAAAACTGTGTAGTGCACGGATGGAAGAACTATGCATGAAAAATATGTAAATGATACATTTTCTGTTGTAGGTCTTGCTCGTCCTTCTCCTGCATTAACCAAAGAGTTCAAAGCTGATCTCTGGACGTAGCTCTGTTTCTTTCAACCTCTGCGACAAACCAGCACTTTGTATACATCAGTAAGATCTTTACTTTGATGGTGTTCCAGTACTTCCACAATAAGTAGTCCTGATGCAATCAATGTCATAATACGCTTTAGCAGATAAATTAACTTTTGTTGATTTTTTGTTTGCTTTTGACCAGATCTTTAGGACCATTCGCCAGGAGCAGCCCCAGAGCCTCAGCAGCTTAGTCGCTCCATAAAGATGGTTGATTTTGAAAATAGTCTTGGGCGTTCAGTTTTTTCTACAATTTTACCTTAGTCTTCTGGCAGCAGGATCAGCAACAGCACCAGAAGCACCAGAAAAAGTCATTAAGTCCACCTATTTAGCACATTCTTCTAGCTTTCTTTTACTCTACCAGGAATACAATTGAAATATATACTATACGTTTTAAAAATGTCCACGGTTCACTTGCACAATGTTAGATGCCAATCTTGAGTGAAGTTTACTCCTGCAACAGTATACGTAAGCTCATGGCACATACTGAGTTTTATGATTAATCACTGAACTGTAATAAAAAAAAAAAATCCTTAACCTGCTGATAAATTGCTATAAATCTTGTGCTACACACCCTTCTGCAATGCTAAGAATGTAAGTTTCATTTTGTCAACAATAGTGTTTACCACTTGCTGTTACTGTATGCTCTTTTTGTTTTGCGGTATGCTGTCACATCACCTCCTGAAGTATTATATCTACTGGAAAGCACATCACTTTTTCTAAAATTGAAGTTTTTTAATTGTGCTAAAGAACATTATCACTTTTAATCATTTTACATTCAATATGTTGTGGACAAAACACTTTTATTATAGCAACTAAGAAATTTCCCTATTAGACTCTCTTCAATATTTATAAAACAGAAAAACAGGTCATTGATAAACAACCACAACCTGCTCAGCCATTATACGGGAAATCTAAAAGTTAAATCCTCTTGAATGAGCATTTACTATTGAAACTACATATTAGAATAAATACTGAAAACTACCATCATGCATAAAAGAAAGAAAATTAACACTTTCCCAGAAAATCATCCCAGTCAGACACTTCAACAGTGCCCATGCATAAAGTGTTTGTATTTGGGAATTTTTATATTTATTTACATTAGATGTTCTGAATTCTGTAATTAAATCTGTTCTTTTTAAACATAATGTGGCATTATACTTTGATTGTGGGCAGAGATTGTGAAGCTGATTTCCTGGAATTTTTGTCATTGTACTGTATATTATCACGTGTGACAGTTGAGAACGAGCCATATAAGAATGCTTCCTGACAAAGGTTTTGCAGAAACCAGATTAGAAATACTTCACATACACATACCTTAATCAGGAGAAAGATCATTAACAGAAACCATGTTGCCTTTAATTCTTATTGTTGGAGCAATTATTTTTACGGATGGAACAACTGGTGAGTTTAATAAAGATAAAATTTATTTGCTTTACTAGTTTTATTAGGTTTTTGGCTTATTTCAAAATTTATACTTAACACCTATAGGATTGGTTTAATCCTCTGAGGGCGAGTTTATCTTAAAAGCATAAACTTTCGTTAACAAGTAAGGTAGAATATTTTCATTCAAGTTTTCATTCATTTCATGTACACAACAATATATATTGATATAAAGTTAAAAATTATTATTTATTTATTTTTTTTTTACAAATATCAACTTAAATACTAACAGTGCACTCAAAAAAGAGCTTTTAAAAAAAAATTTATTCACACAATTGTAATTTTTATACAATCCGACGGGCGTTACTTTCTCTCAGGATCATACATACTGCATGCAACCATCCATTCAAAAAGACCTAGAAATAAAGTAGATATAAATACATAAAAATATTTAAATAAGATAAAAATGTAATTGTACTCATGGACTAAAGAAACGTTGTAGCATTTATAAAGTCACTCAAAGGTGAATTGTAGCAGTTTGTAGACGGTTTGTTCCTCTGTAATGACTCATAGTCTCAAATATACTCAACTAGTGTAAGTATCTGTTGTTGATGGGAAAAGAGTTTGTAGAAATAGTTAAAAGGTTAAAGTTAAAAATAAGCTAATCAGCTTTAATGTAATCAGTAATATTATTACAGGATGAAGCCCATGTACATGTCTGCCTGCAAAAAAGATGAACTCCTTAATTATTTAAAACTGTAATTTCACAACATTTTGTTTAGTGTGACTACATTATATGTTATTGGTTTCCACTGTATTGATGGCTTAATTTTTACAAAATTTACCTAGTTCAAGATTTTTAATCCACTGATATTTTATCTTAAAACCATCAAGGAGAAAGAGAGGATATAGAAAAGCTTATGTTTACGCTTTGTTGTCTTTCTTTTGTTGTTTTCAGCCAAATACACTCACTGTTCCGTAATCGGAGAGTGAATCACTGATGAGAAATCAAATAAGTGATCAGATAAAGATCTGTCTTACAATTACTCCAGCATGTTAAAATGTACTTATACCATTTCAGCGTCGTTGTCAGCTGTGAAAACATTAACTAATCTCTACTCTACTATTTAGATGAGACTTAGCGGTCAGGATGGAGGGAATCATGGCTAGCTCTGAATATCAAACTATTTGAAAGAAAACCTTTGGTAGCCTTCGGTAGACAGCAGATGACAAAAAATATCACAAAGAAATAGTTTTGAAGAAAAAGAAGTGAATTTATGGAATGCCCCAGTCAGACTGCAGATCTGAATCCTAGCAAAAATCTGTGTAACAACTTGAAGAACCTTGTGCGCATGTTTATCCCTAGCAATTCAGATTTGGGGCGGTTTTGCATTGCATGATTGAAATAAAATTAACAAATCAAGTTGGTTTACAAGTTGATAGACTAATAATGTAGTAATAATAATGTATTTTATATATTTAATGAATTTTGTAATTAACGTTTTGTCTGTTTTTGTCTGTTTTTTAAATGCTTGCTTCCATAGGTCAAACAACAAGTTCATCCTTTTCTCAAACTTCTCCGACAACAACAGCTGGTAACCATTTTACTGTATCTTTTTTAGAGCTACTAATTATTAGAAAGTTTAGCGGAGCAGAGGTATCAGAATACACACTATAAATATTTGCTAGTTTACACAGAAAGTACATTTTACTGTAATTGTAATTGCAGTAGAGCTATATCTGCTTAAGGAAATAGAATTGTTTCTTGTTTTTAGTGGAGTATATTTCAGGAAAATACCAAACCAAGCAGACATTTCAGGGAAATAAAAAAAAAAAAATTTATATACCTGTTTCTTCCTGCAAAATATGCCAGCTAATCACCCAAAGAATACCATTTTTACAATAATGCATCTTCTATTCAGATGGGACCGGAGTTTTATTCAAGATAGAGGGAATCATTGTTAGATCTAAATACAGTGGAACCCCGGATTGCGAGTAACGCTGTTTGCGAGTGTTCCATGAGTGTTTTTAATACATTTTGACTTAAAAAAACAAACAAGTCTCGGTTTACAAGTACCGAGTATCATGTAGCACGCATGCGCTTCTTGTTTTAACGAAGAGCATCACATGATCACAACTGAGCCAATAGTTTTTGTACTGTTTCTTATAACACACGTGTGTGAGCGTGTGTAAAGCAAAAGAAAGTCTCAGGTTAAAGATCCATTTTCTCTCTCTCTGTTTCAGCCTGTCGTTATGTGTGTGCGTGCGTAATTTGATACTGTGCCCCTTCACACACACACTCTGGCCTTTACACCACTCCACCCCCTCTCTGCTTTACACACACACACACACACACACACACACACACACACACACACACACACACACACACACACACACACACACA
>JAQMYL010000001.1:32625799-32639161 GCA_030014365.1 Clarias pachynema | reverse complement strand
GTGATTGGTTGCTTTACATCTCAGGGACCCCTCATGTCTGTGTTTCCTTCTGGCTCTCCCTTTTAGTTATGCTGTCACAGTTAGTCCTGCCGGAGTCTCTGCTTGCGCTCTACAGTAAATATACATTCACCTTATACATTATGTGACTGTGACCATACCTAACTGTTACCTCTCCTCTTCTGCTCTCCCCTCTCCTGTTCTCTCTCCCCCTCTCTCTATTTTCCTCTCTCTGTCAAGCTACATGTTGTTCCTGAGCTGCCAGTGCTCGAGACTCCCTCTGCCCTCCGGACCTGTCTGACCCATCCTGGTGCCCCGCTTCTGGTTGGAGATCTCGTCACGTGTATGCCCCGTGTGTCTCTTTGAGATGCGTCTGGTGTCTGGGGATGGTTTCACTCTACCATGAAGACGGTTCTGGCCTCGACTGGTGTTGACAGCTGTTTCTCTGAGGACTTGACTTTGCTACAGTCACTCGATAGTTCAGGACTGGAATTTCCTACAAGTCTACCTAAGCCTCCAATAACTACCTGGACTCCATATTAACATCAATTAACATCAACTGTTATTCTGAACTGCCTGCCACCTAACACACAGAATGAATGCAGATCAATTCCTGCTTTCTGTTTCAGCCAAATGAGGATGGGTTCCCTCTTGAGTCTGGTTCCTCTCATGGTTTCTTCCTATTACCATCTCAGGGAATTTTTCCTTGCCACTGTCGCCCCGGCTTGCTCATCAGGGACTATCTAAGAATTTTGATTAATACACATTCACATTTCATACAAATTAAATAATTCTTTTGATTGTGTAAAGCTGCTTTGCAACAATGACAATTGTTAAAAGCGCTATACAAATAAAATTTAACTGAATTGAATTGAATTGAATTGAAAAGCTGAAAGCTAGCTAACATTAATGATATTTTTAGTAACATTAATGTTCATGGTGGTGTCTTCAGTGTCTCATAGCATCATTTTAATGCAAGTAAAGTAACATATTTAAGTTTTATTATTCTATCCAATGGAGCTTATATTCAACAAGTTCGTATGCATAGTTATTTGAAAAGGCTATTTACCAAAATGCCCAAGAACAAGAAAAATGAATATTTGACTCACAGATGCAGGCAGCGGCGATGACTCTCACAGCATCATACGGAGGGTGGCACGTCGGATACAGAGCCTCCACCAGGTAGTTAGCAAACGTCAAAGAGATGACAGCCTGGCTCGCTGGCTCCACCAGCAGGATTGAAGTCCAGAGGCGGATAAAAGCCAGGAATCCACCAAAGGCCTCCAGAATATAGGCATAGCTGGCACCTGACTTGCCAATAGTGGTGCCAAGTTCTGCATAGCAAAGGGCACCGAAGACCGAGAACAAGCCCCCGAGTGCCCAGATGAGCAGCGACAGGCCGTAAGATGCACTGTGCAGGAGAACGCCCTTGGGTGACACAAAGATCCCTGATCCGATCATGTTTCCCACAATTAGACACACACCGTTAGCAAGAGAAATCTCCCTCTTCATTACCATCCTATCTGTCTGGCCATCAGAACTCGCTGGTGCTTTCAGGTCTGGGTCTGAGTCTGCCCTAAACAAGGGGCAAAGTGCTTGGCACATGTCTGAGAGCTTCTGTTTCATGCTAACCAACAAGAGAAGACATGAAATCAGCACCAGACAATAGTTATAACAAAATAGACCTTCCAATTTCCAATTTTAGTCTATACATAGACACAGTAAAAAAAAGTGTTCATCAGTAGTTCTTTGAGGGAACCAGGAAACTTTTTAAAAAACTGTTGAAGATATGGATTCTTCTGACTGTTCTTTAATTTGTTCTGAAAAGGAATCTCTATGTTGCAAAGCATACATAGAGCCTCTACAAATATTTTGAAGATTTTATAAAATTCCATAATTTACGCAGAGATGTAAGGTTCTCTATATAACCTGTAAGGGTTTCCACATGGGATTTTCCATAGAACCTCTAGGGGTTTCTACATGGCATTCTTCATACAACCTGTAAGCGTTTCCACGTGGGATTTTTCATATAAACTGTAAGAGTTTCCTCAGGGTTCTAGATAAATTTTTGAGGTTTCAAAGATTTGTCAGAGACACCTCCTAAAAACATGTTTAGGGTTCTAGACATAATGCATTTTCCTTTTCTGGTATCATTTTACATGGAACCTTTAAAGTTTTGGAATAAAACAAAAATGGTCCTAAGGGTTTCATCAGCTTCCTCACCAATTTAAAGTGCTTTAAATTTTGCTATAGACACAAACCGAAGAGAGTTATCAAAAAAATAAATAAAAAAACATGGGGGGTTGAGGTCCGAGAGGGAAAGTAAAGACCCTATTTTTAGGGTTAAAATTTCCCTATTTGTTACTGCATTGAATAACGAACATTTACGGTTTTCCCTAAGGGAATAAATCAAAGATCCCTTTAAGCATTCAATAATATTCTATTTATAGAATGGAAATCTTCACCAAGAAACCAAAGTTGATACAATGTAGAGCTAATCCAATTTGTTTGCTGTAGAGTTTTAAGGGACAATCACAGGTCTAGGGTTCTAGATGATTTTTCCCCTATTGCTTAAACCATAAAATCATTTAAGTATACAAGATTTATTTATTTATTTATTTTCTGACTGTCTGGTTCTACCAGACGCAAACAAAAAACCCAGAGTAATCTTTTAACAGATGCAACCATAATGTTCACTAGAACATGTAACATGCAGTAATTCATCAGTCTGGTTATGCTAGAACATAGAATAACACCATTTCTCTCATACCTTTAAAGCTCCGATTATGAATAACAGCGGGAACCGTTAACTGTTGCCGAGCAGAACCGTGCGGATGAATAATCCAAGATAAAGTTTTATCTTTAGAGATCCAGAGGCTCAGACGAGTACCAGAGCGTGTGTGTGTGTGTGTGTGGTGTTGCAATTCCAACCAGCAAAGTGTTTTTCTACACAGAGGACACACGGTTCCTTAAGTTTCCGTTTATTTTTGGATGTCTGTGCTTAGAGAGAGACAGACAGAGCGATAGAGAGAGAGAGAGAGAGAGAGAGAGAGAGAGAGAGAGAGAGAGAGAGAGAGATCCTCCTACTGTCATTTGGAAGATTATAATTAGGTCGATACAATATGGTTCCAATTTTATGCTTCTGGATTAACCACTAAAATGATGCAATAAAATTCTCGAAACTTATCAAAACAAGTTTAGTCCAGCATTGGCTTTTTTTTTGCGAGTTTCTACTATTTTTTACTACTACAGTACATACTATTGTAAAAGGGGAGGGGTTTATAAGGTATGTATTATGGAGGGGAAAAAAGATGATCTTTCTCACGTATTTAGTGTTGTCATATTTAGACAGAATATTTTTAAGACTTGTCTTTTATGATATAACAAATTCACGATTTACATCATGATCCGAATACATTTTCATCTTTATAGTAAAAACATAAAAATGGACTTATGGATGTAAGGAACAGATGTAGAAGCTAATTCTATTTGTTAATGTTTTCTGTGAAGTGATGTTAATTTAACATTTATGGAAGGAGTCTCCAGTGTCTGTGCTTACAATGAAATGTACAGCAATTATCGCTACACATTTACGTATATATTTCTTTTTATCTACTTCGGACCACCATGCTGTCATACCCTTACGAGAGAGCATACAAAGTTTTAAACATTAGACAAGGACTGAAAAACCAGCGTTGAGCTTTCAAGGCTGAACAACAAAGAAAGGACACAAAACCGCTAATGGAGAGCTACACATTTTAATAACACAGCACTTTTCTGGAAGATTCTCATTACGTTCATACTAGAGCACGTACATTGATCGCATTCCTGACACCTTTACACTGCTACATCGGCTATGCATTGTTGGTAGTAATGTGCACACGGTTTCTCATTTACAGAAAGAAGGCAAAAGGCAAGAGATGGCACTTTTTTTTTTCCTTTTTTTTTTTTTAGATATGACAAAATAAAAGAACAACGCTGTTAATGACAAAAATAATCCTCTTCATTTAGGCCTAGCGTCTAGATCAATAAGGCAATGTTCAGTTTGGCACAGAGTTTTTTTTTCTTCTTTCTTCTCTCTAGGGAAAGGATACAATATTGCAACAAGACGTCATGATCTGCGTTCACGATCGGCGCCTAGGAATTGGCACAATACTCCGCTAATATTTACGTGAACGTAATACACGAGCACAACTGATGAAACATGCAAATAACCCAATACTTAGTCTCTTCTTTGAAGGCTTAATGCCTATGAGTCAAAGCAGACGGGATTCCAAACTTAACACTTTCTTAACGTGTACTGTACACTAGCAACCAACAACAGAAGCTAAGCGCCTCAACGAGCCCATCATCTATAGTGCAATAAAACACTACAGCGCAGAAAGAAAAATGTCACTAGTAACCATCTGGAAGCAACGCAGCGCCAAAAGCAGCACCTAGAAATAGTAAAAATAATATTTAAAAAAATTATGAAGGAAAAGGTGCCACTTAAATTCATAGGAAAAGCTCAAGTGGACAAAAAAAACAACAAAAAAAAACATGCTGCTGTAAACACAAACACGTTCTACAGTGTCGTAGGAAACGGACGCGTACTGAAAATAAATGCTCGGGATCCAGTAGCATCAACTAAATATTCCCTGTGTGACGCAGGATTCAGTGTCATGATAAATGATATGGGAGTCAGAATGCTGAGAAATACGCTAGCGATCCTGTTGACCTCACAGTGTGGACAAATCACTAGACTGGGATGAACAACTTACAAATCTCATCTCGATCAGTGTCAGAACGATATGATATGAGGAGATAGCGATATTGTGATAAATGATGTCACAGTAGGTTTTTCTGGTATCAGAGATATCATGGTATTTTTTTTTTATAATAAAAATATATTTTATTTATGAACTATAGTTTATGAATTATATTAAAGTAAAAAAAAGCTTTAAATAAACATTTAAATAATAATAGAAATCATTTTATTTAAATGTTATTTTCTTGTATTTGGGATATCTGTGTAGACTTTATATAACATTATCTTTAGAGGATTTAAACTTTTTTCTTGGAGGTTCTGCAAGCCTACATGCCACCATACACAAATATGAAAGGTATCATATCCATTAACAGACGCCTGTTAATTATAATAAACAATCAGGGTTGGTCTAACTTTGGTTCATCGATCAATATCATGTTGCTAACGGTACGACATGGTAAGAGTAAAATGATTTAACAGTTAAACGGGAAAAAAAAAACAAAGAAAAAAATTTACAGCATCAAATTTGAATTAAAAAACAAAAACAACAACAACAACCAAACATCAAGAGATGAGCAAGACAAAACGACACAAGGTCGTTAACGTAAACTTGTAATCAGAAAGGGGCCCTTGTTCAATGTCGTATTCAATGTTGTATATGGAGACCTTATATTACAAGGAATTAAATGATAAACGCTGGGCGTTCAAGTCAAACCGGGACTTGTGATGAATTTTCTGGTGAATTAAAGGCGTACAACCCAGTAAAATACAAACACTACATCAAAACACACTGCAGTGATGAGACTCTTTGCCACAGTAAAACATTTTAAGGAAGGATGTACGTCTGGGAATGATCATTCCAGCTGAGGTGGCTTGTAACCCAGAACATTAAGCGGGTGGAACGTCTGATCCTCGAAAACTGACAGATAACTTGTCGGCAACTTGTGCAAGAGACGCATCTATCTGTGGGAACTGGACACAAAATCATTCACCAACATTATCACATCCCACGTATAGTCCTGACCTCGCTCCAAGCCATTTCTATATGTTTGGGTCAGTAAAGGAGCTTCTGGGAGGCCAGCGTTTCAGACATGAAGCAGACAGTTCGATCATGGTTCTGGCGTACAGAGAAAAAAAATTCTACCTTGATAATGTCCAAGCACTAATGAAACACTGGGATAAGTGTATTAGTGTAGCAGGCGATTATATAAAGAAATAAAGGGAGATTTTACTCTCAGAACTGTGTTCTGCTTTTCTACACAATTAAAAGTCCCGCTTTGACTTGAACATCTTTCATATTTTTCCTCTCAAAGATTCAAGTACCGTCCTAAATCTGTATTAATGTACATAATCAGCTTCAGTTAAAGTGTTAAGTTAAATTAGTGACTGCTCAGTGGTAGGTGATTCGCCTGACATGCGGAAGGCCCGGGTTCGATTCCCAGCCAGTGCCCAAACCACCCAGCCACTGGATGCAGTGCCAGTCCCAAGCCCGGATAAAAAATGCGAGGGTTGCGTCAGGAAAGGCATCCGGCGTAAAACCTGTGCCAAGTTGTTGTGCGGACTGGATATTCCGCTGTGGCGACCCCTTGGCAGGAGCAGCCGAAAGACCAACAACAGTGACTGCTCACTGCAGAACCAAGCGAACGAGTGGGTAGATCATTATTTCAGAAGTATAGAACATGATATTTTTACATACTTTTATACTATAAGTCATGATTGAACTGTACACTGTGAGCAATACATGGTGATTGCGAACTACCTTAATACAAACTGTGACTTGTAGGATCCACCCAAAATACTGCACACCCTTAGGAAGAACAGAATACCATTTCAGGGGAACAATCAAAGTGATTCAGGTGCACAAGGATGTATTTGTAGTACGTAAACGTATGTGTAGAGTCAGTTCTTGACTGCGGCGTTAAGAGAAACCAGTTGTCAGTTATATCCAGCACTAAATACAGTATCTAGAAGCACACGATATGTTTTTTGGCACACAGATTTGTACAAACATTTAACTTCAAAATCGTTTACCAGCAAAAAACACACCTACATCAATTTTCTGCCGCATCCTAGTGAAGCGTAGAGTGCAACACTAAAGTAAGATCCAGTTAGGACTGGTATGTAAACTCCATGGAACTTTCAACTTTTATACTGATGCATATCATAAAAATAAAACGTAAGCTAAAAAGGAAGACGAGTTGTTGTTTTGTGTGTGCGTGTGTAAAACGATGCTGGCGGATCTTGATTCCCTTTCACAGACCGAACATTCCCGTGTCCTTCGCAACGTTCTGGAATACTATGCAAACGATCAGCCTAAAAATGAGAAGATACAAGATGTTGGTGTTGCTGGGTGACCCTCCAGGGCAAGGACAACACCAATGCCATTGGACAGGCACAACATATTTTCCCCCCCGGTGAAAAAAAAAAAAAAAAAAGAAAAAAATCCCTCAGCTGTCTATTCCAAAAGTGGACCATTCCGAGGGAAGCTTAAATGCTCAGAAGATGTTGCGGATGTTACTGCTGGAGGCGGGAAGCGGCGGAGTGTTAGAGGTGCTGTAGGGCGGCGGAAGCGTCGGAGATGTAAGGTCAGGATACGGCTGCAGGCCCATCTGCTTGTTGTCCTGGAGCTTGCGCACAACTACACGGCAAAACTCCTCACTGTGGCGCTCGCACGTGTCTAGAAGCTTACGCACTTTGGCGGTACGTGTCTGCTGGTTGGCCACCAGCTCGTAGTCCTCGCGCATGAGCAAGTCGCGGGCCAGGAGCGCATCCAGGCTCTGGTTTAGACATGCCTCAGTCATCTGTCGCACAACTTCCTCCCGTCGAGAGCCGATCCATCGGGCTGCCGGGCCCTGGCTTTCTTGCAGCATCGGGAAGTCTATAAGACGCATCACAAATACACAATTCTGGACATTTGAAACAGCAATAGATTTCTAAGCAAGTTTTTTTAAGACTTGTTATTAGACTATTATAGGAACTTGAATATTTGTCAGGAATTGTGTAGTGTATTGCAACATACCTTGTGGATGTGCCTGTAGGGTGAGGGGATGAATATTTAAAGGCAGGTTGCTCTCACTTTGAGGCGGGTGTGGTCTGAGGGGGGCGCTGTATTCCGAGATGAGCTGGGCCGTCTGATAATTCGGATTGAGGTTGTTCTGACAGCCCTGATCCAACAAAGGTTTTGGGGCATCCGGTGGAACGGACATGATAGATGACAGCGGTCCAGCTGAGCAAGAAAAGAAGTCATGGTCACGTTCCAAACGGTAGCCTTTCATATTCACAACATGATTAGATGTGGAAAAAGTAGTTGTCTTAGTGGACTAACACTATATTAACATCATGCATGAGAATTCACACGCTACCATTTCACTGCTACTACACTTGGTACTTGCTCTTGGTTGGAGAAATCTAGGCAGTCAGAAAGTGTAAAGATTACCATGAGACGGATTGGAGATGGTAAGGTAGCCTGGTTGGGAAATATCCGTGTCCTGGGAGGAGCAAGACCCTGAACCTGATGTAGAGCTGGTATCCTGTCATCACAAAACTATTAGACTTTTGTATACGTAACAACACAGTGATAATGAACATGATCATCTGAACTCTGACCACAAAGTGCCTTGCAGAAGTATTCATACCCCTTTGAAGTTTTCCACATTTTGTCATGTTACGACCACAAATGTGATTTTGTCAATTTGGCACATCATTGTGAAGTGGAAGGAAAAAATCTGAAAAGTGTGGCATGCTTTTGTATTCAGCCCCCTTTACTATGAGACCCCTAACTAAAATCCAGTGGAACCAATCGCCTTCAGAAGTCACCTAATTATTAAATAGAGTCCACATGTGTGTAATTTTATCTCAGCATAACCACAGCTGTTCTGTGAAGCCCTCAGAGGTTTGTTAGAGAACATTAGTGAACAAAAAAGAAGCCCAAGAATCACACCAGACAGGTCAGGGATACAGTTGTGGAGAAGTTTAAAGCAGGGTTAGGTTATATAAAAATATCCCAAACTTTGAACATCTCACGGAGCACTGTGCAATCCCAAAATGAAGAGGATGGCACAACTGTTACCTACCAATACATGACAAGCCGCCTAAACTGACAGGCCGGGTAAGGAGAGCATTAATCAGAGAAGCAGCCAAGAGGCCCCTCGTACCCCTGGAGGACCTAGAGAGATCCACAGCTCAGGTGGGAGAATCTGTCCACAGGACAACTATTAGTCAGGCACTCCACAAATCTGGCCTTTATGAAAGCGCGGCAAGAAGAAAGTTATTGTTCCTGTTACAGTCCCGTTTGCAGTTAGCGACAAACCACAGCAAATGTGGAAGAAGGTGCTCTGGTCAGATGAGACCAAAATTTTACTTTCTGGACTAATTTCAACGAACACTTTACCTATCACCCTGAACACACCAGGTCATGCATCATGTTATGGGGGATGCTTTTCTTCAGCAGGTACAGGTAAGCTTGGCAGAGTCCATGGTAAGCTGGATGGAGTCAAATAAAGGTCAATCTTAAAAGAAAACCTGCTAAGAGTTTGCAAAAGACTTGAGACTAGGGTGGGAGGTTCACCTTCCAGCAGGACAACGACCCTAAACATACAGCCAGAGCTACAATGGAATGGTTTAGATCAAAGAATATTCATGTGTTAGGACTGGGCAAGTCAAAGTATTGACTCAACTGGGCTAAATACAGTCTCACACAGTATGATGCAGATCAATCCCTGCTATACGTTTTACCCAAATGAGGATGGGTTCCCTGTTGAGTCTGGTTCCTCTCAAGGTTTCTTCCTATTACCATCTCAGGGAGTTTTTCCTTGCCACTGTCGACATCGTCCTCGACTTGTGCATCAGGGACAGTCTTATCATTTTGATTCATACACGTTCACATCTCATACAAACTTAGATAGTTCGTTTGATTGTGTAAAGCTGCTTTGCGACAATGTCAATTGTTAAAAGCGCTATACAAATAAAATTGAATCGAATTGAAATACAAATGGCACTTTTTAGATATTTATTTGTAAAAAAGAATTTAAAACCATTTATCATTTTCCTTCCACTTCACGATTATGTGCCAGTTTGAGTTGGTCTATCTCATAAAATCCCAATAAATTACATTTATGTTTGTGGTTGTAACGTGACAAAATGTGGAAGTTCAAGGGGTATAAATACTTTTGCGAGGCACCGTATATACAAACACATATGAGGATGATAAAAAGCATGAAATATGAAGACGACACTGACGGGCCAGGGAGTGTTTTGCTCCTTGAGACTCTTCTCTGCTCTTTTCACATTGGACGTCGTTGTTGAGGTGCTGCTCAATGGTCTCATGAACTAGAAAAAGACAACAGCAGACAGGAGGAAAGTGGATATGGATTTTATATTTAGCAAACAATTCGAAAGTTTTAACGTCAAATCCGGATGCGTCAATATTCTGAATATAAAATATTCTACCAGGCAGTCAGAAATACCAGCGGACACAAAGGCTAGAACTTTATCAACGATGTGTGCTGTTACTAAATTATTACCAGACACCAGTTTTTTTTTGTTTTTTTGATTCGAAGATGCATTTTTGCTCAAACTCCATTGTTGAAATGTGAGAACTAGGAGTTTAGATAGCTGAAACTCAGTATAGCTACCTTTAGCTAACAAGCACTGAGAGATAAATATACATGCCATCCGTCTCCATTTAGGAACCTTTGTAGTCCAACTAGGCACCGTGGAGGCCGATGGTGTCCATTGTATTTATTCCCCTTGAATACAAACGTGGTATACATGCATCTGTTTTTTTTTTTTTGACAAACTGATTCACCTTTACGTCATTTTTGACATATTCATGGAGAAAGCGGTAGATTAGCTTAAGTTGTATCATTTCTCATAGGTGTGAATATTATTGAAGCAAATACAAACTAATGTTGAATTAATCAGTGTGAGGTGGTAGTGAGGGATTAATGTATTTGTTGCGTTATATAATGTTTTTATCTTACTGCAGCTGTCAATCCTAGGTACACTGTTGATTTGATTCAATTTCCAGTTATAGAGATTTAATCATCTTCTGCTCCGTGCTCCAGTGCAGTAGGTGGTGGAATCGCACCAACAGCTCATTAACTTGCTAAACGAGTCATTTGCAAGTGTTACACAGAAGATCTCGCATCGTTTTGGATTTCCTGTGGCCTATTTCATTAAGAATTTTTGTGTTTAAGTTTACCCAATTAATTAAAAACATTTCTGATTCAAAAGCATAAATAGAAGATCGATAAATAAACTGCATAACTGATTTAATCAAACACCTCTAGCCCTTACATGAATGCATACTCTGAAGAACTAGGTAGCTACACTGTATGACGTTAGTCATATAACGTTTCTCTCTCTTCATTAATAATTTTGTAATAATGGTTTTCGTCTTTTTACCCTCTGTAGAGTACGTCTCGAGCTTTTTACAAGCTTCTGCTATCAGTGGAGAAGTGAGGGTTGACTTACAAGATTTGGCCCCTGCCTTTGTGAAAAAAATATTCACAATGTGTTGTTCTTATCTGGCAAATAAGGTTGACTGTAATAAAGCTTTTGGTTCTAAGCTAAAGGTTCCCGCACATGGTTTTGCTTTAGAAAAAAAAAAAAAACTTTGCATACTGTAAATTTGACCTATTTTAAAGAACACTTGGTAATATTCCCAGACTGGCAACGGAAAGGTGATGTCGCTGTCGACTCATGTTTTTTGCATCATCACAATAGTATCGGTTTATGTAATCAGCCAGGCGAGAGACAACCGATCTTTAAAAATGAAGTGATTACAGACTGACTTCGACCAGCGGCCAATCAATCGGATCATTCTTAGATGTTAACGGTTTATTTTGATCAATTATCGAAACAGAAAATAAATGAACAGGAGAAAAATCTAAATCCAATCAGTATTTGGTGCGACCACCATTTGCCTGCAAAACCAGAATTCTCATCAATTCTTCGAGCTACACTTGCACCCAGTTTTTGAAGGAACTCGGCAGGTAGGTTGTTCCAAACATCTTGTAGAACTAACCACGGGTGTCCTTTAGATGTAGCCTGCCTTAAATCCTTCTGAATATTCACGTAATCCCAGACGGACTCAATGATGTAGAGATCAAGGCCTGGTGCGGCAAATACAGTACATCACTTCCAGGACTCCTTGTTCTTCTCTATGCGGAATCGAATTCTTAATGACCTTGGCTGAACATTTGGGGTCGTTGTCTTGCTGCAGAATGACCCAGTGAGATGTCTCCCTGATGGTATTGCATGAGGCATTACTATCTGTCTGTATTTCTCAGCATTGAGGACACTGTTAATCCTGACCAAATCTCCAACTCCGTTTGCAGAAATGCAGCCCAAACTTGAAAGGAACCTCCACCATGATTCACTCATTACTGGGCCGCTCTCACCACAACCTGCCTCCTGCTACAGCCCTGTAGTTAAAATATTGCCTAATCAGTCCAGACCATCTGCTGCCATTTTTCTGCACCCCAGTTCTTATGTTTTTGTGTGTAGTTGAGTCGCTTTCAGATAATGACTATATTTTAACCTACATATACTTTAATTGATGACGATTAGCAGCTGCTTGGTATAACGGCTTAATCATACATCTGACTCTGATCCTACTTTACTGATCCTTTTTATTCAATTTAGAATTCCCTTCTGTTCGCTCACTAAGCATTCTGTAAATTGATTTTTAAAAAATTAAAATAGATCATTTTAGAGTCCCCGAGTGGCGAGGTGGTAAAGTCTGGTTTTATCCGGAGATCGCTGGTTCGATTCCCAGGTGATGCTGTAACCTCTCGCAGTCGGAGGTCTAGAGCCGAGCTCTCTCAGAGGGGAGGGATGGGAGGTACTTCATGCTCCCACATTAATCACGGCTCTACAGCCAATCAAGGGCGTCTGTGAGCTCACGCAAGTGAAAGGAGCGGATAGCGCTGTCCTCCGAGTGTGTTACGCCGCTCCCAATGCTGCGTGAGCGAGCAGTTCGAAAAGATGCGGTTGGCTGGTGTCACGTGATTTGGAGGAAACACGCGATAGTCTTCAGCCCTCCCGAGTGGTAGTAGTAGCCTTAATGTGGGAGCCCCCTAGTGTTGGGGCTGAATTGGACACGACTAAATTAGGGGGGAAAAAATCAGTGGAAAAAAATCATCAAAAAAAGAAAATATATCATTTTAAAATCTTTTCTGTCAGGATTTTTTTTAACGGTTGGGTAAAAAAGTCCGCACAGTACCATAACTGTCAAGTTTGCTCGCAAGTCTCAAGAATATAACTAGACCTTACACAAATGACCGTCCCGCTGTCCTTGAAAAGCTGCATTGCATGGCAAAATGGCATACTGCCAATGACCGACCAGTAAAACTAGGCTTTATCTACTGAACAAACACTCCGGGCTATTTTCTGAGTGAGAGTTGTGAAGATTACCAACAGTAGATAAAATCATCCTGTAGTAAAAACAACGAGATTTTGTGTTACACACCCTGGCGTATATTAGCCAATTTTCCACCGAAGCACGGATTTTATTTTCATTTGGTAAAACCACTGTTCAGTAGGGTTGGGTATCGTTTGGGTTTTTTTCGATACCGGTGCCAAATCGATACTTTTAAAACGGTACCGGTGCCAAA
>JAQMYL010000001.1:32550934-32561312 GCA_030014365.1 Clarias pachynema | reverse complement strand
CACGTTACTTTTACTTTTATACTTTATGTAGTTTTGAAACCAGTACTTTTACACTTTTACTTGAGTAAAAAGCTTGAGTTGATACTTCAACTTTTAAAGAAGTCTTTTTAAACCCTAGTATCCATACTTCTACTCAAGTAATGAATGTGAATACTTTTGACACCACTGGTCCTGTACCTTATCCACAATGTTGAGGCTTGCAGAGATGTTGAAATTCTGCTTTCCATAGCTGGTGCTCATATCCAGAGTTTTCAACTCTTTTCCATTCCCAAGTGAAATCTCACCTCTCAATGTTGGCATCCAGGCTGTGCTGATGAAACATGAGGTGTTAACTCGACGTTTCCCTGCTATGATGTACCCACCTGCCTGGAGCAAAGCAAACACACATAAGTCAATCTGTCCTGGTATTATCTACAGTATATTCCTAACAATTTATAAATAAATATAAATAAAATGTGGAATTTTGTAATTCATGATAATATTACCATGATTACCTTTAGATAGGTGAATGTTGGTGTGAATAAATATAAGTGTCCTTCTCTATCTCTGCCCCTTTCCCTGTAGAGGCCATCCAGCATCAAGTTTCGAATAGTAACCAACTTGCGAGTTGTAATTTCAGAACTGAACTGGGTTGTGCCATGTTGGAGCTGTGATAACTTATGAGTCATGTAGACAAATAGCCAAGGTGTGTCCATGTTAACGGAACCTGCAGTCAGAAATGAAGAAGAAAAGTTTGATGTAAAGGTTTATCATGAATGCGGAAAACTTGGAAGTCTATAATGAGCCAGTACCTTCGTATTTCCTTAATGAAGCTTTTGCAGACATATCTTTCCAATGGATCCCAGCCACTAGAGGAATCTGGTCATTATAATTGACTTTAAGATGGGTGCTCATCTCAGACTGCCTTCGTTTCTGGTTGGAGTAGAAAAACTGACTCCTGCAATTGAGTCCTTTGTCTGGGATTCGTAGGCTAAACTGAAATATGAAGATTTAAACTTCTTACTCAGCCATGTCATAGAACTGAAGACAACTATTGTACATACTTTTTATAAATAAAGAAATACTTTATTATAAACATATTTCTTCTGGTCAGGGTTGCAGTGGATTCTAAGGATATCCCAGTTGCACTAGGATATAGGCTTAAGCATTCATTCAAACCCAGGGGCAATGTAGCACAGCTAATTTTACCTACTGAAGTGGTTTTTTAAATATTAGAGCAGGTACATAACCTTTAAACAAGTGATCATGGAGTTGAAGAGTACAACAAAATATGCAAGATGTGAAAAGGCTTCACCTCCACACCATAACTGCTGATACCCTGTCCAGACTGGTTCCTGATGGACTGACTCAGGAGGACTCTTTGTTTATTGCTGCCCTGGTTCCAGTGATTGCCATAGCTTAGGTCAAGTGAAGACTGGATATGACCAGGGCTCCTTTCATGTTGGATCTGAACCTGTAATTCAGAACGACATGGTAAAAATATGAATGTTCATGTTCAAATTGCGATATAACCATGAGGTATAATACAAAACTGTTACCCCGTGATTGATGAATGTGATGTGAGAACACTGGAGCTCGTGCTCTACTGTCATGCCATAGTGCTTGTCTACTGGTTTGATCTCGTGTCTCAGGTTCTGCGACATGTGACACTCTTTCATATTTTCTGAGTCCTCTACAGATGACATAAGATCAGTTGATCAATGATTCTCTACTACTTTTAAGGAGCAATGTTAAAAGCTTAGATTGCTAACCTTTCACTCCATATCTGATCCTGAAGCCAGAGGTCCAATTCAACCCCTTGTGTTCAAGTAGTCCAATGATTTTGGTACTAAGTAAGTAAGGCAACCGAAGACCTGCATCCATTGAATACTGCCTCTTCCCTTCATCCTGCCTTCGCTCCACCTGCACTGTGGATGAAGTCATACTTTTGAGCCACTATATGCTTTGCGTAAGAATGAATCAGAAAAACAGTTCTTTCTTAATAGAACTTGATAAAACAAGGTTCTTCAAAGTTTCCTTAAATAGGTAAGAATTCTATCTGTGACAACATATTTAAATGCTATCTCTCACTAGCAGGGTTTAACATCTCCTAAATAGTAGTAATTTGCTAATCCGTAATTTATTATATGTCGTGGGTCATGTGTAAATCAACTTGTGGTCTTCTGTGCCATTGCAAAGTCTTGCCAAACATTTACAGTAAGTTCTGAATGTTATACGTCCTGACTGATTTATTGTTTCTATGACTTTTGCCATTTCTCTGAACGTCTCCCTTGGATTGTTTTGTCTACAATTGCTCCTGCCTTTCATTGATTTGTTAGAAGATTTTTTGGATCCTTGGATCCTATTTTTAACTTTGAGTCTTCAATGGTACACTAGCATTTTATGAAAGTAAAACCATCTCTGTAGGGTTCTACATAGAGCCTTTAATGGGTTCTCATTGAGTCCCAAATCAAACCTTGTTTTCTAAGGGGATACACAAGTATATATGTATTTAACATGATACATTTATATGTAAGGCATACATCCTTATCCTAAGTGACTTCCTTTACAATTCATTTATCTCATTGTACATCTGAGCAGTTGAGACCCTTGCTCAAGGGTCCAATAGTGACACCTTGGTAAGACTGAGGTTTGAAACCTTTTATTCAATAAAGGTTATTCAATGCAAGCCAAAAATAAAGGTCTTGCCTGAAAAGGAAGCATCCTTAATGAAGACATTTCTCAACTTAGCGGTCACACTTATCTTCCTGTTGAGCCCATGTGTGACATTAACCGAGAGTATCACTGGATGCCCATCTGCTGCAAACTTGGCCTCAAGCTGGCATTGTGTTTTCTTTTCTAATGGAAGACTCAGAGTCTCTATTAATCCCTGAAATAGAGAAGGAATCGAAAATACATATACAATATATTACATATTTTTTGTAATGAATGCTGGACACTGATTTTATTACCTTTAGGTAATAGTGATACTTGTCATCTATTAGTATTTCAGCTCTTCCTGACCTCTGACCATTCAGTTCATCAAACTGCCCTGTGTACAAGAATACAAGATAATACAGGGACAATAATATATCCGCATGTTACACTGCTATGTCATTAATGTACGTGTCTTTTACTCCATGAATAACCTTGAATGAGAATGGTTTTCAGAGGGTGAACAATTTTCAAAATTATCCTCTGACGACTGAGACTGAAGTCCAAAGATATATCTCGGGGGATGGTGGATTGTGGGGTTCCAAGAAAAATGAGGAGGTTGGCTTCACGTGGAATCCAGGAGTTTTGCTGGTAAATTAAAAATAAAAATTAAAAAAGAAACAAAAAAAATTAAAAGCAATAAGAAAATATAAAATTAGAACTTCATCAACAAAGATTTTCTAAAAAGTCTACCTGATGTACAAAGGCATATGCTGCTTCTAAAAGGTACTTTTGAAGGACTCTGTCCAGTTTCTGGAGCCTCAAACTAAAGATCATTGGACCAGGAGGTGGAAAACCTTTTCCCATCAACAGCACAGGGTAAGTGACATCCGTGCATAGTTGCCATCCAAGCATCTTTGACCCTTGACCAGGAGGAAACAACTAATTTACTGTTTTTTTTAGGAATGGTAAATCGTTTATAATTGATTTTGTAAAATTGTGTTGAGTACATGTTTTGGGAGAACAGGTAGTCTTCTCTTTAAGGTTCCTTGGTGTGAGCTCCTCTCTACTTTCTCCACTTATGCGATACATTCTGAAACTGTTTCAAAAAAGGCATTAGTGGTCTACTAATTAGTGGATTTAGCCAACATTTTATGGATTGAGCAAAAATTTCAGACCTAAAGGACAAAATATCCATAACATCATCGGGTGTGTTGAAAACCATCTTCAAACTTTGTCCATTGTGTACATATATCCCTCCATCCAAACTGGTGGATGTTTTGAATTGGGTAACCCACTCCATTCCAACTCGACCAAAAGCTCCATCTACTCCCATTCTTACTGAGATGGCAACAAATGTCCTGGTTGAAAGAACAACCACAAAAGAAGATGTAGACTTGTCATTCCAAATCAAAAACTTTCCAAATATGTTTAGAATCTAGAAAGACTAAGTGCTTACTTTGGTTTGACATAACCAGCCAAAGAGAACTGAGACCAGTCCTTAAAGTTAGCACTGCCCTTCACCCAGAGCGAGTAGAACGAGGACATGTTGATGTTCAGCTTGATGGGCAACCCTGAAAGTGATGGTAAAACCAGTTCTTCTGCCAACACAACTGCCCTGTGGTTGACCTTAACCTCGTGACCCTAAGAAGCACAATATACTCCTAAAAAAACATTGTTGAAATAGAATTATGAAAGTTTGAACAGGTCTTTCCTTACCTTCAAAAGCTTCACAGTGAAACCAGCTACATTAAGTGATAGCTCTTTCAGTTTGCCAAGTAGTTCTTCACAGGTTATGAATGTAAGGTCATTACCAAACATCTTCACGTTAATCCAGCACTGAAACTCATCATGGCTTTTCCTCTTTCCTGCCAACTTAAACCAAAAACCTGGTCATTCCTGATGTGTGACTTAAAACAATCAACAAATTACAACATGCTGATCCACTTACCTTAGCTTTAAGAACACTCAAGATGTTGGACTTGCAGTCCTCATTCTGATTTGCATTTTCTTGTTGGTTAAACCACCTGCCCTCGTTTCTCTTTCGCTCTTTTTTCCCATGTAATGTAGATAGTGTTTGCTCTGTAGGATTTTTATTAGTAGCTGCAGCCTGGCCTTCAAACATGCTCCAGAGAAACGGTTCTGCATTTTCCATTCTTAAAGAAACCTGACCACAAGTTCACTGATCACTATGCTATTCAGAAGTAAAACAATGCAGTTAATTATTTAAATGTATATATTATTTTGCTACCTGTAAAATATTAAATGATCTGCCTAAGATGTAAGCTGTGAGATTGGACACTGCAGAACGTGGCAGAAAAGACACTGGAGAGAAAACCAAAGCTCCCTCAATATTGACAATGGCAGCTCCTTTCAAAAACAAGAACAGTAAAGATTAACATCAACAAAACACCTAAAAAAATTCTATATACTGTACACATCACCATAGAAAATGGACTATAATATACCAGCATCCATTGTATAGTCCATATGTGATGAATACTTCCATGGTTCAGCTTCAAAGTCTTTACTAATGATGTCATGTGGCAACAATTCCATTAGTTCTTTCTTCAAAGGATCTTCTGTTTTCTGGATGTTGAACAGGTGGCTCCAGACAAAAGACCCAACTAAAGCATTAAAAGGAAAGAGTTGTCACAATTCAGTCAATGCAACGTTAGTTGCTGAATTTTGGTTTATGTGGTTCAGGACCATGCTGATCATTCTTACCTTGAGTAGATGTTTCATTGGTTAAGGTATCTTTTATGATCCTGAAGACCTCCTGGTCAGGACAGTACATGAGCTGCTGGTATGCAGCGATCCTAATCTCCACGTCCTCTTCAGGATGCTGGTATGCCCAAGCAAGAACTAGTTTCTAAAGTGAGACAAACAACATTGTTGCTTCTGTCATAGCATAGAATGTTGACGAATTCAACAGCTCAATTTTACAGCAAAACACAGGATGACCTGGTCAACCCGATAGATCGACCTGCCTAGGTATATGGAAACAGTTATAACAGATAATCTTAAACATTTCAGTCAGGTAAGTAACAAGAAAACCAAAATGGTGAAAATGATGTAATGGGTTTTTCATTTTTGAGTTTAAATCTAGATAAAACCACAACCGTTCATAAGTGGCTATGCTCTTTCTATCTCCCCTGTCAATCAATTGATTCTAGCCAATCATAACCATTAATGAGTGCATGGGGCAGCTACAGGTACTACTTCCCACCTGCTAGCAACCATTTGAAAATAATGCAGTGGCTTGATATTTTAAGGAAAGTCCTAGAATTTACCTTCCGTGGCTGGTAGCTTGTAGGTGGGAATTGGCAAAATGACCAAAGTGGGAGGAATTAGCTTGGCAAACAAAGAAAGACAAATCTTGCTCAGTGCAAAAGAACAGATACTTGAAGGTCTATAGAGATACACACCTTTCTATGGCAGGGCATGTGTCTGAATGCTTGTAAAGCTGTTAATCGGAGCTCTAAAGGTGCCGAGTAGTTGTGAATGCAAATTTTCAATTGGGGGATGAATTCAGGTAGACCCATGTTTTCCACTGCTTTCAAAACATGGAGCAGCTGTAGAAGAAAATCAAGCATCAGATAATGGCAATATGTCATTTTGTTTTACAGCATGCAGCATTTTATGACTATACCTTTGTAACAAGTAGGGGTTCTTGCCCTCCACAGCTTGGTCCTAAATCCTCCTTTAAAATCTGTACAAACTGTTCGACCTCAGGGATGTGACTACATGGAGTCCGTTCCCTCTGGCAGAGGCGGCGAGTAAGTGAGGAAATGGCAAGCAAAATCTTCGGACGAATCGGAGGAAATTTCAAGAGAGACTGAGAACGGAAATGGGACGTCAGTAAATATTGGAGAACGGGTTTAACCTCTTGATCAGTGGCATAAAAAACTCACAGTGATATTGCTGATCATTGATGGTGTGGCATGAGAAGCAAATGTGACCGTGCTAAGGAAGGAACTGATATGCTCCTGATCAATCTCTTGGTTGAGGATGAGATTTGTTGTGAACTGGATGCATGCTTCAGAGCCACATGCTGGTAGTGCCTCCAACAAAGGTTGCCTGTGACAATTAAAGGAAAACAAGCTAAATCTGATGGTCAAAGTTGTGAATTTTTGAGGTTTAAATGTGTTGAACCATCTAACAGATTCCTCAGTGCTTCAGAGTAAGACTGACCAATCATCAAGGCATTTAAAGGAGACCTCTTGCCAGACATCATTTAGCTCCTGGAATGTCAAAGTTCTTAACTGGAGGACCAGACTCAAAAACAGATCTGATTGCTGAGGCAGAAAAACAAGAAGAAAAACTTGAAACATCATAAGCACTTTTGCACTTACAGTATTAGTCTATTTGTGAAGTCCAACCAGAGCAAATTTAAGCACACATATTTTACTAAATAAAAAACGCAAAAAATGTTGATTGTCGGGTTTTTGGCAGAAAATGTACTCAAATAAATAGTATATATAGTATAATAGTAAATACAGGGATTGAATGGTAAAATTAAACAACTGTGTGTTAGATAAATCACTCAATCAATAAAATCGAGTTATATCCAGCAAATATTAGCTCAGAATATTAGTTTACAAATATTTGTACCAGCTATCAAGAATAAATTTTATTCTCTCTTTGATTCACTCTGTCCTTTGGCTTGATTTCAAAAAAAGCTGCAAGTCCAAGACATATAAATAATGTAGAATATTTTGTTCATTTTCCTCACCTGAGCTGATTTGAACCATTTTCTTGTGGAAATCAAACATTAAAAGCATACCTAGACCATTTTCAGCTTGTCTGGTCCACATCTGAGAAAAAAAAAAATCTTTAATTATGAGAAGTAAACTGTTACTTGACCTGTTGCTGGTCTGCTGAGTGAGCACAAAGTCTCCTCACTGTGCTGGACAGTTCCTGAGCTGAGCGTGATCCTCCTTGGCTTGGGTTCACCGCTTCCATGTCGAATTCCAAATCGGTCAAATATCCTTCATCATGCAAACCTGATAGAAAACGATTTGGTTTATTTATTTATTTGTTTGTTTGTTTGTTTTTATGTGAAATTGTTGTTATGTGATTGATACATTCTTGTCATGTTAACCCATTTTTGACTTCTCACACTACCCGAATCTACTTGTATCCCATCCAGGGTTCTCAAAAGAGTCAGGGTTGAGATGGTGCTAGTCTGCGCCATATCTAGTGACCCTGACAAGGGCACAAGTACCACCGTCTCGGTGCAGTTCACCTTGTCCATCATGGTTGTGCCATAGAGCTGGGTACATGTGAGGCTGGCATTCACTGTCTGATAAGAGAATAATCATGTTTAAAACCAAATTTGTGGGTGATTGAAATAAAATATTGAACAGATCACATAAAAAAGGACCTACTCTGTCTTCTTTCATTGGAACAGAATTCCACCAAAAATCATTCACTCTATCTTGGAGGCATTGCTGCAGGTGCCGTGTCTTCAGTACTGAAGTGCCCTTCAGCTCATAGGAACTGATACACGTCCCATGTATATCAGTCTAACAAAATGAAATAGTATTAATTATTATTAAATATTAATAGTAGTATTAATTATGTATCATTTAATCAATAATACATGAAAGAGGGTGCTGTTGTGCTGAATATCAGCATGACCAGAAATGCAATGTTTTTATAGTACAGTTCCACAAACACTATTTATTATCAACAGATTATGACTTGTTCACTTAATTAACAAGACATTTGGCTTAGTTTACTGGTTAATTACTAAATATTGATTAATGTAATTAAGTAAAGGTAGTTTTAAATTCACAAATTTTGAGGAGAATAAACCGGCGGTAGACAGCTCGGAGAAACTTTCGAGATTTACTTTACATTTCCACTTAATCCACTTTTGAATATCAGCTAACTTAAAGGGTTCCGAGGTTGAATCCCAATTAGCGTTAAATGGAAACCTAGTGCACTATGTAGGATGTACAATCCATTTGTTCCACACAACAAGTAGTTTCCTTGATCAGGTGTTAGAGAGGGATTTGAGATTCAGCCTTGTGTTAGAAGCTAGTTAGATTTGTAGCTTGTTTAGCTGTGGATAAACAACATGGACGAGTTAGAGACCATTCAGATCGACTTAAAAACAATTGCTAAGGAGACAAATTGTTGCTAAGGAGACAAACATACAGTTCTAACCTTACATATACTGTACATATAAGATACATATACAATACATATAAATCAACTTCCCAGTGTGATTATCATCTATTATCACCATTTACACCAATTATTATGATATTTACAGTGGCAAAAAAAGTATGTCAGTTCGTCATTAAAAGTGATCTGATCTTCATCTAAGACAAGAGTATTGACAAATATACTGTGACTAAAATAACACAAAAACATTCTGATTTTTCATGTCTTTATTGACAACAACTATAAAAACCCCATAGTGTTAATAGAAACAGTATGTGAAACCTTAAAAAAGCTAATTGGAGTCAGGTGTTAGTATACATGGAATCTTGTTAAGACTTGGAGGTGTGGACTACAGCTACTTTGACTGATAAAAAACACTCAAACTTTTTCAGTTTGCTCAGCACAAGAAGAATACGTTAATGTGAACCTTGCCTCGCCAAAAATACCTTTCAGAGGATCTATGAATAAAGAATTGTTGACTTACATAAAGCTGGAAAGGGTTACAAAGTTATTTGAAACACTTTAGAAATATACTAGTTATTCTACCAAAAGTGGGCGCCCACTCAAAATGGCCCAAAGAGCACAACCAAGAGTCATCAATGAGGTAAAGAAACAACCCTGAATGACAGACGAAGATGTGAAGGCATCATTGGAACTGACTAACATCTGTGTTCATGCGTCTACGGTACATAAAAAATTGAACAAGTAGAGCCACAAAGGACGCCGCTGCTTCCTAAAAAGAACATTGCTGCATTGAAGTTTTCAAAAGCGCTCACTGACACTCCACTGCGGTATTGGCAAAATGTTTTGTGCACTGATGAAACTAAGATTGAACTATTTTGAAAGAAGACACAGCAGTACATCTGGCGTAAAAAGAGCACAATCATCGTCATGAAAACATTATCCCAACCGTAACATATAGTCGAAGAAACATCATGATTTGGACCTGCTGTGCTACATCAGGGCCTGGTCAGCTTGCAGTCATTGAGGGGAAGATGAATTTCAAAGAGAATGTCTGTACGTCAGTTAAAAGTCTGTAGAAGTCGGGTGAGCAAGTCTACAACAGAATGGCTTCAGAAAAACAAAATTCGCCCTTTTGGAGTGGCCAAGTCAGAGCCCAGACCTCAACCCAATAAAGATGCTGTGGAATGACTTGAAGAGAGTCATACACATGAGACGTCCAAAGAATATGACAGAGCAAAAGCAGTTCTACCAGGAAGAATGCGCTAAAATACTGAACAATGTGCAGGTCCGGTACACAGCTACAGGAAGCACCTGGTTGAGGTTATTGCTACCAGTTATTAATTCCAAGGGTTCACTTATGTTTTCCACTACCATTTTGAATGTTGAATGAGTGTCTTCAATAAAGACATTATTTTAGGCACATTATATTGATCAATACTCTTGACTTAGATGAAGATCAGATCACATTTAATGACAAATTAATGCAGAAAACCATGAAATTCCAAAAGGTTTGCATATTTTTCTTGGCACTATACAGGGTGGGCCATTTATATGGATACACCTTAATAAAATGGGAATGGTTGGTGATATTAACTTCCTGTTTGTG
>JAQMYL010000001.1:32540032-32550834 GCA_030014365.1 Clarias pachynema | reverse complement strand
AAGTTTTCCCCCTCACATATACTAATGTGCCACAAACAGGAAGTTAATATCACCAACCATTCCCATTTTATTAAGGTATAAATGGCCCACCCTGTAGATTAAGATGATCTGCAGTCCAATTCATGATTTCTCTGTAATGAAATAAAGCTTCAAAAAAAATAAAAAATCCTGTTTTATTATCATTTTGAGTACTTGTTGAAAAGGTCCCCACCTCTTTCACAAGCTCTCTGACCCGTCCGGAGCGGGAGGTCTGGAGCATGCTCAGTATGGCTCTCTTGATGTTAAGAGCCCACACCTGCTCGCTTCCCTGTGCGCACAAGGCGGTGACCTTTCCCCCTTGAAGCAGGAACCGCAGGGGCTTCTTCTCCAGCGCCTCTCTACCACAAACCAAAACACCAGATGGACTATTAACATCTTATTCTGGACGAAATGAGTGTGACAAAACTGAGAAGATATTTGCAGGACACACAAACTGATCTCAAGTTGTATGTTGACAAAATAAAGAGTTTCGTATGGTAGTGCGACTGCAAATTTAAACCACTGTGTCAACAATAGTAACGAGTCACAGCTGCATGAAGAAGTGTCATGGTGTCAGGCAAGAAAGAAAATAACCAAGCTGCAAAAATATGAATGGAAAGAAAATGTGATGAATAAATTAATTAAGATTCCGCAGATGATTTACCGTAGGGTTTTCAAGCGTAGCACAGAGTTTTCCTTTTTTGGTGAGCTTTGCTTGATTTGTGGATTCCTCAGCTACAAGAACATAATTTAAAAATACAGTGGAGAAAAAAAAGATTTTTAATTCATATTGATTGATTTTTTTTTACAACAGACAGTTGTAAATTCAGCTAGTGTATAATAATGCACTTGTCCTGTAACATTATAATTTAAATAGTAACAGCATATACAGGAATGTGACAAAGACCTATTAAAAGTATGTCTAAAAAATTTTTATTTAAAAAAATAATAATAATAATTTTCCCTTCAAATTATTATCCCTGAAATTATTTTTAAGGTTTTCTGAAACATGTCTTTAGGATGTAGTATTTTGTTTTTCAGTACCATGAAAAGTTGTATGTTGGTCAAGCACAACTATTTCTAAGTAGCTGCTTTACCGTAAGTAATAATTAGAACTAACTAGATGTTTTGTGGCTGTTCCACAACATTAAATATAATTACCAACTTTAAATCAATAACAGTAACTTTGTTTCACAGTCATGCCACTCCACGGTTGAATATTTTCTCCTGGCTGTGTATAACAGGCTGCATTTTAATTGAACATTTATGCAGAATGGGTAGGAATGAGAAAATATCATTTTATATCATTAAAATAAACACTTTTTCTAAAACATAAATAAATAAATAAATTCTTTATACGTACATGTAAAATCATTTCTGGGCACCCTGGGGTCGTGTCGATGTCGACCACACAGTCGAAAGCTAATTGACTCGTTCCTGATGTAGGTCCTTTCATAGTGCTGGTGATGGTGGTGCTGTACCTATAAGTATGTCTCTGGACCTTTCCAATATTCCATGACACTGAAACCAAACCACAAAAACACTCAATGATCATGAATAACCTGCTATGAATAATCTTTTTCCTTTGTTCTCCCTGAATATTATGTCTCACCTGAGCAAGTAGATTTGCAAAGTTGTTCCTGATGCATTTTATGGCTTTCACCTAGTTCGGGGAAAAAGATAAAAAAGAATGACAATAGCGCTGCTGAAGTTCCGTCCTAAAGTATTGATTTGTTTAATATAACAGCAGCTCTGACAGAAGTGCTGGCTGCATTTAAGATAACAGAGTATATTTTAAAGAGTTCCTTTCAATAGGTCGTCTTTTTCTATAGTATGCATGTGTGAGAATGCTCTTATCATAAATCTGCTTTGGGGTTCTTGGAAAAATAATCAATGTTATTCAACATTTGCCTATAACACCATGCTTTGGAGTGTTTTTTTATTCCTCACACCAGTTGTTGCTCCAATTTACAGTACACTGGAAATTCAGGCATTAAAGATTGGTGCGCCAATTCATGACAAATGGTCCAAATAAATACATTTATAAAGATTACTCGAAAGTAGCTTTTTAAAAAAATTGCACACTTACCACTAAACGTGCTGATCAGGAGCAATATAAAGAGATCCCTAAGCATCCGTGACAAAGACATGACCTTGGAATCCAACTGCACTTGGAGCTGAAGAAATGCCTTGCATCGATGCTTCTTAGGACTGAAGAGTCCTCGTGAGTGGGGAGTGTGTCAGGGTATGGGGTAATAAGGAGAACAGTCCCCCAGCAGGAGGCCTGACTGAGCGGGTTCCACCACATAACACTGTCCATTGTACAGATTGTAGAAATATGTGTTCTTAAGTATTCAAGTACAACGGAAGATTAAAACAATTCCCCAGTCACAATGTTGTTTAGTCAAATTAAAAGTTTTATAATAGTTTATAAAAGTCCCTAAGGTCTTATAAAAAATTTTTTTGGAATGAATCAAGCTAAAAGGTCAGATAAGTTCTAGATATTAACAAACCTTAGAAAAGTTGATCTTTTCTCAAGGGGGTCCAATTAAAGTAAACAGGAATTTAATTGGAAATGTCATATAAATACAGGCAGTCCAAATAAAGACAAACCAGTGGTCAGAGTTGAGTTGAATTCTAATGCTCATTCAAGCTCAGCTGTGTATCTTAAATTTCCCAGTAAATGAGACAATGTCCATTGTTTGAAGTGCTGTGCAGACTGAATTATGTAACTTACTGTTATGATGTGATTTACATGTGAATTCTGCTCCTGTGCAGGTGACATGTGAAACACGCAGTAGTACATAAGGGCTTGTACTGAGGTGATCTGAAGTGGAAGTTAATTAGCAATTAAAAGCAAAGAGTTCGGTCAAATAACCAGTGTGATTCTCATTTCCCAGACTGATGTACTGAGCTGCATGTACTGCATGACTGATGTACTGAGATGGGCATTTATAGTGCTGTTTGGAAGTCACTCACCGCCACATACTGGCTACTAATTGAACTGCAATATTCAGTGTGTGTGTGTGTGTACATACTGTATACTGCACATCCTATATAATTTAATTTCTATTTTAATTTCATATATTTATATTTTTCATCTTACTTAATTTTCATTTCAACTGCAGTAAAATCTCCCTATTCTATCTTATCTTTACATTTTAAGGTCACAGTCATATAAACCTTTTCACTGTCTATGGTTGCCCTTGCAAAAAAAAAAATGTATGTCAATATATTGTAAAATATAATGCAATCTATTAAATAATACATTGTAATTTATAGAAAATTAAGTTAAAGCGCTTATATTTATTAATATATTGCAATATATGAATTGATCATATTGCAATGAAGACAAAAACCATTATATTTATACTTGTTACCTGTTAAGTTTAGAATTAATTATGAGCTAGCGTCACAAATATATAAAGAAATAGATATATTTAATCAAATTCAATATATTATAAAGTATATTGTTGAATATAAACTTACATACATTAATATATGGAAAGCAATTCCTTATGTATTTTTCAATATATTGTAATATGTAAATACAATATATTATTCTGTACATTGTGAATATATTTTTTAACTTTTCAAAAATATTTTTGAACAGATTTATTTCTGTTAATTATTAGTTAGTATCAGTTAGTGTAGCAACGAGGAATGTTAACATTATAAAATCTTTCCAATTCACCAGTAAATCAGAACACGAATTAATTTAATATATTGACAGTTAATATATTGAGAAATATATTTCCTTTGCATAAGGGATGTGACAAAATTTTTAATTTGAATTATGTATATACACACTGTATATGTATGAAACTATACTTCACAACTTCAGAAATCCGTTAGAAAGAGCCGTTATCAAGGCTTTACAGAGCGTAATTATCACGTCTCATCATTAACTGTTCAAATATTCAAAGGAGATTATTGCATATTTTGGACTCCTTCTGCATTGCTTTACAATCACCTCCTTGACTCAGACCCTTTTCTCCTGGTTGCTCAGTTTGGCCATGCAGCTCGCTCTGGGAAGCGTCCTGGTGGTTCCAAACTTTTTCCATTTATAGATGATGGAGGCCACTGTGCTCATCAGGATCTTCAATGCTGCAGAATTTTTTCTGTACCCTTCCCCAGACCTGAATCCAGATACAATCCTGTCTCGGAGGTCTACAGACAATTGCGCTCTGACCTGCACTGTTACCTTTATAGACAGGTGTGTGCCGTTCCAAATCATGTCCAATCAACTGAAAATACCACTGGTGAACTCCAATCTAGTTGTAGAAATATCTCACTGATACACCTGAGCTCAATTTTGAGTGTCATGCCAAAGCCTGTGAATACTTAAGTACTTTGTGATTTTAATAAATTTGCATAGGTTTCAAACAAACTCCTTTCAACTTGTCATTATGGGGTATTGAAATGAATTTCATTAAACTAGCAATTCTTTGGTTAACAAGAAAACAAGAAACACTCGTCTCCTGAACATTGTTTTGAGGAGAAAATCCAAATACAATCCAGAATATTAATGGAGGATCATCTGCTCCTGTGGTTTCCGAGTATGATTAACTAAAATTCACGTATACTGTATAAATGTTAAACCATGCTCTACAGGCTTCAAGCATTACCAGGTTAAAAAAATTATTAGCAGCATCATAAATATGGTCTCCTAATTACAAGTGCTGATCTAAGAGTTTTCTTTTTCAAAACAAATATGAGTGACAATTTTTGACGTAAATGGCAAAACCTGTGAGTTAATTCCCTGTTTGTGAGAAATCTTTTTGTATTTTTTTATCATCATATTTTTACCTCACAAACATACATATATTTAAAAGCTGTGCTATACGGGTCACAACGTTATGAACTCCATGTAATGAAATGAAAAACTGTACGTTTTAATACATTTGCATCGCAGGTCAAGTTTGTGATGGAATTTTCCATATCTCCTTTTTCGGCCACTTTTTAACTTCCTACCCCGTCCTTGTAAACAATAAGTCCTAGTAGTAAATATGGACGAGAGACATATCACTCAAAATGTGCATAATTGCAGTTTTCCCTCATAACACTGAATCTGTATATATAAAATAACGCTTCCATTATAGCTGACTAATTATACGCTCTTAAGTTTTCCAACATAATATGTACTTCTGAATCATTATATTCCAAAACAAGTTATTATCAAAGAGGATCATATCCAAAAAAAGATCTTGGAGGAGGTAGGAGCATCATGGGAGGAAGTCTGCAATGGTGTAATGTGGTATATGTTTCTAAAATTGTCCACAGATCCTCAGAGGTCAAATAAGGAGCCAGGAGAATTTGAGTTGAACATGAATGCAACACAACACCATTGCATTAATAGCTAAAGCAAATACATACCTCATTTCCAGTGAAACCTTAAAAAATCATTTAAGATCCCCAAAAAAAAACTAATCAACACCTTCTGACCAATCAGATTTGAGAATCCATCAGTGCTGTGATATTAATGTATATGTGATGTGCCTATGATGTGTGCGCAATTATTTCCACAGTGAGAAAGAACTGGGAAATGAGGCCTGCAACAAATTACCTGCAGACATAACTGAAGGCACTTTTTTTTTTTTTTTTTTACAGAGGAAAGCCGTTTGCGCAATCAAAACACGAGCAAGGAATTTAAAGTGAAATAGGAACAGGTATTTCCTCTTATGAGCATGGGTGAGTCTGGAATGAAAACCAAAACTTCAGGAGTAATTAAGGGGAGCAGCATCTGGAAGCAGGCGCCTGTTGTTTGGATAAAATGCTGTCTGTTGAGATGCCTCTGTTATCAGGCTGAGTTGGTTTTGATTGATTTTTTGTTGTTGTTTGTTTGTTTTGGCATAATTCCCATTCTTATTAGTCAGAAGCTGGTGATTTGTTCATTTAGGATGTGGACTATTTCCAGCTTCAAAAACATGACTAATTGTGGTTTGTGTTCCAGTTGGAAACCGCAAGATTATGAAGATTATGGACAGAAAGTGGACAAAATACTTGAGATTCGGAGGTATTAACACACTTTTCCACTGACACATACAAAAGAAATAGCTGTCCACGCATCTAAAAACTTTAATTATTTTTTTCTTTCTTTCTTTCTTTAAATATTTTTTTCTGACATTTATGGTGAATGAAAGCATAAACACCATTGACTTTTACAGAAGACTTCAGGCACAGTGCGGTTATGAGTATCTTAGCCGCAGTGAAACATGTGAACGGTGCCAACGTTTTAAAGAACGCAGTACGTCTTGATGATGATCACGTCTAAGGTGGCTCGGAGGCCACTGCAGTCCTTCCCATGAACATTCAGAGAGTGGAACGCCTGGCAATTGAAAACCGACGGATAATTTGTCGCCAACTTGCAGAAGTCACACATCTGTCTGTGGGAACTGTACAAACTATCATTCACTATCACGACTTGCACTTTACTGGAACTCGGCTGGGAGTTATTTCCACATCCCTGTACAGTCCTGACCTCGCTTCAAGACATTTTCACATGTTTGGGCCATTAAAGGAGTTCCCGGGAGGCCATCGTTTCAGACGCGAAGCAGGCAGCCCAATGGTAGTCATGGCTCTGGTGGCTGGTAGGTTTCTAGTTACAGTATAGACATACACCAGTCGAGGGCCTGGTTTTCTTCACACAATGTTAGTGATATACATGTGATTGTTTTAAATACTGCAAAGGTTATCATGAAAAAAAAATCACTCATATACATTGAAACTCCCTCGAAGTGATTAACTGGTCATTCAGTACATTCAGGTCGTCAGCTGACTTAATTTTATTGCCACATAACGTACCTGAACCTAGACTTGAGCAACAGAAGCAACCCAAGATCATAACACTCCCTCCAGAGGCCTGTACAGTGAACACTAAGGATGATAGGTGCATCACTTAATGCGCTTCCCTTCTTACCCTGACGCACCTTCACTCTGGAATAAGGAGAATCTGGACTCATCAGACCACTTGACACATGACCACTCGCTTCAAATTTCAATCTATGCTCCCTAGCAAACTGAAGACCTGTTTTGATTAATCTCACTAACAACTAACAAGTGGTTTGGCACTACAAAGTTTCTGTGTAGTCCCAATCCTGTGAGCTCTTACTTTCACTATTGAAACTCACTATTCAAAATTTTACTATTGATACTTTCACTATTACTGTTGATTTTTTTTTTACCAAGCACCAACCATGTTTAAGTGATCTTGATTCATGTTTTTTTTTTTTTTTTTACCACCTTCCTTTCACAAAGTTGACTGTTCAGCGCTATCCTTCCAGGTTTTGATAAAGTCTCGAATGGTTCTTATCCCAGTCCCAGGAATTTCAAACCTACTTTTCTTTGCTTGATGCAGCTTAATAACTTAATCCTAATGAAATGGTGACCTTTTTTTTCCACCAGGCAGTGTATAATTTCTTTGATTATCACAAATTTTAATCCAGATGAAGCTACATCCATCTCCTAGGAGTCCAAGATAGCTAAATTGGCCTAACATTAGGCTTTTTACAGGTTCATGTATGGTTAAGTGGGCCGATAGCAATTTCCTTTGAGGGTGTTACACTTAGGGAAATTAAGCACTAATGGAAGATGAACATGAACGCTCTGGGTAAAGTTTAATTACATCACATGAATATGAGTGAACAGCGACATCAGTCAATTGCCAGTTCATGGCTACAATCAAGGCTATTTATAATAGTTATGTACTTTTGTCTAGCGCCACTGAGTATTAACACATACTTTTTTGTCACTAATCAGACCTGAGCAGATAAATTACACGAAGAACCTATAAAGGTGTTTCCCCTACTGACCTACTGTCTCTACCCCTGAAGCTAGTCTTTGGTCCAAAGAGCCTTCTTTGGCTAAATAATTTAAAACAATGTATGTTATTGGATTACGCATTAGCACAGAAGATGGAGAAGCCGATTAGGTTGATGTTTACAGCTAGGGTCAGGTCTCACTGCTTTATAGTGTATCGCGTTGGTGATACACTATACAGGTATGGACAAAAGTATTTGGCCAAACCTGCAATATACATATACTTCAATATGGAGTTGGTCCCTCTTTGGCCGAGAAGGACTGGCTCACACTTTCCGTTCCAGTTCATCCCAAAGGTGTTGAGGTCAGGGCTCTATGTGGGCCAGTCAAGTTCTTCCACGCCAAACTCATCAAAGCACGTCTTTATACAGTAGTCCTTGCTTTGTGCACTGGGGCACAGTCGTCTTGGAATAGAACAGAAACTGTTGCCTCAATGTTGGAAGCATAGCATTGTCCAAGATGTCGTGGTATGCTGAAGCATTAAGATTGCCCTTCACTTGCGATAACAATGAATATAATAATTAACAGGTTTGACCAAATACTTTTTGTTCATATAGTGTATATACTGTACTACAGCAGGGTAACACCAGTCAATAAAATTATCTTTGCGCCAAGGTCCAAATTTCATGTTAGTGGTAGGATTCAGATCTCTCTCTTCATATATGCAGTCATTCTAAGTTCAAGTCTAAAAATTTCCATAGAATTTCAATAATATTTATTTTTCAGTTTTCAGTTACTATGTTAAAATGGACAGTTTGAACTTTGATGGGCGTGTATATTTCCTTGTATTTTCTATGTAATACAAACAATCTTTAATCAATCTTTACTGAGTCTTTCTTCATTTGTGCGCTGCTGGGCTACAAATGAATGTGAAAGGACTCTGGTTGCTCTGTCATACAGGGCTCTCATTTTGGGTATTTTACACGCCCTCACCTCGAACTGCTGCGGATATGTTTGCTCGAACGACCCGTGCTTTGTCTCATAGTGGTGCTTCACATTGATGCTTTTTATTCCAGCCACAGTTTCAGAACATGAGATGAACTGGTTTTAAACTTCTCACAGGAAGAATAAACATATATTGAGCTGTGTGTTCATCTTTGAAGGTTCAGGTTTCACACACTATTTGCCCCCTTTTTTTTTTTTTTTTTTTTAATAATCCATGCTGCGTCACCCTTTTAATTATGTTTCTTCTATACACTGTAAACTATAACGTTGGTCGGCTTTTAAGTGACCTGTATAGCTGTACCCACCTCAAAGAAAAAGAGTGCTAGATTACTGGTATATTATTTATTCTCATTTATCAGAAAAGAATCAGGGTCCAGATAGAACTGTTACTCGGACCGGGACGAATAAAGGTATATCTTTATCTTCTCTTATATAAAACATATTATTTCAGTCATATACATGTCTATACAGGGGACTGTCCCTAACCCTTGTGAGACCTTGGGATCTTAAGGTGTTAAGAACAGAACTGAGACGCAGGAAAAGAGACTTTCTTTATTAAAAATGTGAAGAAAAAAAAAAAAGAACCCACTCATAGAGAGGAGCTGACTCATGAAGCAGCACCAGGCATCTGCTTTTCTTTCCGTTTCAGACACACCCACCCCTGTTGTCTCGTTTCGCACCACGCCCTCGGTTGCGTCACTTTTAGCGTCACGTGCCTCTAGTTTCCTTCTCTGTCGTATGCGTGTGTGTGTGTGAGGAGGGGGTGTGGCCTGCACTTCCACCGGCTTTACCGCACTCACGCACAATGAAACAACGAAAGGCTGATGTAGGACACCACGTTGGGGCTTGAGAGACAGGGACACGCGCGCCGAGTTTCCTGCGTTTCTTTCATCTTTAGTTCATATGGACTGCGTTTGAAGAGCGGCGCGGCGGAGTCGCTTGTTATCGTTATTATTTATTTTTTCATTAATTCACCGGGGTGGGAAACCGAGGACAGCCATCGTCCATAGACACACGCGCGCGCGCGCCCGCCACCCCGCCTTCTCGCGCTTTGTTGTTTTCGATCTCCGCGCGAGACCATGTCCGTGTTCGCCGATTCCGATTATCTCGCCGCCGAGTGCCTGGTGTCGATCTCGAGCGGTCCGGTGCTTCACCGGCCCGGGGCCGCCGTGACGATTCACGGCGAGGCGGACGGCTCGCGCGAGGACAGGGAGGTGCGCGAGACCCTTAGGCGCGAGGGCGCGTGCGAGGAGGAGGAGGAGGCCGACGTCGACCTCGCGGACACGCACGCGGCTTTCCGGCCCATGTCCGCGCACTCGGAGAGCAGCTCGTCGTCGAGCTCGTGCGGTGAGAGCGGATACGCCACGCTGTGCGACTCGGGCACCGCGACCCCGACCATGACCCCTACCGGTACCCCGGTTCCGGGACACACAAACCGCAACGCCCCCCAGCAGATGTGGGCAGAGGTAGGAGGAGGAGGAGGGGCGCCATCGCGTTCTCCCTCTAAGCGCCACCAGTGCACTTTCAGCGGATGCGACCGAATCTACGGCAAATCCTCCCACCTGAAGGCGCACATCCGGACACACACAGGTGAGAGCGCTGAGCCGACACGCTCACTACTCAGTGCTCGCGTGACAATCGGGTTGCCATGGCAACGACTGCGTTGCACAGTTTCACCAAACAGTGAAAACAAAGTTTACATTTGAAACCAGTATTTAATTAATAAGTGTCCGATTTAACACTACTGTTGTTGTTTTAGAAGTTTTAACCTGGATGGAAAGTTTTCACGCACAAAACATAAAAATCGGATGGTCATTATTTTATTTGTTCGTAATAAAAATAAAAAATAAAAACTCAATTATGGCGGACATAATTATAAACGTTAAATGTTTTAATCCCGAATTGTTTTCAAATGAACAAATGTCTATACACTTAATAATAAGGATCTTTTTTGTTGTTCGTTGAGGTGTCTAATCGCATTCCTGTTACTAACAGTATTACTAATCCCACAAGCGCGTGCG
>JAQMYL010000001.1:32528591-32539932 GCA_030014365.1 Clarias pachynema | reverse complement strand
CACACACAGGTGAGAGCGCTGAGCCGACACGCTCACTACTCAGTGCTCGCGTGACAATCGGGTTGCCATGGCAACGATTGCGTTGCACAGTTTCACCAAACAGTGAAAACAAAGTTTACATTTGAAACCAGTATTTAATTAATAAGTATCCGATTTAACACTACTTTTGTTGTTTTAGAGGTTTTAACCTGGGTGGAAAGTTTTCACGCACAAAACATAAAAATCGGACGATCATTATTTTATTTGTTCGTAATAATAAAATAAAAAAACTCAATTATGGCGGACATAATTATAAACGTTAAATATTTTAATCCCGAATCGTTTTCAAATGAACAAATGTCTATACACTTAATAATAAGAATCTTTTTTGTTGTTCGTTGAGGTGTCTAATCGCATTCCTGTTACTAACAGTATTACTAATCCCACAAGCGCGTGCGTCATTTATTCCGTTAATTCCGTTCGTCCTCTATTATGATTCGCACGCCACGAGCTATGCTAAGCTAAATGACTAGCTAGCTAGCGCGACCAATTCTTTGTTTAGCACTGTTTTCGATTTTCTAGTAGTGCGTGAAAATAATTTAACAATCACACAATGTATTGGAATAGCTAAAAATGAAATTAATATTATTAGTTTAAAACGTGATTCAAATTTCACACTAATGTGGTGAAAAACAACTAGCTAACAGGGCAACGCCCCTTCAGATCTCCTCTACATCTACATGCGACCCAAGAGGAATAAAGATTTCTTAAAGAATTAGATGTGATGTTTATTGTTTAAATGTGGGTAGTTGATGATTTAGTTCTAAAATATGATAGGTTATTAGAGTGGAAATCTATTTTTTATTTGAGATCACACAAAAGGAATAACAATGACTTATTTTACTAATGATGATAATTACTAAATATTTCTGTGCAAATTTCTTTAAAAAAAATTTTTTTGTATGTCAGTACATAGGCCTGGTGCTAAAGGAAGACTGCACTCTGAAACACATGAAATATATTGAAATGATGGTAATGTGTGATGTAATTCTTGTGCTCTTTTTTTGTTATTCCTCTCGAAAGTACATGTAAATTCTCATTCTGTTATCACATTGCCAGCATGGTTACAAAAGTGGTTACAGTTCAAGTAAAGGAAATAAAAGCAAGTATGTTTCATGGTTCGCATTATCTTCGAGGTTTCTACGAGTGCCTAAAATAATCTTATAACCCCATAATGTATTGGAATAACATAAAAAGTTAAATAAAAAAACTAAAGTACACTGAGTGGAAAACAGCCAGCTAGCAAGGCAACGCCCCTTCAGATTCCCTCCAAGAATAATTAAATTGAAGTAAATCCCAACAAATTAAAATGTTTGTGAAGTAAATTCTATAAAAACGGCTACCAATATTGAATAAATACTTAAAAATAGATGCAAGGTTTATTGTTAATAAATGGTGGATGAGTTAAACTAAAGTATAACAGGTTATTTGAATATAAATTATTTTTTTATTCATTTAAAACACAAAAGGAATATCAGCAATATTAGTTGTAATAATAAAGATGATTAGTAAATATTTCTGTACAAATTCCTTTAAAAAAAAAAAAGAAAAAAGAGAGATGTATAAGTCAAAACATAGGAGTGGTGCAAAAGGAAGACTCCACTCTGAAACACATGAAATATATTGAAATAATTGTAATGTGCTGATTTATTATTAAATAAAAAAATTTTTTTTATTAATTCTCTCAAAAGTTATGTAAGTAGTTATATCTCCTGCTGTTGTCACATGCCAGCGAAATTATATTGGTTGTTATAATGGTCTAGATTTCCCTGTTGGTTCTGTCAAAAAAACAAAACAGCTAATGTTTTTTCTTTCACCATTTTCCAATGTAAAATAAGTGAAATGTTGATGCAAATACGACTCAAAGTGGCTTAGTGGTTACTACTGTGGCCTTGCACCTCCAGGGTCTGGGTTCAATTCCTGCATTGGGGTCTGTGTGCTTGGTGGGTTTCCTCCCACAGTGCTAAGACATGCAGATTAGGCTAACTGGCGTTCCCAAATTGCCCATAGTGTGTCAATGTTCATGTGAGTGTGTGTGTGTCCTGCGATGGATTGGTACCCCGTCCAGGATGTACCCGCCTCATGCCCAAAGTCTCCTGTGATAAGTGCCAGGCACCCTGCAACCCTGTACACAGAATAAAGCGGTATGGACGATGAGTGAGTTGTCCAGTGCTCGCTCAACAATTCCGTTGGTCATGTATCTGTAAAAGTAATTGCATTGAGTTTTAATGTCTATCGCATATTGTGTTTTTTATTTATTTATTTATTTATTTTTTATAATATATACAGGTGAGAGGCCGTTCCCATGCACCTGGCCCAACTGCGCGAAGAAATTTGCCCGGTCTGACGAGCTGGCACGCCACCTGCGCACTCACACTGGAGAGAAGCGCTTCCAGTGCCCGCTTTGTGCCAAACGCTTCATGCGCAGTGACCACCTGATCAAGCACGCACGCCGCCACCCCGACTTCCACCCAACCATGATCGGACGTAGAGGGCAAGGCTCGCCCCAGGGTCAAGGGTCATCCATCAGCACACAGTCTCAGTAAACCAGCAGCACCCACTTCACAAGCTAAACCAAGTCGGACACCTTTACATAGCAATGCGAGTCCTTTTTTTTTTTTTTAAACACACGTTGTTTTTAAAAACACAAGTTGTGTTCAAAGTTCTCCCTTCTCCTCGTCTTCCTTCGGGTCCAGTCATGAGGTCGAGCTGGTCGTTTGCCTCAACACAATAATCCTGGTGCAATCACATCATCCAGCATGATCGGCGAGCGATGTCATATCTGCCGAATGTCTCTCTTTCTCTCTCTCTCTCTCTCTCTCTCTCTTTTTTTTTTTGTTTCACCACAAGCACAACACGCTACTCCTTCCAGGCTGTGAAGCTATTTCGGGTTTAACAGGATGGCCGCAGCACAATCCTCACACTCTGCTATTTCTTCAGTCGTTTTGAGAAGTCTGCATTACTTCTCAGTCATGTATTAGATGTCCTTTTCCTTTTTTTCTGGTTTACGGGTGTAGATGTTAATGCCCCAGGAAACGGTTTGAAATGGCTGTGTCATTCCAGTTTCGCTCTGCATTCCAGTACTGTTTTTAATACACCCTCTTTAATTGGTTATCCTTCACAACTGCATCAGGGATTGAAACGTGTAATGCCAAAAACATTCATTCTAAGCGTGCTACCTAGCTGGCTAGTCTGGTGAACCAACAGGTCAACCAACTTGTTAATTCCAGTCAGATTAGCTATCGTGATTTTTTTTTTTTTTTTTTTCCCCCCCAACCATTTTGAAATACTTAAACAGCGCCATCTGTCACTTTTGTGACAAATAATAATTTGGCGATATATTAAATAACATTATAATGAAAAAAATGAGCGACTATGACACAATGAGCTTAAGACATGGGTCATTGCACAAAATCCTAAATTAAAATGAAAATAGTTTCAGGAAACCCCAGGTTAAAAAAAGTCTGTCTCAAACCAGGCTTCATCTAACGTGAAGCTAAGTGTCCGGTTCAACCCGGAGATAAACATGGGGGGCGTGTTGCAAACAGTACTGGAGTGCAACCTTGGATGGACCACATCATCTCTTCACCATGGTGCTCTGTTTACGATTCTTCTGTAACTGACTGTAATAATTCAAAATGCCTGTAACTCTGTTGTTAATTACACAGAACTTACAATATGTTTTTAGTTTTTTTTTTTTTTGGTAACTCGGTTTACATTGAAGTGCGCCGACGCGCTCGAGCACCATGTCAATAACGATAATCACTAATGAAAAGATAAAATATCTCATTTAAGCACGCTTGCATTTCTACATTGATGGTCTTTGATGGTGTCATAACTTATTTTTTCTTGCGCATTTAATATAATATACACATATGTGTTTGGTTTTGATTTTGTTTTTGCAAAATTATTGGAACAACACTGACATTCCATGACACCTCAAACGGTTAAATGGTTTGAAGTGTTTTTAGGTCATTCGTTACTTCTTATATATATATATATATATATATATATATATATCTTTTTTTAAATATGTAGACATGTAACCTCATGCTAAAGGGGTTGCACATGATTTGTGTGTGTGTGTGGGTGTGTATGGCTATGCTTGGAGCTTCTTCTGTAGAGATGTTCTTTAAACGATAATGCTTCTCTTAGGGATAAAGGGCACGTGATTTCTTTTAAAGATAGACTAGTGCTGCTTGCTCGTGTGGGAATGTATGTACGTATGTTTGTATCAGAGAGAACGCTAATCTCTCTACAAACACATCTATCTCAGAGAACAATGCAAACACATCAGGAATTTCAGAAAGCCTTAATTCCTCTCCCGACTTATTTTGCACCGTTGTTTACCGTTACACACTTTCTACAGGTAACGTATGCCGCAGGGTGTTTTATTATAATACTTTTTTTTTTCCTTTTTTTTTTCTTTACAAAATAAAATACAAATATGCAATATTGCACTTTTCTTCTAGATGATGATGCTTATGTCTGCTAGTGTGATGGGTAACACTGTATAAATGTATACGTCTGGGGGAAATTAAGAAAAGAAAAGGAACACTGTGGAAAAAAAAAAAAACACAAGTGTTTTCGGGATGCACCTGTTTCCAAGTGCTTGAATAAGTGCGATAAAGGGAAGAAACGGACTTGATTTTTCTGAGTAACTTTTTTTTTTTCCTGTGCTTTTTTTGTTGAGGATAAAAATCAGTCAAAAGAACTCACTTTTCTCGTCCTTCTTTCCTTTCCATCCACGCAACAGATTTTTAAATATCGTTACTAATACAGTTTACGTGACGACGGTATCTTCATCCACGCACATCCACGCAATACAAGGACTCAACGGGTAGCTGCGGGCAGTTATCTGAACTGTAACATGTCAACAAAAAAAAAACAGCCAATATCATACCTCTGGTCACAAAAAAATGTCAGAACATGACTGTGTTTGTAATGTTGTTCATAGTGATTTTTCTTTTTAATACTTCTTTCACTACACACCAACATTAAATCAACTCATCTCATTTCAACTTTAAAATGCCTTTCTGGTGAAATTAACCCCTTTATTCGAAAAGAAAACAAACAAAAAAACTGTCTAAATGTAATCAGTTTGCAGTTAGCGCTAGCTATGCTAATACCTCAGTCAGGAAATGCTGTCAGTAAAACCTGTTTGCTTTTTGTTGCTTTACACTTTTTTCACACGCTCTTTAGAAGTGCCCAGGTTTCAAAGGGGGAAAAAAAACTAAAAGCTAATCTTGCTGACTAGCTTTATGCCTGTGGGATCATGCTAACTAGCTTAGATTTAGCTTTATTAGCCATTTCTGCTGGTCATTGCAGATACAGTTTCCTTGGTAACCTGTAGTGGCCTTTTAGGTAACTTATAATCATAACATATTAAGTCCATGCTATTTTTATCATTTTTTTTTAATTATTAGAAAAAAATAAACCCATTGCCCCTGTCAGTTCTGTTCTCTTTGGTATTGTTTAAATTTTGACTTTGTCGCTAATCTTTTTTTGCTGTACTTTTTTGTATTTTAAAAGTTTGATCATTTCTGTGTCTTAAAGGATTGCTCAGTACCAAGATGCTAACTTTGCTAATAAGGAACGAAAGAGACCCTAACATCCTCCTTTTGTCTCTTTAGTTGATCTTACTGTTGTGTCTTAAAGCCCGTCTACAAACATTGCTAAGACGGAATTCCATCCTGTCACGTTGATGCATATCACGCAAACTGAGCATTCCTGGCTTTTTATGTTTGTTTTTTTTAAGCCATGTTAGCATTTATGAATGAAGCATTCCTGTCGTCGTGTGCTACCTATTAAAAAAAAAAAAGTATACCCTTTGTTTGTAGTTTAGGGTGAAAACCTGTGTAACTGGAATAGTTTAGCTGTTAAAAGTAGCGTTAACAGCTAGCAAGACTCATTTGGAGCCCCAGTGTTTCTATAATTCTGTCCAAACCATTATGATTTTTTTTGTCTTTTTGCATCGATTAGTTGTAGTGAGGGGAAAAAGCTAATCTTGGTCTTAAAATGCTGCCTTCTTGCTTTGTGTCAATCCAAACTTGACCTCATTTACCCCCCCCCCCCCTTTTTTTTTGTACACACTAAAACCAAATACACTCTGTTTTCATGCAGCAATCACACTAATAAGTCTGTCAAGACTGCATCAAAGTCTCTTTCCTCTAATAAGGTTATGACCTTGTCAGGATTTGGGCTTTAATGCATTTCCTCAGGTGAAACGCAATACTGAGAACCTCCACTCTTCACTAATGTATAAACATGACACATTTGTTTTCTTTAAAAATCGGTTTTCATTCGGTATTCCTCTGCTGATTTAATTTATTACATGCTATTTGTGTGGTGTCTTATTTTTGTGAGGTATGACATTTTGCAAATGTTTGGGTTAATTAATTGCCTCAAAACCACAAGAAACTGCCAGTGCTTTTTAAATAAAAAACAAATCTAATTATTATGACTGTTTACTGTGATTTTGTTTAAGGCACATCCCTGTTTTTTTTGTTTGTTTGTTTGTTTTTTGTAGAGGTAAATTGTTTATAATGTATGGGGTACAGTATCTAAAATCCCTTTGATGGTCTTTCTTAAGAAACCTTTCAAGGAACCCTTCAGGAACCAAAAAACTCTTGATTATTGAATGAGCCGTAAAGAAACCATGGGTAACTCTACATTGTTTAATGTAAAACAAATGGGTTTATGTAGAACTTTTTATTTTTATTTTGACTGGGTTAAGGTGTGGTGCAAAGTACAAATTTTGGTTCTTATTTCCCAAAGAGCTCATTAAGTAAATATTGGTTCTTATTAGGTTACCAAAACGCTACTTGAAACATTATGGAAATGGTCAGTTATAAGGTTCTACTCCTCGACCACTAACCACTAAGAACTCTTGTGATCAAAATTTTCCAAGCATGCAAAACATAGAGATAAGTAATAGTGCCTGTGTGTGCTGTAACTTGTATCTCATCGTTGTTGTCAATCATTTCATTTATGACATCAGTATTTCCTTAATATGGTTTTAGCTCCTTTTTAATGTATGGCAATTTTTTTTATGTCCATAAAACCTACTACTCCCCATGCTGTTCACTGCCATTTTCTAGTTTACAATTCATCCCTGCTGCCTCGACCTGAGGTAGGTAGAGGGCCTGCATCGCCACGATTCTGCTTTTTATGGGTACCCTGGCGGTCCCAGTCTGTGTCAATGTTGTCGTTGTCCCAGATAGTGGACGTTTCGGTGTCACTGGTATAGCCCGGTTCCCCTGTGTAGTGGGTTGGGTAGAGGAGGAGAGGTTCCACTGAGAAGGCTAATAGGTCCCTCTGTTTAAAGTGAGCCATGTACTCTTCCCTGTGAATAAAGAGAGTTTTACTGGTTTAAAAAATGTAGCTTTAATGCATCTAATAGACTTCAATCATTCCTGTGTTTACTATACTGTATAATGCAAGAACAAGTTGAATTATTGCATTTCCCGTTCGAAAAAATAAGACTTTTCTCAGCTTCATTTCCTAAACAGGTTCAGCAAAGTGTAAAACTGTTTTGATGCATTGATGAGATTCTGAGAAGAAGGATCAGAGAATTTACAGATGTCTGAGATAGGGGATCGGAGTATTGAGGATCTGCGATGGGAATTAAGTAGGGTTTGGTGCCAGGGTGGGCAAGTTCGGTCTTAGAGAGCCAGTATCCTGCGGAGTTCAGCTCTGATCAACACACTAATCAAACACACCTAACTAAGCTTATCAAGGGCTTCAGGATTACTAAGGCTGAAGAACTTGATTAGCTCGTTCAGTTGTGTCCAGAAGATTTCAGCTCCAAAATGCTCTGATCCTCATACCAGAACCCCATATGTGTTCTGATCTCATATCGTTGATATCTGTTAATACTCTGATTATCATCTCGCAGATCAATAAATACTCTTATTCCCTTCCCAGATCCTAATCAATACTCAAAGCCTCATCCCAGGTCTTAACCAATACTCTGATCCCTATCCCATCAGCATCCCCCATTAATGCCCCAAATCCCAGAAATCCTTCAATATTCAGGTCCTCATCCTAGATACCTATGGATATTCAGAACCTCATCCCAGATCTCCATTAATGCCCTGATACCCACCCCAGACAGACAGTACAGTATATCAATACTCTATTCCCCATCCCATATTTCTGTGATTATTAAGTCCGAGATCATTAGTCCTTGTTATAAATTTAGTTTAATGGCAAAACCGATTCTAAATAGAGCTCTCTGACAAAACAAAATCTAATCTACTGGACATCTTTCATAACAAGCACTAGCTAAATTACAAGATAGTTAGATATGTTGCCATGTCTTTCTCCAATGACTTATTAATCATGAAGAGATAAATTTCAGACACCATTTGAAACATTTTCTAAGGATGTTTTGAATATTTTCTTCTTTTGTGTTGTGGTCTGGTGTAGAATACAATCATCTTGCAATTCATTTTAGATATATAAATTAGAGTAATTAGGGTTGCAGATACTCAATATTCAATCAGTACTAAATAGCCATAGACAACACACAGGATATAGGGCTCTAGAAAAAGAATTAGAAACGGTGTGTAATCTACAAAACTATAGAACATACTTGGGATGTTTGTTGAACATGATGGGCAGGAACTCGTCTACTGGCAGCATTTTGCCCAAAGGTTTGGCCTCCAGGAGTTTCTTAGCACCCTGAAGAGAGAGTGCGTATCCCAGAGTCCAGTAGGAATAATCAGGGTGTACAAGGTTCTTTATCCCCTGCACCCAGCGTTCAGAATTCTTCACCTGCAACCGCTTACGACTCACATATCTGCTTGAGAGGAGGGGGAAAATAGAGGGTTATTAGGATAATTAGAGTAAACAGCAACTCTAGAACGACTTTTCACAATCTCAGCCTGTCACAAATTGCAGGTCTGCTTCTGCAACTCCTTTCTTCTAATCAGCTTCTGGTCGCTTTGTTGTTTCTCAGCTGGCTCGCCACATGCTTTTGTTGGGGAAAAAAAAAAAAGCCAGACAGGAACCTGCTTTGTATCTGAAACAAAGGCAAGCGCAGTTTTTGACATTAGACTCTACTTACATCAAGTCCCACTGGAGATGTGTTCGCCAAACGTCCTCCATGATCACGTTCAGACGGCTCTTGAAGTTCGGTTCAAAGCGAATGTCGTCCTCTAGCACGAGTACCTGATGCTGCTTACGTTCCACCACCTGAGGGAGACAAAATGTCAGTCAGTGGAACTACCTTTATCATGCTGTTAAGTTCACTTGTCAACAATTATGGTTCTTTGAATAGCACACATGCAAGTTACAAGTCAATTCTGTAGTTTGGTTCCACATTTATGGCTACATTTATTTCCAGGGCCAAACGCTACGATTTTATCTCTTATGCAATCGATGCTCTATTCATGTGCAAACATTTATTAGTATGAAGCATGTGCTGTTCTTACTGTACCTGCTTCCAGATGTTGTAATGGCTAAGAAAACAGCCAACCTCGCCTTTAGTGAGCATTCGGCCGGAGTAAGGGTCTTGGTAGCTGGGAAGCATCTCTATCCCTAAACTCTGGAGCTGTGATGAGTTCAGCGCTCTGAAATAAAGATTTCTTTCTTTATAAATAAAGCAAAGTCTATTGTTGTACATATGCGTGATTGTCAGTTATTTTTTAATCTCGTACTTGCCATCCACTGCATCAGTCAGTGTGACTTCCATCTCTAAGATATCCAAAGTGCGTAGCATGCGTGTCCTACGGTCCATGCGGCGCTTTAGGTTAATGATATAGATCTGAACATAAAAAACATAAAAAGAGGAAGAAAAATTCTTGATTAATATTTGTTTACATAACACAAATAAGTGCACAAAATTGTAATGCACATATTTGGATATTCAAAGTATATTATGATTTACAGAGTCTCCAGTGTCTGCGCTTTGGTACCTTCTTCAAGCATCTATAATAACCTTAATTAACTTGTTTGGTGGATGTAATTTAATGAATGTAAACGCAACAGTAAATGGATAAAAAAAAAAACAATCAAACAATACTTTCAAACTTGGGTTTCTGTGATATACTGTAGGAGGAACACTTCAGAGTGTAATAACACTTCAGATGTAATAAAACACTTCAGAGTGTAATAACGATCACATTTCATTGGGTACTGTGTTACTGAAACACCACCCATAATGTAGATCAATAAAGAGAAATCAGATTTACCTCGTCAAATCCAAGTCTGTCTTTGTTTCTCGATGGCGCGTGCAAATAGCGCGAAGGCTCCAAAGTGAAATCAACTACAGAGCACAAAAAAAAACAACAAATCAAAGGCACATAACGGATTTTGTACAATATTCATAAACTTCATACCTAGAGACACCCTGGATTAGAGAGTGTCACCGCAAGTTCATCTAATAGACAGCGGAAAAGAGACGAGGTGCGAGTTTGCTCAAGGGTGTGTAAAAGCTGTGTGTAAAAAAAAAGAGGGCTGTGTGAAGAAAAGAAAGACGTGGCCTCTTTTTCTTCTCCTCACTACACCAGGTTTAGACTGCTGTACGTCTTCCACGGGCGTTATACAGCCTTTACGCTAAAGTGTTATTGTGATACTTAAAGTGTTATAAGTGATATTTTGGGTTGAGTGTATTTTAATTAAATTTTTTATATATTTCGAAGATTAAAATTTTTACTTTTCTCCAATAAAAAAGAGGCAAACGTTTACCATGTATAATACAGTATATGTAAAGTTTTACAGCGGTGAATCAGAACTGTGCATCAGCCATCATGCGACTCACTCATGGCCTCCGTGAGCGTGTGGGTGAAGCTCTCCTTCTCGTCCTCCAGGGTCTGCTTGGTCTCCAGTGGCACGGGCAAATACCCATAATGCTCCTGGTTACACACAAACATCTGCACTCCTGCGGTAGAAGAGGGGCAGAAGTGATCTCCTGAGAAACTGAATTCCACAAATTCAAAAGTTATATAAATACGAAAGCGGATTTTTTCCAAGATTTTCTCCCTAATTTAGTCGGGTCCAATTCCTCCCCGCCCACCTACCTCTGATTCCTTCCACAGAGAGAGAGCTCGGCCAATCAGCTCTTTCTAGACCTCCGGCTGCAAGAGGTTACCCAGAGCTTCACCCGGGAGTCTGCCATCAACTCAACAACATCAACTGGCGATCTCAGGATGATAGGGTGAGCACTTTACCACTGCGCCAATTGATTGGGAAGGTATTGTTTAACAGATTTAATTGCTTTGTATAGTGGATGCATAATGTAATCGATTTGTTTAGCTTGTTGAAATTGTACAGTATGTAAGGAGTCTCCAGTGTCAGC